>MUZC01000043.1:594692-665069 GCA_002072015.1 Radix auricularia
GTTTCAGAGATGTGTTGGAGAATAATAAAAGTTTTTATCGATAATCGACGTTGGTTTTTATTTTAAATTTGTAAATTTCTGCTGTCAGTTGGTGCACATATACCTTTTGTTGTTAGCAAACATGTATGTACAATTTTATAGCATGCCGATAGCTTCATCAAACAAATAACGGCAATGCTGTTGTGTTTAAAAAAACTCCAAAAACACGTGCATGAACATTATCATTTATTAACGCTAGTGATGGGACGATACCAAAATCATAGGCTGCTTACTGTAAACAAGGCTCCCCAGATTTTAAAATATATAATATAACAGACTACAGACAGTTTACCCACCCCCACTCTCAATCTCCCACACCATTGTTGTTGGTTAGTCCTATTAGCATCAAGTTACCGAAGGAATTGTAAGCTGAGGGGATCGTATGGAATAATAAAATGTACCGTGTGCAAACTTGTTGTCATTGGCAACCATTCATCCTTCAACCTCATTTTGACCATTACATGTACTGTACTACTGCTTTGTTCTCATTGTTTCATTCATAACAAGTGGCCGTGTGCAAAAGTCATTTAACTATTGGTTAGAATTAATTAAAATATGTCAAAGTTGAAGGTTCAAAAGGAGTACCTAATTTATTTGTGTACGTTTATATAGAGAAGAGTTCGTTTTGTCATGAGTCATATACACGATACACCATTATTTGTGTAGCTTGTAAGGAAAATCAAGCAAGTGGCTTCGAAGGCACAGTATGGCTCAATCTGGGAATCACCGCAAAACGGCGATATATTTAAACTTAAACGATCTTTTAAAACGAACGGTCTTAACAACCTTAAGAAAGAGTGAGGAAATAGGGTCCCGATATTCCGATACGATTCTGATTAATCGTCCCATCACTAATTAACGCACAACACGTACATAAAAAAATTTCAAGCGCATGTTAATATTTTGCCGCCATATTGGTTTTCGCTTTAACTCGATCATCGGTTATGTCGATGCCATTTTTCATACCCCAACGCCGTCGACTTAAGCGGTTTCGACTGTACCATGTATTTTTTTATTACTAAGGTGCATGCGCTCATCGCATACGCATCAGTCTACAGCTGAATCCCGCTAGTACTATTAGTTGTTAACTTCAGTGAAGCCAGGCTATAACGCGTCATGTACGCACGCTTACAGCTAGGAGACTGAAGGCTTGAATGCCAACCTACTTGTCAGCTGGATCGTGGTATCGCTTTTACTCACTGTGACTAAGCGAGAAGGAGAGGCACGAGGCGCGTTACCGCTTGTGTTGTTTTTTTTTACTATGTTACCGCTAGTTTATTTGTTTGGGTTTTATTTTCCTATTTGGTTAAGCGGTCCTCAATAAAGAGGACCGATCCTGATCTGAGGACCGGCTAACCAGTTAACCGTTAACAAGCTTAGAAATAATATACATGTAAAAACTGCAGGATTACCTGATTATTATTATTAGGGTAATCAAGGAGTTGGACATCGGGAAGTATTATGTCCATATATTTTTATTTACAATTTTTTAACTACGGACACTTCGACCCCAGGCAGTTTCTTTTTTTTTTCTTTTTTTTTTTTATATATACTTTTAAAAATTTCATTTTTTTAAAAAAATAATTTAACTTAATATTATTATCCATTAAAAACAGTTTGAAATAGTTATTTGTAACGTTTAATTTACGACGATTTGAAAAAAGTATATACACATACAAGTCAACATTCAATGCAAATTCATGATTTTGATAAATGTATTAGTCCTCTCAGGTCACTCCTAACCTATATCTATCTCCACCCCAACCCTGGTCCGATGTAATCGGACAAAAAAAGGTAATGTGATCAGATAGTCCTCTCTACTAAAGGTGCCTACGTTCTCGCTGCCCCCACTTACTTGCTTTACCATCCCCATTACCCTCACCAGCACATGGCATGCTGTGGTGGTCACTGAGTCAAGCCTTTGTAACATGTCATTGTGTAAGCCCCGGACTAAATATAAATAATAATGGCTTTACGCTCAGACAGGTCATACTGTCCTGCAGCTTGAATGTTATCATTGTCTGCTAGGCGACGGCATTGACCATTGAAATTTTTAAACTTTAAAATACTGACAACTTTTAAGTCTTATTAAAATTTCAGTATTTCTGTGAGGGAGGTCTTTACGCGTTAAGGAACACAAGAAACAGATGTAAAGGGAAGGGCGAGAGGTTTGTAATGGTTTCAGCGCCTGCGAGGTGCGTTGTTCAGCATGTAGACACCTTTAAGAAAAAGAAAAGAAAAAAACTAAACAAATTTTCATTCAATTTTGTTATCACAGTGAAAATCTTTGAATGACTTAAATATATACATGTTTAAAACCCAATAATAAATTATGTCCTTTTTAAGTGTGTTTGGAATAGGAGTGGAGCTTCTATTTTTAATTTTTAATGCATAGTTAGTTAGTTAGTTAGTTATTTCCTCTCGGGCCGAAGACGGCACATAGGGCAGAGGTCATGGATTTCCATTTTTGACGATCTGTTGCTAATTGTATCAAGTCCTGGTTATTTCTTAGGCCCATGGTTGAGCTTTCTCTTATGATTGTTCTACGCAGGGTTTCTTTTGGTCTTCCTTGTTTTCTTTTGCCTGTTGGTGTCCACATGAGGGCCTGACTTGGGAGTCTTCTCTTGTCCATTCGAAGGACATGACCGATGTAATTCCATCGTCTTCTCCTTATAAAATTTGACACATATTCTTGGTTGGTTTCTTTTCTTATTGTTTCATTTGATTTGAGATCACGCCATTTTATATTTAAAATTTTTCGGAGGCATTTGTTTTCGAATGAAACTAATTTTTTTTTCTATATATTTAGTTGATTTCCAGCTTTCGCATCCGTATGTTAGTACAGGGATTACACAGGAATTGAATAGCCTAAGTTTTGTATGCTGTCTTATTGTCCTTGATCTCCAAATATTTGTAAGTTTGTTGAAAGCACTTGACACCAACGCAATTCAAGTCATTATCTCTGATGTTGTATCTCCATTATATGTCATTTTGCTTCCTAAATAAGTGAAATTGGTTACTTTCTCTATAGTTTTATCATTAAGTTTTATATCATTTTATATGCATAATATACAAAAAATTAATTTTAAATACTAACAATGATAAATTTTTTAAAAATATAAATTAAACAAATTTCACGGTGTAGAAACAAAAGGGTCAAAATGTCCTCCGATCAATTGGACTGGGGTCGAAACATCCTGAGGTCGAACCGTTTAGGGTCGAATAGTACAACCACCTCTCACCACTATTTTTAGTCTACGTCCTCTTGACAGTTCTCAATTGTAAAATGTACCCCTATGCTACATTCATAGGATAAAGAAGGGTAAGAAGTAATTAGCCCCAGGTTTTCAACATGTTCTTTTCCTATGAATAGAGGTTAAAAAAATAATTAAAAAGCCACTTTTTTATAAGTGGACTGAAAAGAAGAAAATAATTATAAACTTATAAGTTCAAGCAATTTGATTTAATATGACTAAAAACGTGGGTCGGGCGCTTATGATGTTTTACTTATGCAGTTCACTCATTCTCTCACTTATAGATCTCTGTTTTGCCTTCTAAATTATAACTCTTTAATTTTTATACCAAACACCTATCTTTGTGTTGTATTTCTAAATTAGAATGGGATTTTAAAGCACCGCCTATTTAATACTTAAGTTATGAGCATTATAAAAAAAGTCACAAAATGTGGAGGAAAACGCCATAGTGGAAAAGGGGATTATGAGGTCTTAGAAAAAAAATCAAATTTTGAACCACTTGAGCTACAAAGTTGATCTTTGTGTTTTTGTTAATCGTTTAAAAAGCTCCATACATCTGTATTACATTTATATTTTTAAAAAATAATTTGAAATTTCACCCAAGTGCCCACTATATTTAACAAAAATATACTAAAAAGTTATACATATCAATTAATAAAAACCCCATTTTGTAGAAGGTCTATATTTTCACACTGGCTTTTTGACAACTCTCATTTTTCCACTCCATGTCTTAATTATAAGCCTCTTCTTTGATTTCTAAACATTTAACATAGAGTTTTGGTTCACCATTTTTTGTGTCTTGTTGTCAGTGAGTCTGTTTCATCGCAGATAAATTTCTGACTGGGGTGACCATATAATTTCTGCCTCCCGTTAAGTATCCTTGTGTAGTTCAAACAATTCCTCAATGACCCAAAGGTCCTCAGCTTGAACCTTTGCATAGGGCTCTGTTTTTCTTGGGACCATTATTTGATGGAGCCTCAAAAAGCCTCACAACAACTAGTCAAGACTAAGTCGAAGATCCACAAATTGTGACTATTGGATTTATTATCAAAAATGCAAAAACAAATTTTTACACTAATCATTAAATTTTGTTTTCATTTTAAAGCATTCTTTATATTTTAATGAGTTTAAAACGTGATATTATTTTATCAAAATTTTTAGTTGGTTTTCACCTTTTTTTTTTTAAGTTAGGGGCATTAAGCCCCAGGACTTTCATATATTAATTTTAAAAATCTAATTAATGAGCAACTGGTTGAAAGGTCTCTCACAAATGCTCTCCATTCAAAATAATATAGAAAAGTTTTACATTTACATGCTAATATTAGAGCTCTTTATAAAAAAATCTAATCCTTCATCCAAGACCTATTTTCCAAAAACAAATGGCCTTTTCACTAGCAGATCATGGCCTACAAATATCTGTTTTTAACTCAAAAATGACATACACAGATTGTTATAATTGAAAAGGGTACTTACCTAGAATAGATGTACTTGGAACTATAGGGGAATTTGAAAATATGCTTTCATCATCAAAACAATGATGAATTGACTGAGCAAAGGATTAAAGACATGTTTGAATGAAAGAGGAAACTGCAGAAAAAAAACACTAATACAAAGATGTAAAGTTATAATCAATGCCAGGGGCTGGAAACCCAAACAGGGTTGTAAATTCCCAGATTAAATAGATTCTTTCCACCATTTAGAGCTTAATGCCTCTTGTTCTTTACAAATTAGCATCCAGCATTTTAGTCAATGATCCCGGTAAGTGGGGCTTATTGCCCCTTGGGGCCTACTACCCCTCTTTACTCTAATTGAATTTATGTTACATAAGAGCTAGTGTTTGTTTTAAAAGTTTGAGTTATTTAAAATGAATTTCACTGAGACTTGATTTATTTGTTATGATCTTAGTGTCAATGACTTGATGTAGCCAAAATGAGTAAAAGTAATTTAAAAATAAAAACTTTTAAAATAATTTTTTAACATTGGGCTTAAATTTTTTTAAATAATTCAATACACGCAAATTTTCATGAAGATAATATGAGTCTTTGTGGAATTTGAAATTTAACACGGAAATAATGATTGCTGCTTTACTTTTCACATGGGATTTTTTTTTCTTTTTAAACCAACCAACAAATTGTAGAGGGAGCATTAGTTAGTATGCAAGTACTCAAAATTGCCTTACTGAATGGCTCATGAGAATTATATGGCACTTTATATAAATATTGTTTGTTATCCTTACAAAATTGTTTATTTTTCAATTTACTGATTGACAGGTTCTTGAAAATACTTTTTTTTAGGCCTGTTTTTCTAAAAGCCATTTCAAAATACAAAAATTGTGGACAACTTAAATTAAACAAACTTTACATTAGTATATAATACATACTGCGTAAAAAATGCAGAGTTAAAAATTACAAGTTAAGGACAATGTTCCCTCTAAGGTTTGTTGGTCCTTGTGTGCAAAGTTGCACAGCATCCTTTTTTTTTTTTACAAAATGTTAAAAATATTTAAAATACTGATAACCATTTAAAATTATCTCTTAAAATTGAATGCTATTAGTCTTCATTTCATTTATTTGAAAGTATATTATTATTACATCATAAGGAATGATTTGAAGAGAGGTTGATGGATGAAATGAGATCAATTAGGTAATATATCAAGACATTTTTATTTGTATGCATATAAATAATATATACCATTTATGCTCACATATAAGTCGATTTTAGAACTATAAAATACAATACTGAAATCAGGGGGTTGGCTTATATGCGCATAAACCAAAATAAACACTGGGACAGACACTAATGCCAATTTTCCAGTCACACATTTTCATCGCTGACTCTTAATTTGGTTTTGTGTTCAGAGTAGGCCTGTCAACGGGTACCCGGATACCCGTTGACGTGTGATTACCCGAGTAGAAAAAAATCCGCTTGGGTAACCGTGAAAATGTAGCTTCAATGTGTATATTAACGGAGGCAAAACTTCGGCTCCCCTTCGGCATTTTTTTATGTTTACATTGTGGCTTGCGCAACATTTTATCAAATGAAAATGTCTGTTTGAAATATGTGCTGTTAAATACATTTAAGGAGAAATATGTTTCAACGGGAAATAAAATACAGTCCCAACAAACTACAATCTATTTTTTTATTTTTATATATCTTTTTTCTCTCAACAATAATGCTTACAAGGTTGACAGTTTTTACAGTTAATAAATTAAATAGTTACTAACAGTGTAAGATGGGTAAGACGTCGGCCGTGGGGAGGGACTGCATAGAGATGAAAGACGCCGTGTTTGTTTTTGTTCATAAAAAGACCCCTTCTTTGACACTAACTATGATTTGAAATATGCCAACATTGGGTTAATTATTTTTCTTGATCTACCCTCTCCCTCCCCTCCTATAGCGCACACTCTCAATTTGCTTGTGTTTATTGTGTTCGTTAACACAAGCTGCCCTAGAAAGTCTGATGTTAATAAGGTGTACAAGATTGTCAGCTTTTAAAGTTAATAAGCTATTCAATTCCTGTGTAATCCCTGTACTAACATACGGATGCGAAAGCTGGAAATCAACTAAATATATAGAAAAAAAATTAGTTTCATTCGAAAACAAATGCCTCCGAAAAATTTTAAATATAAAATGGAGTGATCTCAAATCAAATGAAACAATAAGAAAAGAAACCAACCAAGAATATGTGTCAAATTTTATAAGGAGAAGACGATGGAATTACATCGGCCATGTTCTTCGAATGGACAAGAGAAGACTCCCAAGTCAGGCCCTCATGTGGACACCAACAGGCAAAAGAAAACAAGGAAGACCAAAAGAAACCCTGCGTAGAACAATCATAAGAGAAAGCTCAACCATGGGTCTAAGAAATAACCAGGACTTGATACAATTAGCAACGGATCGTCAAAAATGGAAATCCATGACCTCTGCCCTATGTGCCGTCTTCGGCCCGAGAGGAAATAACTAACTAACTAACTAACTAAAGTTAATAAATTAAACAGTTACTAACATTGTCAGAAGGGTGAGTCGGCCGTGGTGGCGGACTCCATAGAGATGAAAGAGGTCGTGTTGGGTTTTGTTAATAAGAACATCCATGCTTTGACACTGTTTGCTTTGAAAAAAAGCCGACACGGGTTTCCGATTGTTGATGTTGTTTATCTATCCCCTCTCCTCCCTCTATTTGGTTATGTGTTGTGTGTTCATTACCAAGTTGTGCCTTGCCATAAAACTGATTTTAATAATACACCCAAATTTGTCAGTTTTGAGGTCTATAAATTAGTAAATTAGTTACTAACGGTATAAGATGGGTAAGGGGACATCCATAAATAACATTTTGCACCTAGGGGAGGAGGGGTCACAAATTTGTGACGAGGGGGGGTGTTTTAGAAATTTGACGTCACATCAAAACGTGCAACTTTAAATAGAAGTTCTACTTAAATATTTGATTGCTTACAATTTATTTAATGACATGTTACATGGATTTACTCATGTATCAATTTTAGAGTTCAGCTTCACATTAAATACAAACTTAAGTGACAATAAAGGTATTTGACACATACTCATTTTCAAAAATGAAGCACGGCTTTTATAGAGGCGGGTGCGCAAATCTTTGTGACGTCTTATTGGAGGGGGGGTCCAAGTTTTTGTGACTGAGGAGGGAGGGGAATCGGCCAAAATCGCGTGATGTCATTACTAGACGTCAACCACGTGGCTACTGTTAAACGAAGTGCATGGATCGTGGCTACGTAGCATTGTATAGAGTATAGCGGTTAAGACGGGGAAAATGTATGTGATGTTTCGAACGGGTAACCCGGATACCCGTTCAAAATTTGGACGGGTACCCGGATAGTATTTCTCAACAAAATTGACAGCCCTAGTTCTCATATATATGTATACAGAGGTGCCACTTCAAAGAATTTAATGTATGCATAGCTGATAATTATACTGAGTATGAATATTATCATGGAGAATTCATTTTCAAAGTGAAAAATTGCATAAAATTAAGAAAAATTACTTTTATACTATTTAAAAAAAACAGAAAAATTTTTCCTATATCTTTGGTTTCTTAACTAATACTAGACTATAATAACAAACTCATAAAGTGTAATCAAAAGTAGATTTCTGTCTAGGCACACTTTGTGTTCCTATGTCTATTATTTATAATCTGATAATACAAGAATTCTCTTTAGAAGTGTAATCAAACATAGATTTGTGTTTATACATACTCTATGCTCTATACACCAATGCATAGAATAGAGTGAGAATAACACTACCGCATGGTTGTGTGTGCACCAGTGTCGACCCGTAACCAAGCTATAACTAGCAGTGAAGCTGACGTTATCAGTACACCTTCTGATTTCTTATAAAAAAACACGCTCAAAAGTGTCATTCCAAAAGCTAAACAAACTGGTATGTTACATAAAAGTAAGAATTTTACATCTTTACAGTAACCAATTTCTATGAACCAAAAATGTGGAGTAAAATTAGACAATGGTATGGTCAGCTTATATGTTGTTGTTTTTTTCAAAAACTTTATTATTTTAAACCAATTTTAGGGGGTCGGCTTATATGCAATGAGTCTTATATGCGAGCATATATGGTAACATTTGTACTTTTAACAAAATATCTGTTCATTTGATATAGTTGTATTAATTGTAATCGAGGATCCCACCTCACCTTTGAAATTAACCATCCATTTCTATGTAGCCTCATTACTTCCAAGCATGTCTATTAATGCAAAAATCTGGCGTGAGTTCTCTGACAGTGCAAAGAACTCTAACCAAAAAGATACAATGTAACTTCAGGCTTTATGTTTTTTTTTTTTTTTTTTAAATATGCTCTTTATTGACAAGAAAAAAAGAAAATTATCGGTTACCTATCAAAAAACTTCATTTTTAAATAGTTTGCTTGTAGTAGTTTTGTTAGAATTATTATTATTTAAAGATTTGTATGTAATCATTATTACAAAGTTATTCTACACACTTTGATAAATTGTCTTTTGGATGTCTACGGTGTAAAAATTTAATTTAAAAATTTATGAACATAGATAGATCTTAGGTACTTAATTATTAGTATAAATAAGAACATTTTCTTTGCAGCTTAGCCTAATTTTCTTGACCAAGTAAGTTATCACACATATAGTTTGGCTTGTTTATAATTATGTTTACTTCAAATTTAAAGTTCTCATAACATTAATAAATTTTATGTTAATCTGCATGTCAAAAGTATTAATAATCATATTATGCAGATATAATTCGCAGAGATATTATATCAATTACTATAATATTTCAGTGAAATTCAGTTACATGTTATAGACCCAGATGCAATTGTGTCCAAAAAAAATTTATTATAAACTGCACATATTCAATTGTTTTTGTTTTAATTGATAAAGCTTTGAGTGCATCGCCGCCACATCATGTAATGCTAAAATTTTTGCATCCAGCTTTAATTCTACTATTGGATTTTGTATGGTTAAGCAGTGTTGATTTTGATGAGTTATAATTCAACTGTTTCTGCTCTACACCAGACAACTTTAATAGCCCACTTGTTTATACTTCACTGAGATGACATTAATTTCAGCAGATTCAATTATATGCTTTATAAAAACTTACAAACTGAAACTTCATTTTACTATTTCTCATTACAACAAAAAGCTAACTATTTAAGCAAAGTATTAGGAATCAATAAATATAATTGGGGCTTCTTGGCTTATGCTGTTACTATCTTGCATGATAATTAATCGGGTAATTTCAATATGATAGCACCATTGACAATGAAATAAATAATGTATATTATGGTGCTGCTTATTTAAAATGCTTTCTGTAAAAGTCTTTAAAAGAGAATAATGTAGTCTTAGCTTGTTACTTTTTTTAAAACCTATTTATCTATTATTTCCTTGGTGAGATGTACTTTACTCCCTAAAGAATTTGTAAAAATATTTAATGATAATAATTTCGTAGAAAACAAAGTGCGCTTTTTCAAAATTTAAGCATTATTTTTTAAAGTTTTATTCTAACCAACATATTAATGTTATGATAATATGATAACTTTATTAACTCTGCTTACTGGAGTTTCTGTTGAGATTTTAACATATAATTTTGGCTTTTTATCCTGTTATTTCCATGAAAGTAAGTCATTTATTTGGCAAGTTATAATTTTTTAATTAATTTTTTGGCAAATTACAAATGATTTTAAAAATTTGGATCCTAGCATTAGTTAAATTTTATTTCTAATTATTATTTGTTTTGTAATAATTATACATTCATATTATTAAGATAAGCTCTATAGCTTATTGAGTTTTTCTTTAAAGAATAGATAAAAGTTCCCAAATTTTTTAGCAGCTATAATTATTTTAGCAAAAGGCTACCTTACTAGATTCACTTACGAATTATTGTGGCATGTCATCAATATTTTTTAATTATAAAATACATAGTTATAGGTAAATTAGCTCAAAATTTTTCTTAGGTGTATTGAAAGCTCTTTCTTTTTTTTTTTTTTTTTTTTTTTTTTTTTTAAATATATATTGCATATATTTAATCAGAATGTATTCAAGGAAAGAAGTGGATTTATAAACTTGGATATCAGATGGGTTTTTTTTTAAAGTTATAATTCTTATTTGAGAACCATGTAACATTTTGAAAAGTCATGTCATAATGTGAAAATTAAAGTAATTTTTTAAATTGTTTTTGTTTTTGTAGTTCCCCGGGATCAGTGAGTTTTACATCAAAAGACAAAAGAGATTTTAGTCATAACCTTCATGCTTCCTTTACCAATACAAGACCCAATCTCAGCATTGAGGAGATTACTTGTGATGAAATAGATGACATGTGAGATAATTATGTGTTGTTATTTTAATTTAACACTTAAAAGAAAATAATGACGTAAGATATTAACAGTTATTTTAAAATATATTTTGGGCTTTTAAAATTGTGCGCAGAACATCCATCTAACTTTTTCTCTTGCTTTTATTAATAACTATTAAGTGATATTTAAAATTCTTTGTGAAAAATAAAATAAAAATCTTATGAAAAAGTAAACTATAATTAAAGTAGTAATACATTTTATTAATCTCTTTGTGTTGTCTAGTACTTGGCTCACCGTGTAGCACTGAGTCTATATAAATCTATGCTACTGGACCTTAATGTTACTTTCACTCAAAATATGTGGGCAATATGCTTACGTTGCATTTACCATGAGACTTTTAAAAAGATTCTTTGTATTCTGCAAAGTTATGTTTTAATTAATTTTTATTTTCTACTTCAGCCTACCCAAAACTGACTACACTTATGTAAGAACGTAAGTTACAAGTCTTACTATCTTTATCTTTTAAAGAAAAATATGCACATTAAAAAAATTACTGCAATATTTATAATGGATTAAAGTTAGTACAGACCCTAATTGAGAGTACCATTTTCCTTGTTTAGAGCCTCTTACAGCCCAAAGTACTCTAGAGAAACAAAGTACATTAGTCCCAACATGTCTCGACGAAGAATTCATGGTGGGCAGCCTGCTTTTATTAGTGATGATGAAGATGACTTCACAGCAGAGACACCTTATCAAAAAGTTGATTCTAAATCATTCAAGGTTACTGAAGATGTGAGTTGCTACCAAGATTCTTTTATTACAATTTTAATAACTTGAATGTATTCTTTTGAAATTGATAACTAGATTTCCTCTGCATTTTAATAGGTTAAATTGAAGACTAAACTATAGAAAACCTCTCATATGGAGATATCTGTTGTTGTTTTTTAAAATGTTTTAACTCTTAATGTGCCATAAGGTTTTCGGAAAACTTCCGCCTCAGTACCGTAAGAATTTCCCGAATTGCGATCAACCGGTTATAAAATTTAAAAAATTGCGTTAAATCCATTTTTATTATTATGGTCTTACTGACGTCATCTTTTAGAATAAGAATGGTTATTTTATGTATCCGAAAGACCGTTTTGAGTTTAAAACTATTTTTACCTGTAGTTTAGTACTATTATTTTAGTAATAAAGTATAGCGAAATCGCATCTTTGAAAAAAAAAACTAAAAACTTCCAAAAAACATCGCGAATCGAGCGATAACACTAGCGAGGTAAACAGCCGCCATTGCCGGAAGTCGAAAACATCATTCATCCCGCACTGAATAGTTTTTATTTTCTGTAATTTTGTTTCTAAAGAGAGTTCTATCGAGTCGCGCATTACCGCTCTTTGGTACTAAACGGTAAACCGCGGATTACCGCGCTTTGGTACATTAAGAGTTAATCGAAGTTTTAAGTACAATATAAATTTTTGAAGATTTTGCACTAATCAGTAGTCTTTAGTGTTAAAATAATAAACCTTGTCATTAAAATTATTGAAATGTTATTAGCACTAAAATTATTTGAAGCATGTAAATGTGAACTTGAGCATTTGAAGTATAATTTCCTTAAAATGGCTTTGAATCCAGCGTAGTCTTAATTTTTCATCAAACAATTATTGTTTGATATCTGAATGGCAGTGTCAGATTAATTATCTTTTGTAAAATTTTAGTTGGAAAAGAACAAATGTTTGTCACAAATCTTAATGAATCTACTGAGATTAAGAGGATATTTTTATATTATTAATAAAGAAATTTATCGAAAGTAGCATTAATTATTAATGTAAAATTTTTATTACAAATTTTTCTTAAGGATAATACTTTTGTATTCTGTTATTTTTTTATTTTCTGGCATATAGAGTCTAGGGGAAGTGCAGTGATACCTCAAGATAAGAGTTTAATTCGTTCTATAACCTTGCTTGTATTTCAATTTACTCGTACATCAAAGTGATTTTCCCCATTGAAATGCCATTAATCCTTTCCAGCCCCAAAAATAATACCCTTCATTGTGTTTGTTATATGATTTTGAATAAGAAAAATGTATTTATAAATTACAAATATTGTAAAAAACTAGGGCTGTTATCGATTAATTTAAATTTAATCGTTAACTTTTAAAAAATTACCGAATAATTAATCGATAATTTTGATAAAAGCTGAAAATAAGATGTCTGACGTCATTAGACTGAAAATTTCATAAAATGCCCATTACATAAGTATTTAATTAAAAAACTATAAAAATTTTAGGAGATATGTTTAATTATAAGTAGTTCTATTGAATGTCAATGAATTTTAGTTTTCTATTGTTAATTAACTAAAAACAATGTGTTTTTTATATCATTCTTCTTATAAAAAACTGCTTATTTTAAAGTTTACACTTTAAAAATCTTTTTTTTAATGGAGAAGATTGTACGTAACAGAGAATGTTAATAATAATTATTTAGTTCTTAATAAATCGAAAAAATTGTTGAAAATATTTTCTTTAATTTTAATCGCTATTTTATCGATTTAAATAATTTTTATCAATGAAACATTTTACCGATTAATCGACAAATCAATCATTAATTTCCACAGCCCTATATAAAACATAATAAAAGAGAGTGTAAAGCACAAAAAACTGGTTTTACAAAGTGTACTTATGTATTTGTATTTTGGTCATGTGAATGTAAATTACAAACAACTTAAATGCCACTGTATGCTGAATTTTTGTCACTGCTTTTCTCTTCACTAATCTTTGCCTTTTTTGCCAGATTTTTAAAAAATATGTCAAAGGCAGTTTGTTTCTTCCTCCCTTGCAGAATGCTGCAAAAATAATTCATTAAATAGCTTCAATGTCGACCATTTGGAACTTTTTGGGGATTTTTCTTTTCCACCAAATGTGAAACTCTCTCCCTCATTCCCCAGATCTCTTTTATCTCACTTGTAAAGATAACCGCCACCTCTGACTCTTCCTCAAAACCAATTTCTTGCAGAACTCCCAAATGCTGCTGCAACTGTAACTCTTGTAATTCCTCAGTCGTCAGTTCCTTAGAGTGCTCCACGACGAGCTCGTTCACATCTCCCTCATCCATCACTGGGTCCATGGATATTCCCAGAGACACAATCTCCTCCTCCAGCTGGCTGTTCCTCATATCTCAAATGTCGCTCGTATTTCAAAACAAAACTTCACTAGCTCGACAGCTTGTATCTCAATTAACTCGTATGTTAGTGCACTTGTATCTCGAGGTACCACTGTATTGTAATTGTTCAAAAAATTTAAATCAAGATTTTAACAAATCTTTTTCCTGAGTTTGAAAAACCCAGTTTTGTTATCTTGTCTGTCTGTGTGTGTGAACACAATAGCTTGAGAACCGTTTCTGTTAGATGGAAAAAAAATTATATTTAGGTACTAACTAGTTACTTTAAATAGGTTTTTATTTCCTTATGAGCGTTTGATTTCACAAACCTACCATTTCTATTTATTATAAGGGCAGGGTGGTCTAGCAGTGTGCACTGGAATGTCAAACCCAGGCAAAAGAGAGTCGTGGGTTCAAGCCTCAGTGCTGGCAAGGCCCCTGAGGCATTGGGCTAGCCACACAATCCCTTGTTTGTTAGTGGGGGCTAAATGAAACTTGTGAACGCTACTTCACTTTTTCCATAGGCTGTCATGGTCTGAAAGGGGGTTATTTTTATACTCCAACTCCACTGCCATCTCAACCCTTACTGTCATATTAAAAGTTTAGGGAGCATCACTCACGCTTTTTTTTTTAAAAATCTTTCCCATGCTTTAGTTTATTGATACTTACCATAATTTTCTCTCAGCCTGAGCGAGCACCATCTGAATCTAGCACAACAAAAAGTAAAAGTACTAGAGGGAGAAGACAAACAATTGTGACATCCACCCCAAGAACACCACAAGTGCACCACATCTCAGGTCAGTTTGGTGACTAAATGGAAATGTCTGATTTTAATTTTAATAAAAAGAATATGAATACAAGTGATGTTATGAGGTCAAGATATATATAGCAACAAGTGATGTTATGAGGTAAAGATACATATAGCAACAAGTGATGTTATGAGGTCAAGATAAATATAGCAACACATATTCAATATTCTTAATTTTTTGTTTAATCAGGATCATCAACTATAACATTTTATTTGTCTGTATCAACTTATTACCCAGAGTTCATTTCATTTGTCTGTATCAGCTTATTACCCAGAGTTCATTTCATTAGTCTATATCAGCTTATTACCCAGAGTTCATTTTTTTGGTATTTCAAATCAGTCCAATCTTAAAACAACAATTAAATTTCAGTTGAAATATAATTTCTGTGACTTGACCATTTAAGAATAATGTTTACTTTCTCTTTTTCAAATGTCCCTAGTTATCTCTGTATACTCCTTAGATTTGCTCACAATCGGCATTACATTTTTTATTTGCTAAGTTGGTAGGCATAGTTGGTAAGAAAAGTAACAATGTCACCAACATAGCGGGGCAAGTGTTGCTAAATTTTTTATATTCTCTTGAAGGTTTAAAAAACTGATATTTTATAACTTGAGCTATATTTTAAATATACTAGTATTTAATATCATAATTCTCTATCCATTTTTGGCCAGTTTGGTTTTTGATAAAAATTATTAGCTCCATTACTTATTCATGACTCACACAGACAAAAAATAACGATATCTGTTAGTCTGTAGTAACTCTATTAGCTATCACCTATTTTAGTCTGACTTAACTATAAGACAAGAAATACAAGCTCTAATATGTTGGTGGCATTGCTCGTGAGACTGTTTGCCTTTTATCTTACAAGTGTCACTTAATGCCAACTAATTCAACCACTTGCAGTTTTAGTTGAGCATTGACTTGATATGAAAACATATTGCTTAAAGAATTCATAAAGTTTATCAAAATTTTCAGCCCATGACCACTACTACAATGGAATGTTGCTTAGATCTGGAAGTCACATTAAAGGTGTCCAAAGTTACTTGAATACAAAGGAAGGTCAAGTCACCAAAGAAAAGGATACGACCAAATACTCCAAAGATCATGTAAACACAGCAGTGACTCGAAGAAGCAAAAATCAAAGACATTCTGTTGACAGCATAAGGCATCCAGGCTTAACTGCGTCTGGTCTTAGCAGCTTGGATATGGATTCCAGATCCCAGCGTATGGATGCCCGTAATTTGATGACCACTATAACAACCACAACTACCACCACGTATGAGGAGAATCAAAATGGTTTTGAATCTGAAGGGGCCAGTGAGAAAAAGCTCAGACTTGATCAAAAAGAGACGGAGAAGCAGGACTATAGACTGGACCATTCTCACTCTGAGACATTCGGGCATAGCACAGTCATGGGGAAAGAAGGAAGAGGACACAGGCGAGATGACAAAATACAAAAAGGGAAAGAATCATCTCAGTTTAGCAGAGCTGAGATTGATAAAGGGAAACAAATTTCTGGTAGCAACAAACAAGCCAAGAGTCAGTATGAACTTCGCCACCTCTATGGTTAGTATGTTTGATGAACATTTAGAATACTTGGGCATTGTACTTATTTATTTTTCTTTACCGATACCAATATTTTATATTTCCAAACAAACCAAAATAAATCTTTGTTTTAAAATATGTTTCATTTTATTTATTTTTGTTTCCAGGGTTGGATTTTGATGAAGAAATCTCAGGTAAAATAAACAATTTGTAGCTATAAGGGAACTTATAATAATCATCAATAATTATAATAATATAATTATTTTCAATTGAAAGTAAGGGAGACAATTAATTAGTTTCTTCTAGGGAAAGCTTTTGGACTTAATAGAGCAATTAACTTATACATTTAAGGGATGTGGCTCATGTCAGTTGACTTAAGTAGGGATAAGGGAACTGGCTACAAGCTTAAAACCACAGATGAGCTCTAGCAACCTATAGACATTAGTGTCTGTGATGGTCAACTCATTATATTGTGCTGAATTAGCATTGAAAAGTGGCAAAATCCACTTGTTAATGTATTATCTCTATTGATGCTGAACGTGTTGATAAAAAATGTAGTACATCCTTCCCTATAATTTTTAAGTTATAATCATAGACTACACTTGCACCAATCATTTCTTTTATTCATCAACTTTTTTTAAAAAATCATTTGCTTGTTGTTTCTCTCACTACTGTGTATGGTGTATTTCTCAGATGAAGATGGTCTTGATTGGACAGACTATCACTCTAGTGCTAAAGCTACAAAAGATCACCTGGGTATCAAAAGTCACAAAAATACCAGAAGATCACATAATGAGTCTGCATACACATCGAGGTCATTAGACACAGATACCCATACTAAACATCAAATCAGCAGACGATCATCTCACAACCAGGGATGGGGATCTTCATTGTATTTGTGGATTGCCACCTGTTTTACATCTGTAAGAACAGCTATGTCAACATCTACTTCAGGTTTGTTTTCTTCAACTTCTAGGCATTAAATTATTATTAAGAAGTAATTTTTTTTAAGATATTTATGTAGCCTAGCAGTGGACTGCCTAAAACAGGTGAACATAAATTGTGATGACTAACGTATATAACTTTTAAATTAACAAAGCCTGGTAATGCCCGCCTAGTCGCTATTACCAAGGCGCGGTTGAGCGCGTCTCGATAGAACTCTCTTTAGAAACAAAATTACAGAAAGTAAAAACTCTTCAGTGCGTGAAAAAGATGTATTCGACTTCCACAATGGTGGCCATTTCCCTGGCTAGTGTTATCTCTCGATTTGTGAAGTTTTTTGGTAGTTTTTAACTTTTTTTTTTTATGAGATACAATTTTGCTATACTTTATTATAAAAATAATAGTACTAAAATACAGGTAAAATTAGTATTACACTCAAGACAGTAATTTAGATACGTAAAATAACCATTCTTATCCTAAAAGATGAAGTCAGTATGACTATAATAATATAAATAAATTTTACGCAATTTTTTTAATTTTATAACCAGTTGATCGCAATACAGGAAATCCTTACAGGAATGAGGCGGAAGTTTAACAAAAACCTTATAGGGCTTTAAACGTTAATAGAGAAAAGGGTACACACATTTCTGCTTAGCCACTTCACAATCATAGCAGTTAAAAAATTGTCATATTTTTACTGCCATGGCACATGAAATTTTAGCTTCTAAGTCAGTACTTTTGTCCGATTCTTCTTCTGATCATTTTCTTTTATCATTTTGTCCTTCTATTTTTACTACTGCCATTAATGTCACTCACAGCTCCATTCTCATAGTGTGAGATCGTGTCAGTACTAACAAAATACCATTTGCACAAGGCAGGCTACACGTCAATTTGGGCAAAATGTGTGGTTTTGGGTGGGGGGGGGGGATAAAAACATTTACAATAAAAATAATTATACTTAATGGTAGGGTTGGTAACAATTCAAATTTAAAGTTAATCCTTATTTTGATTAAAGCAAAATATCTCAAAGGAAGTAACAAAAACAGGTAATTGACATTTTTTGTTTTATTGAGTTATTTCCCGTCTTATAGGCATTAAAAAAAATTATTATAGTTTGAACATTTTTTACTTTCCCTGACTGTTTCTACTATGTTTGTCAGCCATACAGATCCTGTTATCTGAGCTATTATTTCCGCTTATTAATAATTTTTTAAATAAATTGTTATAAAATATTATGAATATTTTATTAAATTTAAATCAAATTTTTATCGATTCAAAATATTTTAACATGTAACATTTTCAAGAAATTAATTTTTAATTTCCGCAGCCCTACTTAATAGTAATGGTTCAGATTGTCCGTCTTATATTAAATTTTATTTTAATTAAACATTTAATTTTGTAGCTTCTAGCCTTGTCTCTGGTGTCTGGTCAGCAGCCTCAAGTACCTTGTTAAAATCAGCCTCTGTGCCAATCAAATGGTTCAAGCATTGCATTGGTTCAGTTGCAACTTGGCTGGTCAAAGAATCAACAACAATTCTACTATGGGACATCGCAGTCAAAGAAAGGTTTGTGATTTTGAAACATTGCAATAATTCTCAAATTCAGCCATTAACAGTAAAACACAGCAATTTTTTAAATTTTAATAATTCATGTATGTTTGAAAAAAGAGGTGGAAATCTAACTAATTTCAGCTAAATCTATTTTCTATTCACTGTTAACAGGAGAAGAAGAGGTTGCTGTTGCTGTCTCTTGCCCTTGCTGTTTCTTCTTCCCCTCTTCTTACTTGGTGGTAAGTTTTCTATATTTATAATATTAAAATCTATAATAAATTTTAATGATGTTTTAGGAATTGTAAATCAAATATGTGATATTTCTAAAGAAAAAAACACAAATAAGATTGTTTTTAAACCGCCGTTTAAAAAAAAATATTTAAATGACAAGTTTTAGAATGGGAGTATAAAAGAACTTAACAAGAAATATCCTAAATACACTCATTCTATTTCTCAAGTTAATCTTTTAAACAGAAATTATGAGGGAATACTTTTTCTAATGAACAATTTATGAGCATTCCATGTTAGATTTTTATTTTTAAAAATTGTCATATACATAAAATAATAAACATTTTTTGTTGTTGTTGTTGTACTGCTCAAATTGTATTTTACACTCATTTCCTGAAAGGGTTGAAATTTTGCGCACAGTCATATTTCCAGTGGCAAAAGATGCTTTTAAAAAAATGTGGTTAAAACATTGTTCAATAAAAACACTGCTTCCATTTACCATTTGATTGAATTCCTAATTGGAACTCAATCAACCTGGATCAACAATTCTTACAAAACTTTCAAGTGATGTCATCTCCCCTACCATCACTTCTCTCTCATCAACCAACTTTCCACTATCTGTCTTATAGAAATATTTTAAGCTATATTAAAGAAACCTTTTTTGTCAATGGAGCAAGACTGGCCATTGGTCAAATGAGTAAAGTGATGATGGCCTTTTTACCTGAATTCAAATCTGAATCCAAGTAAAACTAAAAAATAATTAATTTTAATATTTTATACCATTTATAGAGTTTATATTACTTTTGGTAAGGATAATATTCAAATCATTGATTTAATATCAATCCATTACCTTATCACTTGTAAGTCCTTTCAAGTTATTTGGTGAAAAATAATCATTTTTAAAAAACTATCTAACTAAGTACAGATGCAGAAATTATGTTGATTTGTATCCTTATTAAATTGTACACCACCAATAGAAGTATTTAAAATATCATTACTTTGCATCCACAATTTTTAAAAATGTTTCTCAAAAATGAAATGGTAGTTAAAAATGTATGTTATTGTGCCGATTTAAATGGATAATTTTTTTTTAAAAATTTTTTAATAATTTTCAGCAGCATAATCTCATTCTAGATATTCTGTGGTCCCATGTGGTTGTCTAATAAAAAAAAATAGTATTAGGTAGAGTATCTATTTATTAAAATCAATATCAACACTTCTGTTAAGGTTACTATAGTCAGGACATGTCTAAGAGTGCAGGATCCTATCTGACTGATGGTAAACACATATTATCCTCAAGTTGGTCTTATTTGTGGTTTTCCACCAGTGCAGACACTAAAACTTCTTTCGTTGAGGTTAGTGCAAATTAATCTAATTAGTTTACAAAACTTAGCCCATTTACAATTGTTTTCTTTTTATTGTGAGTTAATTTACCCCTTGTTAATGTTAATTTTTTGCAAATTTCAAGGCTTAATAAATTTCTCCACTATACTGGCAACACTTTACCCCTCTTATATATAGATTTTGTTAAAACTTAATTTCTCCTAGTTATACTTAATTTCTCCTAGTTATACTTAATTTCTCCTAGTTATACTTAATTTCTTCTAGTTAAACTTAATTTCTCCTAGTTATACTTAATTTCTCCTGGTTAAACTTAATTTCTCCTAGTTATTCAAAACTCCATTATTTTTCCTCTCACAGTTGCCACCACCCTCACCTGCACCAGTGACCCAAGCAGAAGCTCCACAGATTAACATGACACACATCTACCAGTACATACAGCAAACGGTTATACAAGCTGCTGCACTGCAAAAAGAAGAGCATCCTGCTGGGGTAACTTACGAGCAAGTGGAGAGCATTGTAGGGGAACTATTGGCAAAACATTTGGATAGACTAAGAGCTGACTTTGAGGACAGAATTAAAGCATTAAAAGTCAGTATAAAAAAAAAACTTAATATCAGTTACTAGTTTTCAAAGTTTTGAAACATGTTTCTCAAATTTAATAAAAAGTGGGCTTCTTACCAAGTATTTCATTTTTCTGCTTCCTCTGGATATAGATTTCTTTAGATAAATTTACTTATTTTCTTAGTGTTTCTTTTTTAAATTTTAAGCTGCTTTTTCGTACCAAAGTTCCTTCACTATCGTACTATTACTCTATATAGTTATGGTGAGATATTTTTTTATGATTGCTGATTGCAACTAAAATCCTATATCCATTATAGTACTTAATTTTGTAGCCATACATTATGTTAAAATTGAAGTTTTAATCTCAGCTTAATATTATGTTCAAAAACTTAAAAATTTAGCCAAGTTTTCACTTGTCAATTAGCAGGCTTAGAGGCTACAACAATTTAACAATTAAGAAAGAAACTGATATAGCCCAGTATAAAATACATATTAACAACCATCATAATGTGTGCTGGGCCTGCACCCATCCCATCAAGATAAACATGAGTTGAACACATGGCTTGATTGAATGTTGAGTAAAAACTAGGGCCAACAATACAATGACCACTACTGTATCTTTCACTGGTAGACACAAATTTCATGCCACATTTCAAATTTTTAACATGTCTCAAAAAAAAGTATCAAATTGTTAGCTACTGTTCCTTACTAATTTCTATTTAGGTCTAACCTTTTCTTTTTCCATAACTTCTGTTCCCAAATAACTTTCCCCCCCCCCAAAAAAACACTTTATTATTGATCCAGTGGTTGAATTTGATTATTAATCAGAAATAAATTCTAGTGTTTATGCATTGATTGGTTAATAAGTAGGTAAGACAGATGTTGATTAATTATAAAAATTGTAAGCAGTCATTCTAAGTATATTTTTGCTCAACAATGGGAATCAATTTAAGGTTTAGGTTGTATCTATATTTGTAAGTGTGGATTAATACAGTACTAGTCGGTTTTTTTACTGCTCATTGTTGTTGTTGTTGTTTTTTAATGATTATTTTAAGTTGAAACATTAAATTACTTTATTTCTCAGGCTCTAATTGTGAAAGATGGATCATCACTATCATCTTTAGAAGGAATCATAGCAGGAATGACTGAAGAAATAAAAGCTACAATTCAAGCCCACAAAGTTAGTTCTCCTCCCCTTTTAAATTTTTTAATCAAACTATAGATACCATATAAAATAAATTACATGCGTGTAAATTAAACTATTTTGTCAATCCTGAAAACTGATTAGTTTCAATTCAAAGGTTAGATATTAATATTTTATGACATGTTAATAATAAATTCATCTAAACATCCAGAAATTAAATATTTTAATGAAGATTTCATATTACAGTGTTTCTGAAATTTAAAAAACAATTAGATCAATTTACCACTTTTTAAAGAAAAGTTTAAATAAATCCCATTAAGTTTAAATATAAATCAAAATTTCTTCCAATTCTGCAGACTATCTCATTAAACATGGAACATCTGAAAGATTCTATTGGAAGGTAATCTCTCCATAACATCTTGGACTTTAAAGTATACATTGGTGTATACTAATGAATACTTTTTCAAAGATACATGTTAAAAAATAGAAGTAAGGTTGGTTGTTGTTTTTTTTTTAATTTTGACAAATGTAATTTATATTTCGATACAGCACAAACCAGAAGCATACATTGGAATGGCAGGCAGCTTATGAAGCTCAGCAAATGAAACTCCTAAACTTAACGCAACAAATAAACAATCTGTCATCTCAGAATGCAGCACTGACAGCAATGTTGACTAACTGTTGCAAAAATAACACTTTACTTGCTGAGACCATTAGAGCACAGATCATAACAATTTTGTCACAGGTTGGCAGATACCTAAATTATTAATTTTTAAATCATTTTTTAAATGAACAATGTAGAGATCAAACATTAAAAATACATAAGACTGGGGAGTTATAATTTATTGATTTGTTTCGCCATTGCATAAACTGCTCTGTAAATTATTTTTTTATTTTAAATATCTTTTAAAATTCCATTAGAGGTTACTTTTAGTTATTATGTAATGAAGATATAATTTTTTTAAATTAAACTTTCTACTCCAATAATTCAATGAGAGCTCCTCAGAAAAATAAAAGTAAAAGGAATTAAATTTTTAAAATTTATTTCATTAATTTTTTTATAAATTTTATTAATTTTGACAAGTAATTTCTTATTTTAGCTCTGTAATTATTTTGGAAGGTATTAGTTTCAAAGATTAAAACTTGTAACTGAATATTATAACTTGTTTTTATTTCGTTTACATTATCTGGTTACACAGAGCACTTTACATTTAACAACTGTAATTTATTAACAGATGGGAACTGAAGATTATGATAATCTTGCTGGGCTTTTTGCTTGGTCCCATGGAAAGTTCATTGATAGGACAGAAATGGACCAAAAGCTTGATGTCCTCTACACACAAATTATGGAAAATTTGAAAGTTGCCTTGTCTAATGTTGAGCAGACTCAAAATGTTAAATCTGATGTGGCATCTGATGAAAAAGTTGTAGCAGGTGTAGATGAATTAGTAAGCATTTTTGTGTGTTTTTTATTAAATAATTTTCCAGCAAGTGCATCAAGTCCAATAACAGTGGTAAAATTTTTAGTTTAGGTCCACCATCAATTGACAAAAACAAAACCGTCTATGCTTGTTTTGATGTTTTAGTGTTAAAGTTTTAGAAAAATATTCTAAAAAATGTTGATGGCCTTATTTTTTAAAACAATATTATAGATGTTACTTAGCAATTTAATTCATATTATTATTTTAAACATCATCCTCTAAGGTGATTATTGCATACTTGATTTGGGAGTTTAGACTTACAATGTATTAATTCTGCAAACCAAATCCTAACAGATGGTGAAAAATATAATAGAAGATGCCCTCATTCAGTTCAGTGCTGATAGGGTTGGAATGCCAGATTTTGCTTTGGAATCTGCAGGTGTGTAATTATGAGAGGAAATAAAAGGTTTTTTTTTTAATCTAATAAAAAAGGTGGACTATTTAAATTATAAATATAGTTCTATTGGGATCATGTTTAATGAATGAACAATTTACAAACATACAAGTTTATGACATTTCTTGAAAGTCTAAAATTGGAAATGATTAAAAACTTTGCAACCATCTACGCTATTTAAAAGCTATTTGTTTTATCATAAATAAATGCACTTGAACATTAATGACTTTCCAGATTCTTCATTTAGAACTTGTGCCCTTTTTTAATATCTCAATTTAATTTAACTTTATCAGGTGGTAGTGTGTTGAGCGTTCGTTGTTCCGAAACTTTCTATAAAAAAACAGCTCTGGTCAGTGTCTTTGGCATTCCACTGTGGTACACATCCAATTCTCCAAGAACTGTTATTCAGGTAGAATGTTACACTTATTTTTTTGTCTTTAATTACTTTCTTTGTTAACTAATTTTCAGGATTGTCATTATGCAAAATAGTGGTTTTATTTTTATTAGACAAAGGCTGCCTAAGACCGGAAAAGAGAATGTAAGAACTTTTTAAACCCTACTAAAGTTACTTGCAAAAATATTGTTTGAAGTAGTGTGTTGTATCCAAAATTGTTTTTAACACTGTGTTTATCTATGTGTTTAAGAAGTGCTATTCTTGGTTAAGAATGATTGTGTCAATAATCCCATTCCACCATCTCCATCCACACCGTGCACATCTCATACACTTAGCTTACTATATTACTCTGTCGTAAATATTGCCTCCAAAACAGTAGCCATCCCTTTTAAAATAAAAGTCAACCTATTTACCTGAGTTCAGACGGTCAAGAATGAAGCTCACTTTATTACAGCCCTTTGCTAAAACTCAGTTCCAGAGAATATATAATGAAACATGTAAGTTGGTAGGGAAACATGGCTTAGACAACAACAGTATTTGATCATGTTTAAATAATGGCAACAAAAGTAGCTGTTTGACATCAGGGCACCAGAACCAAAATAAAGACATTACATTACACATACAATTTCACAATTTTTGTCTTTACATTTGAGAAATCAAAACCTTATATTCATTTTTTTTTAAAATAGAACCCAACTTGAATAAGCTGCTGAAAGGCTATTTACTTGACTCTCTTATTCTTGCCCCCCCCCCTTCCAAAATTAACCTACTTGATTCCCCAAATTTTAAGAGCTTCAGAAATAAGCATTTAATTAAGTTAACAATTGTATGTAATTGTTAGCAAAGGATTGATGAGACTACTGTTCCTTATAATATTTTCATCTTGGTTTCTCAAGCCAAATGTGCATCCAGGAGAATGTTGGGCATTCAAGGGAGATTCAGGCTATTTGGTGCTGCAGTTGTCTCACCCTATTCAAGTTACTGGCTTTACATTGGAACATATTCCTCGCAGTCTTGCACCCAAAGGAGATATTAGTAGTGCTCCTAGAGAATTCACTGTGTTTGTAAGTCATTTATGTCCATCATGTTTTGTTTTTAATTGTAATGAGTTTATAGACATTTTGATTATTGCTGTAATTTCAAAAGGGGGATTATTTTATTTTTACAAGTAATTTTGTTGAATTTGAATAATTTAAAAAATCAATAATTCTTTTACTTTGTGGCTGTCAGGGTTTGGCTTCAGAGCACGATGATCTTGGTGTGAATTTAGGCAACTACATTTATGAAGACAATGGAAAACCTATACAGTTTTTCTCTATTCAGGTGAGGACAGCAGAATGAACCTTAGGGGGAATTAATAGAGTTCCTTAACATGAAAGTACCTACACATTTGTACATGGGGGAATGAAGATGATAAAACTCTACTAAACACTGTTAAATGATACTAACTTATAGAGTTGTTATATGGTACTTTGTTTATACAAGGGTCAAAGCTGTTTTCAAGGTTTTTTACTAAAACTCTGACACCACAGTTGAGCACCTTTTTTGCCAGTCTTGGCGACAACCTTTGTCATTTCCTAGCCTTCCTTTGAATAGAGACAAATAATTATAAGCCTATTTTAAAAAATTGTTGTTAAACCATATCCGTTATACTAGTAATTGTTAACTCTCAAATATTCTCTTTTTTTCCACCTGATTTAGGTAGTCATAGGATTTAATTTTTTTTAAAATTAAATAACACTCCAAATAATGTCATTTTATGTATCTATGTGTTCACAATTAAATTATCTATCCTGTGATACCCAATTCAAGAGTACTGTATTAATGTAGCTTGATCTATAATTTCTTTAACCCAAATTTTTTACAGAAAATCACATGTCTCAAACTGTATGAAGGAAAAATATAAGTGTGTGCAACAAGCATAAAATCTTTATTATAGCCATCAGCAGTCTCTATTTCTACATGACATGTAAAAAAAAATTTAAAGCATTTCACTCACATTCAAAAAAGTTAGACTATTTTTAATAATTATCCTTATATAACTTATATTCATAAAATTAAGACATTTGTTTCTTTATTACAAAAATTATAAACTTTAACCTGAAATAATTCTATAACTAAACCTTTATTGTCAGAATGTAGTAAAATATTAATTCTCATAATCATCATTATCGTAAAAAATAAGTTTTTATTTTATAAAAAAAACGTTAAAATATATTAACTGTCATATAAAATAAGAAAATTTCTTTGCACCTGATAACAAAAAAAATAATTCTTTTAACACCACACTTTTGTGAACCTTGCTTTTTTGTTCACATTATTAAAATGGGTTAATAAATAGATAGTAATATATTTAATTCTTATTTAGTAAAATGTTATTTGGTTATGAGTGGTGTACGATTACAAGCGGTCAACCCAATATATTTGCATATTAATTGCATTTTTTTGTAAACAGCATACCAGTGTTATTAAAAGGAATTCAGAGACATAATTATTGTACTTTTAGAGTTGAAATTACACAAAATGCACACATTTACTTGAATTGTTAGTTTAAACATAATGTAAGGCTCTCTTAGAATTACTTTTCAAAATAAGTGGTGTTATGGCTCTCTCAGACAAAAAGTTTCGCGACACCTAACTTAGGGAGTTGCAAAGTAGCAACATTTATATAAGCATAGCTTCGAAGAGACTCTAGCAGTTACTATGCGAATTCTGAATAGCAACTTGAAACATGAAAGAGAAGTCTATACTTCTTCCACTCATTTCTGATGATTGATACTGAAAAAAGGGACACCATAAGTTGACCCAGGGACATGAACATTGGGTGGTTATTTAGGCCTGTTGTCATGAAAATGGTTGGAGTAGTCTAAGGTCCCAATGTATGGAGCCATAACTGTTACGGTGAAATAAAAATAAAGGATAATTGTTAGAAATGGGCTTGAAAAAGCAGTTATAAAACTAAACACACTTAACCATAGTACACTATTCAATTCTAAAGAAAATCTAGAATGGGTATATGCTTATTATCTATCAGAATTTAAAGCAAATATTGAAATACTGATGCCACTATACAGTGTATACTAGGTAAACAAAGTCTAATTTAATTTATTATGGTCTTGGGGAAAAAATCATATACAGTGGAACCCCTACATACGAAAGCTTCTGGTTACGAAAAATTCAGGGTATGAAAGGTTTTTTGAAAATTTTTATGCCCCAGAACACACAAAAAAATTCAGCGTACGAAAATTTTAAATTTTACGAGATCTCAACTCGTTGCCGAGAGTAATTTTAAAAAGCGCGCGCCGCCAGACTTTGAACTTTAGTAGACTCACTCACAGCCTCCCGCTCACCCATTGGTTATCTCCCTACTCAGACGCTAGCTGACGCCATAAGATCCTGCTTTCCTATTGGTCGGCAACTATCCCGCCTTGCTTACACAAGGGCGTTCATCTCTCTCTCTCTCTTTTTGTTCCGACTGCGGTATCCTTAACATTGTGTGCTTTCGATTGTTCGACGTAGTGTTTGTGTTACTGTACACTGTACTTAGTGTTTACTATATTATTACTGTATAATAACGTACGTACAGTAGTGTATTACATATTAAACTTAATAGCCATGGGTCCCAAGAATACAGTAGTAAAGAAAACAGACCATTTTCTTTGGGCTTGGAGGGGATAACTAGGCTATAACTACATTATTGAATAATCTCATGGTGGTTTCTGGAATGGATTAGGGTGTTTTTAACAGTTGGGTTAATTATTGAATGATAAAAATGGCTGCATTGTATGTTTATTACTACTGTTTAGCATGTTTATGAAAAAAAAAGTGACTTTTGGTAAGGCCTGGAACGGATTAGGCTATTTACATGTAAAACGTGACCCAGGATACGAAAAAATCAGGATACGAAACCGCATCCTGAACGGATTAATTTCGTATCCTGGGGCATAAAATGTAATTCCTTCCTATACAAGACATAACTAAAAAATGTGCATTATAATATGCATCACATGACAATTCAAAAATAATTTTTTTTTAGTTATGTTTCAAATATTATAAAGGATTTATACTTTTAAAAAACTTCTACAGTCTGCCTACTAAATTTCAGCTCGATTTGATTACAGGAAAAGGGTTATAAAAACATGTTTAACATAGTGTGCACCCCGAGAAAGATTAGCAATTATTAGCATTTACATTTACAGATCAGGAATATATTTTACAAAGTATCGTCACTATAATATTCACTGCAATACTCTTGCACAAAAATTAACAAACTACAAAGAAATAAATAGACATAATCTAAAAAGTCATTAATTTAATTACAGTAAATTTGATACATCTGAAATTTTGATACATAATTTTTTATCATTGGCACAATTCTGCCTGCAAAATTTCAGCTCGCTAGCTTACAAGGAAGTTGGTTAAAAGTCGATCCAAAGTATTTTTTGCAAGCAGACACCCCAACTTAATTTAAAGGATTTAAAAAGAAAGACAATTATAGATGCTAAAATGAATTTCCTTTATTTATAAAGGTCTTATTGCTACTTAATATATCAATAGATTTAGTAAAAAATCAATTTTATTTGTAAAAAAAAATGGGTAAGTGGGAGAACTTTGTAACAAAGGAAAAATACATACCTTTAATAGTAAACGTCAATAGATAAAAATAAATGAATAATTTCTCTGTATCAATATTTTGCTTTTATTTCTTTCAATAGAAATAACTTTTTAGCTAGGAATATTAGCAATTTCTTTGCTAAATGATGAATCTTTCGCCTTAAATGTAAAAAATTTTGGCCAGCTGGTTTTGAGTATTGTTAACAAGATTGTTCAAATGGCGAACAAAAATGACGTTCCAGTAAATCAAAAACACAAGGATTGGACTAAATATTTTAAAATTTAAATAAAAAACTCATTTCTGAAATAGTATTTTTTAAATAATTGTATTCAATTATTTATGGATACATTTTAAAAATAAAATTGGAATATAACAAGGTTTTAAAAATCCTTTTTATAAGTGTCGACAAGCCTTGGTCAAAAGGTCAATGTAACTTACTTTGAAAGTTAAGTGTTTCTTTTGACAAAATTTTTCTAAATAGGCTACAGACATCAAATATGATTGCAGGTTTTGGCTCAAAGAATTTCAAGCAATTACTTTCAGCATTTCAAATTATGATGTTATTATAATGTAAAAAAAAAATACCCTCTAGCTTAACTACACACACCAGCTTGAATTTCATTAACCAGGCTGACATTAGGCCAAAATATTTAATTAAATTTTATTTTTCAGAATCACCAGTCAGGCATATTCCAGCATATTGAACTAAGAGTTCTTAGCAACCATGGCTACAAAGAGTACACATGCATTTACAGGTTCAGAGTTCATGGATTACCATAAAGGGACAAGTGAATTGTTGTTGCAAACTTTCTCCGACATTTCACTAGACCTTAAAAATATTTTGATGTTATTGATGGTCTATGCAAAAATGACTCTTAGAGTAACTAAAAACAGGGTCATGTTCCTTGTGAAGGCAAAAAAGCCTAATATTAAATTTTTAAATTTATTCTTTTTACTTATAACCGTAACATTTGTTGAACAAAATATTTCAATGCCTTTTCATTACAAAGTAGTAAATGAATTTGTATAGTTTTAAAATTCAGATGAATGTAACAGTTTTAAAAAAAAGTCAGGAATTTCAAAGAGATTTTGCCTTTTTAATTTTGAAAATTAGTTAATGTTTGTTGAATGGTCTATTGTATTAATTTTAAAGCAAGAGTTACATCATTTTAGGTCATCTTATTTATCAATTCGATGTTTTAAAATTTCTTTTTGAAAAGTGTTCATAAAAATATGTTGATCAAAACATTGAGAGAAGCCAAATACAAATGTCAACAGCTTAACATATCTGTTAGGTGACATTACTTGGGATCAAGGTCACTTTTTCAGAACAGTTTGTATGGTGGTTATCTCTAATATTCTGACTTCCAGGTTTTAAGTTGTTTAAATGTAGAACACTTATTGCTCTTCACTTTAAATCTATAATTCAAGTTCAATTTCATCTTGATCAATTTAAAAAGTTAGGCAAAGAAATTCAGTGAGAAGACCTGTTCCAAATGGTTTTATAATTATGAAAGAATGATCAAGTTGCCTTTGTGAATATAATTGAAATTACTGTCTGGATAGAATTTTTAAAGATCCTTAAGTCAATGCTTCTCTCTGCAGCTTGAATTTACCTTTTTAGTGCTAGGAAGTGTAATAGCTTTCAAATGTCGATTTCTTTATAAAAAAATTTAATACTTTTTGTTTTAAATATGATCATGTTTGAAGAAAAAGAAACATATTTTAGTTTCTTCTACAATTTAATTGGAATCCTTTGGGTTCATAGTGCATCAATGCCATAGAATATATCAAAGGATATACGTAATAGGATTCTGTAAACTTTGGGAAGGAACATGAATTTGACCTCTTAGTAGTGGGTACAATTGTGATCCTATTAATCTTACTTCAACTCAAACCCTGACCAACCTGAAAAATTTACTTTTCTTTAAGCATAAAGTAGATCTAATTTTTTAGAGATTTTATTTAACATTAAAACCTCTGATTCACATTAATATTAGTTCTGCTGAACAGTTAAATATTCATGGCTGTGCACTACAAAAGCAATCTTATTCAAATGTATTATCAAATAAATTAAAATTTTTAGGACATTTTCTAATGAAACATTTGTGGTAAATATTTAAACATCCAACATCTAATCTATACGAGTAAGCTGTTAAGAAACCTCAGTTCCCTAACTTTAAAAAAAATATATATTTCTTACATCATCCTCATTTGTCTAATGTGCTTGGTGTAACAGATAAGATAATGCCTTCTGTTAAACATAGTCTTTTAAAATTTGTTATGATGTTGACAATTTCATTTCAATAAATTTAGTAAGTAAAAATATTTTACCTACATATTTTACATATTGTTTTACACATGCCTCAATTAATACTGTTTTACTTCTAAAACTTGAGAAATTCATGTTTCTTATTATTTAAAACTTAATATTTCATTTTTTCTTTTAAAAACTACACTAAATTACAGACTCTGAGAACTCACAATGGCTGTTTAGTTAGTTAACTGTTATACAAATGGTTGTGATCTGTCCCTTTTCAGTTAATTGTTAACTCATGTTTTAATGAATTTAAATTAAATCCATATACACATAGAAACAAAATAATCTTGTGTTAATTTTTTAAGTGCCATTTTGCCTTAATGAAAATTTTTTAAAATATAAATACAAGTTTCAAAAGTGTTTAAACATTACTGCATATTTTTCCAGTTCAGTAAAATGATATAGCTACTGCTTAAGAATTTGACTTTTCTTTATGATTAGATTGACAACACCGCTTTTTAAACAGTTAAATAGTTCCTCAAAGAGGAAGTTGTAAATAAGTAAGAAGTAAACCACAATATTTGTATGCAAAGCAATAAACTTAAGCGCTTACATAATTTTTGAAAAAGCTGAAATACCGAAATGAACTCATTTTTTTCAATAAAATTTATTTTATTTTTTGTAATGTAAAAATTAAAAATTTTCTCCCTAAATTAAAGTAAAGTAAAAAGAAGATTGCTTAAGTGTTTTAAACAAATATTGATTAGAAAAAGAACTGACCCCAACTATATATACATAATTTTTTTTAATATTGTAGATAAAGTAATGGTTAAGTGTTCTCTCAGTTTTTATTGTAAAGAATATAATTTAAAGAACTTGAACATTGAACTTATTATCGAAACAAGTTTGTTTGCTTGTTATATTTTCAATAATTGTAAATTATTCAAACTTTCATGGAATGTTACTTAGTTGAATTTAATTTTAGTTACAATACCCTTTTGTAAATGTAGCACGATAGTCAACTTTTACACATGTGTCTTACTGTAATAAGCCTTTGATGTTATTGTTTTATAATATTTATTTATTTTTATTTTTTTCTCAAGTTCACATTTTTTTGTTATTAAATAGTTTTTTATATTACTGCTGATAGATAAAAAAAAACTAAGACCATTTTCCGCCAAAATGATATGGTTTAACATAGCAAATAATACAACTAGGCTTCCATAAAAAAAAAGATGGAATTGACAGATTATCATATTTTTAATACACAGAAACCTTTTTTCCCTTTGTGATAACATGGTTTTCATTAGATTTGCCATATCTTTTAGCACATAGATTGTCTAAACACTTATATTATGATTGAAATTATAATAAAAGCTTAGCAACCATTACATGACATGTATTTGCATTGCCAATTAAAATCTCAGCAAAATCAAATTAGATTAATTTTTAAAGAATGGGTGTACAAAAATACTAAATATTTTTTAAATCTCTATTTTATTTTTAATAATCGTAAGCATTTTTACTTGAACTGGAATGTCAGGGATATTTATTTATTTATCTTATTTTGTTTTATCTTTTGCTGTGTACTATATGTGATATTTCACTTAGGTAGTTTCTATAAAATTATTTTGTGTTTTTTGGTTAAGGACTGTAATTTTTTCCTGTAATCTCTAACTTTTAATTTACTTTCTCATTGAACTTTTGAACCATAGGGCCTTCAAACTTTAGAAGAGAAAATTATACATTCGAAGAAGCGCATAATACTCGCTATATAAGTGATCTATTAAATGGCAGCATTTTTATGAATTTGTTGCTTATTGTCTTATTTTCTCTTTAAAAGTTAATAAAAATATAATCATTATTAATCCCTATCTCCTATTTTCCTGCTGTCTTTTTTTTCCTTGGCTTTTAAACTTTTTTTTTGTTTGTGATAGCTTTAGTAGCTATTATGTTGAAATATTTTTTTTAATACCTATATATTAAAGAACATTATTTGTGAAGCATTTCTCGCACTCATTTATATGATAAATTTCAAGAATTGGTACTTAATGTTGAAATACAAAATACACAACAAAGTGTGTAATGAAAACAATAAATTTGAGCTTTATTTATAAACTAACACAACAGTAATGTTGCATTAGGATAAGGGGAGAAGATATGTGTAATCTATTGATCAAGTTTTTGTCATAATTTTTTTTTTAATTTTGGGTTTTAGGAACTCTAGCATTCTTTAATGGTTTTATCCTTTTTTTTAAATTTTTATAAAAGTTTCACATTTACTTTACAAAACTAAATGAAATGTATGAATTTTAGCATTGTTAGCAGTTTACTTAAGCGGGCATTTGATAAGAGAGATTGATAGTCAGGCATATTTAATTGCGTAAGTTATAGTTATATTTGTCAAATTTCTTAGTCACATTTTTAATATTGTATATTTTCATGTCTTGGTGCTATTAAATTAATGTTCCCTGCCCAGTGATATTGTCTGCTTTTATCCATTAGGAGTTCTTTTTTTTTAATTTAAAATTTTAATGAATTTTTTTTACACTTTACTTGTTCACAAAGTTCTTTTTATCTTTAAAGTATTTTTAAATGAATGCTTTTTAAACATTATTCTTAATTTAGGTAACATCACAATTCTTGGAGCTATAAGTTTTTTGTTTTTTTTTAAATTAAATACAAATTTTCTTATAAGTTAAACAGAGGATTAGGAATCTTTAAATGCACTAATTTCAAACCACAAATATTATCCATTTAATCTAAATAAGCTCTAACTCAACTGATTTTCTTGTGCCAAAAATTGAAACTCTGATTAATAAACAATAAGCTTTGAAAAATAAAGAACAATTTTTATACACACACATAAATAAATTCCAGTCTTGGTTTTTATCTACAGCAAAATTGTTTTAAAATTTTCATGAGCATGCACATAACTAATCGAATTCAATCAAATATTAATTGCTTTTAAAACATGAGTAAACTTAATTTTTTTGTATGATTTTATGATGATGAATTGATGCTTTAAAATGTATAGCTAATCTCATATACCTGTTATAATCTCATTTAACTATTATTAAATAACTTATGTTGCATTTTTCTATTTATCAGGGGAGACTTCAGTGTCTTCAGGTTCAATTTTATATTACAAACATATTAGCTTTTAGGGCAGTGTGTAAATATTATTATAGAGCAATAAAATATTTTTCTTCCTTTGGATACTATTTTAATATTATCTTATGATAAACCTCTTTGTAATAAAAGTGCAAAATAACACTCACTACTGCAGAATTTTTATGTAAAAGCGAAGGATAATTTACTTTCTTTTGTTTCAAACAAAGTAGTTACCAGATATGATTAAACATGAATGATATAATGTATTTAATTTTTAGAAATTATAAAATAAATTTTACCTGTTCCTTTGAAAGTGAAATTTACTCATTTATGTGGGACAGGTAATTTAAAAAATTTTGAAAATATATTAAAATTATTCAAGTTAAGTTCAGGGTTTTAATTGGAAAAGAACCACGTAAAGATTTTACTGATTAAGTTATTTTTGTACATTTTTGTATGTTAGTCATTTTCCACTGGTTTAAATATATTGCTGCTAATGTGTAATTTATTTTGTTTGTTGTTTTTAATTCATATTAAGAGTGTTTAAAATGGAAAAGTAATCAAAAGTAACAAATCTTTTAGTATTAGAAACAAAAAAAGGATTTATTCAACAATCTTTTATACAATAACAAAAAAGTATACAATTATGAAACAACTTTATTATTTTTTTTAATTTTTATATTGTTAAATTAGCATACTTAAAACAGAAATTGGATGTCCGAAACTTTTAATTAAATTCATGCATTTTTATTTACTCCTTGGCATCCATGATTCCACCAGGACCAATAGCAAAAGTTGCTTCATTTTCAGGTAGATCAGGACTGTGGAAAAAAAAAATTTGAATGAAAAACATTTACTAGCACAGTAAGTATATGAAATCCACATTATAGTTAACCGAGTCTTTTTAAAGATCACTAAAATAAAGATGAGCTTTTTATAAACTCTTAAGACATGAATCTTACTTGTTTTATAAATAGTTTTTAGTTTATAAAATTTTAAAAAACATATATAAATTAGAATGAGGAATATACCAGTTTTAAAAATATTGATCCTTGATTTGAAATTAGGGTTACAAGTTGGGTAAGATGGTGTGTAGGAATTTTTGTGAAGCAGTGGATTTTTGTAGCCTTTAGACTCTAGTGGTTCTTTTACAGTTAAAGGTGTCAAAAAGATAAAAATAAAGATTTTATTAAGCTTCAGGATTCTTGAGGAAGATATGGTGTAGATTTGTCTGGGGAATGGCTTGTCCTCTTCATGCCACTGAAAGAACACACTTCTGTCCTGGGTTTTAGCTCTAACTCTAACAAACAGAGCTATGGTTAATAAAATTCAATCAACACTACATAACATTAGCAGTTCAAAAGAGTGATTTTTTTATTCACTTGCTCCATAACAATAATAAATAGAAAATATATTTTTCAACTGTACAAAGACATAACCGATCTATCTCTCTGTAATGAATACAAAACCCTCCAACACTTGTTTCTGCTGTTCTGTCTATGATATTCTACGCCTACTTCAAAAATCATCTTTCAGTTTCAGTCCTATATTTGTACTTGTCATCTCTTACTTGATACACCACACACACTAATATGCCCACCCACTTTTCATTTCCTCTCATCCACAGATGTACATATTCGAGTCAAAAGCATGCAACTTATTCAAATAAAAAATGGTTATAAGTTCACTTGCTTACACAAACTTCAAAGCATAAATGATTCCAAATACCACACAGTATCTGACCATTACAGAAGACATTTTTCATGGAAAGACACCTCAAATCCTTTTTTTAAATGGAAATTCTAAAAAGCAAAACATTTTTAAAACATATAATGAGAACTGATATGTTTTTTCAAGTGTTTAATCTGGGGTGGAATTCAAAAAATCAAGAAAAGGTTGCAGGAAATGTTTTAATAGGTGTTTAAATATATGGGATTTTTTTTCTTACTACAACAAAAAAAGAAATTTAGGGTCTCACTTTCAGGCAGCAGATGATGCTTGTTTCTTTGGGCATAATTAAGATTCAAATAATTCATTTTGCATCACAAACTAAACCTATTTTGATTATTCTGCTTTTTTTTTACAGCTTTGATATTTGAATTGCTTTAATTTTAACTTTGAATTTTGTTTTTTCTGTTGTGCTACCTGTCATATATCTTGGCAATTCTATTCTCTGCTCTTCCCTTTCTAAACATAATCCTGACTGTTGAAGCATGTGCAAGAATGTGACCTCCAATTGGTTTTTTTGGATCTGCTTGAAATCTGGAATTTTATAATTGTTAAAAAAAAAGGATTTTTTTTTAAAAAATACACAACAAAGTAAGGTATACGCTGATTTAACTAAATATTTAAAATCCATTTAGAAGACCTATCAGACTATCAGTAAAAAGGAGTGTGCCGGAATCCGGTTCCGCCGGATTTTTCACTACCCGGTGAAATTCGGTTCCGCCGGATTTACATGTATCCGGATTTCGGAATTTGCCAGATTTTGTGACTCACCGGATCATAATCTGAAATAAAAGTAATTCTCTTTCCCGAATTCCATACGATCACGATACATTAATCGATTGTTTCGAGCGTTGAGCTTGTTTAATATTCCGAACATACCAGAGGGTAGAGTCAGCACCGCTAATAGTGGCCAATCGGCCCAATCCCATACATGATAGTGCGGGGATGAGTAATTATTATTCGTGATGTCATCTTAACCGCAATCACCAATGACGTAACAGAAATAATAAGCAACTATACTGCCCAAGCGCCTGGCCGCCAGCCCGCCACCTTACCAAGCATGGCAGACGACCATCAAATTGCGTCAAGCCAGCAGGCCTGTGCTGACCTAGCCTATCTATGAATACTTTTAGGGACATTGCGCCATCTCTGATTGGCTGGTCGGTTACCACTTGGTTACCTAACGTTCTTTGGCGCGGCCCGCGGCGTTCAGCTGTTACAAAATATTTCGCCACATTGAATGCTTGAAATTGAAGTGGAGTTCATACTAAGGTTGTTAAGACCGCTAGTTTTTTAGGTCCGGCTAACAGTGATGGTTAATTTTCTTTTTTAATATTTTATTTTGAGGACTCGTAGTTCACCAGTCTAAATATGAGAACCGATTCAATCGCTCGTTAAAGTTAGCGAGGCATTTTTCATTAGTTTAAAAAACCAAAGCCTCGCCCCGTCCGTTGTGACGTCATGTTTACCTCTCTTGTGTGTGATGTCGGTCAGCTCAGTCAAATCGCGCTTTAAAATTAATAATAAAATTATAAAGCTACGGAGTAAATATGATGATAAAATGGAATTTATTTTTAAAAAACATTATTTTTCTATCGCCAACTCGCCAGCATAATTGAATTTTGCGGCGCACACGTTTCCCCTCCCCGTTTTTTCTGTTCAAATAAGGTTTGAGCCACACTCGCCGTACTATTAATGTGGTAATCAAATGCCTTTTACTAGCAGGAAAAGTGTCACTAAAGGACCGAACTCAAATTTGTGGGCCATTAATCACCCGGTATCTTTGCTACGTCTTTCAAATACCTATCGTAATATAGGTACATGCACTTCACTTAGCGGCATGCGCCGATAAGTTTTTTGAATGCCTGAAACGGACTATAAACCGGTTATCAGAAAATGCAGATAGGTCACGGGGTCATATGCTTTTATAGCTTTCTTTGTCTTTATGAGACACAGACTATAATTAATATAAATAGAAACAGCCAAAATCCGGAATAATCCGGATCCGGCGGATTTCGCATAAGAAAATCCGGATCCGGTTGAAAAAAACGGATCTGGCACACCCCTATCAGTAAATATTGAAATAGTTGTCACAGGCCCTTTGAAACTTACGACATTGTGGCTCCTGGATCTGCTGTCATCTGATTTGTAACAAAACAAGCAACATTGTATTCTGAAGTTTAAAAAAAAAAATTACCATTTAAAGAGTAATTTAGATTCAACTCTTATTATTTCTATAAAATTCTTTACATATGGCTTAATATTTTTTCATTAAACAAAAAATCAGTTTGTAATATACAATTTGTACCTGATTTTCCTTGTTTACAAATATGAAGTTATCTAAACTATATCAAGGTTAATATCTACAAGCATGAGTTTCAATTTAATAATGTATGTCATAATTGTTACGAATTTGAGAATGCCACATCATAAGAGATAAAACTTTAAGAAAAACATTCCATAAGTGTGCTTACTTTGGCTATAAGTTTGGGTCTTAAGTTTGTAGAGTATAAAATATTAGCATATATAAAACATAAATTAATTGTAGCAAAAAAAATATTTTTGGATTTTTTAATGACTTGACATTAAAAAAAATATATATGAATTGACATGTTCATTTTGTTGAATTCCTAAAATCTGCTCTAATTATACTTTAAAAATTTAAACTTTAATCTCTAAAATATATTACACTTTACATTTCTAAGCATTATTTAGAGCCCAGCAAAGCAAACAAGGCCTGACAGACAAATTTATGCCACCATTTCATTATATTGTCTATTACAGATTTTTCATCTATGCAGCAGGTTATTGTGTCCTACACATAACCATGTTGTTTTTTTTTCTAGTATTGCATTTTTGTGAGAGTTTTAAATATTGATAGTGTGCTGGTTTAATTAGGTCTGACATCCAATTTCCAAATGGGAAGAACTAGAATTTTTATTATTTGTTATTGCATATGAAATAAGAAAAGTGTTTATATCCCTATGTCTATCTAAGAGTTGTATTAGACTATGTTCGTGTAGTATATCAAGCAGTGGTGTAGTGGAAGGTGGGCGTGGGAGGGCTTTGCCCCCCCCCCCTTTTTTTTGGACAGGGAGCGCACGACCAACCTGCATGTAAGGCATGCAATTTCTATTAACTTCAATTTATTTCAGGATTTTCAGCGTTACAATCGCATATGCTCTCTCACCTCTTTTTTTCAGGTCTACACCACTGATTTCAAGTTAAAATAAATTGCCTTATGTATTATTACTACTTTGCTCTATGTTCTACAATCCTCTAGTGAGTTAGGTTTCATGATTTAACTAATGGTGTTAGTCTTGTCAATTCTGAGTTTTCTTTGGTGGATGGGTCCCATACAGAAGATGCATATTCTTGTATAGGTCTCTCTATAATAAGGTAGCATTTTAGGTTTTGTACTCTTCTTAAATCTGTAAAAACATCTGTTTTTTCACTCATATTAATATTTTTCTTTGATATTTTTTTACCAATTGTTTTGATTGTCTTGCATTTAGTTACACTTTATTAATATTTTATGATATTCTAAAATATATAATAAATGTTTTGGAAACAATTTTGATTTTTGTAAAGATACTAAAATGAAGTGCAAAATGTTTAATTAATAAAAATGAATTTTCATGAAAAAATATTTTAGAATTAGATCAGAAAATATGCTTTTCAGAATTCACGTAACTAATTCACTGTAGTTGATAACATTATTAAGCTACATAATAAAGCCATCAAATCAATTATTTTAAATTATTTGTATTATATACCTAATAAACATAGCAATATAATCATTATCTCAAATAATTATAGTTATATATTTATTACACATCTTTTTTTTTTAATTTGCCTTCAAGTTTTGTAACAAAAAATAAATTTAGAATACATATTAAGAAATGCTACTCACTCTTCTGGCACGACTGTGTCCATAAATACATGTAAAACTTAAATATCCCCATATTCATTTAAAAATATGCTCTGCCATTAGATTTAGATATAATTTTACTAATAAAAAGGTTGTTTGTTATGATTATGCATTTTGTGGTAATTTTTGTAGCCTTGAATAAAAATTATACACATTTTTGGTGTTCTTGAACCATTAAGAGATGTTATATTTATTACAATAATTCAATAATAATAAATTGATAATTTATATAGCACTGTACAAAGTAAGGAACTGGGCTCACTGGGCCTTACATAATGCTACTGCTCCAAAAACACACACAAAGGGTTTATTAGCATTCATTATTGTTAAGTGCAGTTTGGTTTATGTATGAGGAAAAAGGGCAGTTTTTAAAGTATACATCTCTAAAAAGCTTGGGGTGAGTGTTACTAGTTACTATAACTATAATGTGTATGTAAGACACTGCTGGGAACAGGGCTTCATCCCCCAAGACCTAAACGATGCAAATATAGTGACACTATATAAAAACAAAGGTGATAGGAGTGATTGCAATAATTATCGCGGCATTTCACTCCTTAGTATTGTAGGAAAGACCTTTGCCCGCGTTATACTAACACGTTTACAGCGCCTAGCATCTCGTGTCTATCCAGAATCTCAGTGCGGTTTGCGGTCCGTCTACCATAGACATGGTGTTCTCCATATGACAGCTCCAGGAAAAATCCAGAGAGCAGCAGATGCCACTATACATTGCCTTTGTGGACCTTACAAAAGCCTTCGACTTCGTCAGTCGCAACGGGCTATTCCAAATACTGGCAAAAATTGGCTGTCCCCCTCACCTACTTGCCATCATCAGACAGTTCCATGAAAATATGCTTGGCACAGTGCAGTTCGATGGAGCTAAGTCAGAGGCCTTCCCTGTCAGCAGCGGAGCTAAACAAGGTTGTGTACTCGCACCAACACTCTTCGCAATATTCTTCTCCGTACTTCTTCGAAACGCATTCAAGGATGGCATTGAGGGAATCTGGTTACATACCAGAGCTGAGGGAGGACTTCTCAACACTGCCCGCCTCCGAGCCAAGACCAAAACGACGGATGTCCTAATTCGAGAGCTACTATTTGCGGATGATGCGGCACTAACAGCACATACAGAATCTGGTTTGCAACAACTCATGTCAAGCTTCTCCAATGCCTGCAAAGAATTTGGTCTGCAAATCAGCTTGAAAAAGACAAACATCATGGCCCAAGACACTCGACCTCCTACCATAAATATCGATAATGAAAACTTGGAGGTTGTGGACAGCTTCACCTACTTGGGATCCAAGGTCTCCAATACACTGTCCATAGAAGAAGAAATAAACAGCAAAAGTGGCAAGGCAGCTGCAACAATGGTTAAATTAAATAAGCGGGTCTGGCAAACACCAAGCTAAAGGAGAAAATCAAACTGTGCATTTATCGAGCCTGTGTCATCAGTACACTACTATGGGAGCGAGACATGGACCACTTATACATCACAAGAGCGCAAGTTTAACAGTTTCAATTTATGATGCCTGCGTCGCATCCTTGGTATTAAATGGCAAGACAAAGTGCCTAATAGTGAGGTCCTAACGCGTGCCAATACCCAAAGCATGTTCTCAATTCTTAGTAAAAGACGCCTGAGGTGGCAAGGACATGTCAAAAGAATGAGCCCCGGCCGCATCCCGAAGGACCTCCTATATGGTGAACTTGCTTCAGGAAAGAGGAAAACAGGTCGCCCAGGCTTGTGATTTAAAGATGTCTGTCAAAGGGACATGAAAGCAGCCAAAATACATACAAGTAACTGGGAGTGTAGGCAGGAGACCGACCTACGTGGCGCACAGTTGTCAAAGAGGGCGTCATAGTACTCGAGGAGCGAAGAATGGAGAAGGCTGCAGACAGAAGAGCAAGGAGTAAGGCCAAAACATTTGGAAGCACAGAACTCGTGTGTAAAAACTGTGGTAAAGACTGTCACTCAAGGATAGGACTGCACAGCCACTCGAGAAAATGCAACCCAACCCAACGGTGATGAACCATCGTCTCGCGAGACGGAAGGATGCCGATATATATATAAGACACTGTAAATAAATAGAAATATATTTTTGTATTCATATTTTATTAAAACATGGTTTTAATTTTTAAATATTTTTAGTAACTAGTGACATTTTACAATTTACTCATCCAATTACTAGATTTGTTTGGCAATGGCCCTCCACTAACTACTCATAGCTAAAAACAAAATATTCCCCTCCCTGATTTATTCAGAGTGTTAAAAATCTGTTTTGATTTTATATAAAAGAATTTAATAGTAGAATATAACTTTTTATTGAAAGTTTACGGCATCCCCTAACCTAGGTTTAGAGTTCTGAAGGATTATAACAGGAAATCATTAGAATTAGAGGTAAAAATAAAAAAAAGATTTTTAAAAACCACATTTTTATAAGTGGACTAAAAATTTAAAAAGAAGAAAATTAATTAAAACCTTCTGTTCAAGTACTTTGATTTCATGTGACTAAAAGCGTGAGGCGGGCGCTTATGAGGTTTTACATATGCAGTTCACTCTTTCTCTCACTTATAGCTCTCTCTTTTGCCTTCTAAATTATAAATCTTTTATTTTTATACCAACCACCTTTGTTTGTGGTGTATTTCTAAATTAGAATTGGATTTTGAAGCACCCGCCCCACATTTTTAGTCATATTAAATCAATGTACTTGAACTTAAAAGTTTTCACGTATTTTCTTCTTTTTAGTCCACTTATAACAACGTGGATTTTTAAAAAAAATTTACCTCTATTTATTTTAGTCTAAGTAAAATCATAGGGTATATCGAAAATTTTATTTCTTTATTTATTACTTTTATTGTACATAAGAAAATTAATTAAATACAAAATAGCCATATTGGTTTCCATATTATTTTTATATTATGGACTACCAGGTATAACTGCGTGGCGATGAGGCATTTTAGACTCAACACAAACATATGAACAAACACTAATGCTAACAAAATCACACTACACTAATTCATATTAAGACTGCTTTCTAATTCAATTTTCTTCACTGACTGAACTCCCCTTTCTGTTAGACAAGAGAATGAGGATGTGTGCATCGATTGTTGGCATGAACTCATGTGGCATGTTAATGTCAACAGCAGACAAATACATATGCTATATAGAGATAAACTAAAACATGCATTACATGTAATTTAATTACGGTACATTTGATCTATCTGAAATTTCGATACAATGCATTGTCACCCATGATATATCTGTGGTACAATTTTGAGATTTCTATGGCCATGAGATGTGGTTTAATTTTACGTTGGAAAATTTGAAATTTTGCGGATAGACAAAGAGACGAACAAACAAAAAGAAACGAAAGCAAGTTCATAAAAGCATGGTAAAAAGGAAATTGAAGATGGTCAAAATTTTGTCCTCTTGCCATGTAAAATTAACTATTTTTTCAAACAGTATTCATAAACAATTCAGTTATGGTTGAAGTAATAAAAGCAATGTAATTTATAATAATGAATTAATAGTATTGATAGGAATAAGTATCTTACAAAAAAAAAAAAATTTAAATTTTGAAGTGTTAAAAGAGTTTTGACTTCTCACAGAAATTAAAATTGTATGTTTACTGTGAAAAAAGCAATTAAAAGTACCTTACCTTCTGAAATTTTTTGTAATCTAGATAAAAGTTGTGCTAATTTTTGTTGTCTGTCAGCCAATTCCCCTCGACCGCTGAAGTCCACACGAAAAAGTGCCATGATGGAATCAATTATCTGATAATATCAATATAATAGTGTTAAGTAATATTTTGTAAAGAAATGTTATGTTATGGGGCCATCCATAAAGGATGTCATGCTATTTTACCAATCTTTTCCCATAGTTACAATTTATTAACTTCGTAATAATAAGCAGTATATTTTTTTCATTAAAATAATGATTTTTATGCTGACTTTTATCTTATCTTATCTGTTACAGATGCTCCTTCTATTTTCTATACAGAAGATTATTGCGTCCTACGTTTATCTATGGTTTGTGTCTAGTGCTGCACTGTTATTAGAGTTTTAAATGATTATTAAGTGTTGAATTTCCTGGTTTCCTCAGGCAACCCATTCCACGCCTGAATTCCGGACGGGAAGAAAGAAAACTCATATGTGTTTGTTCTTGCATAGGGAATAAGAAAGGTGTTTTTAATCTTATGTCTATCTGAAAGTTGTATTAAGTTTTCTCTGTATTGTATTTCTAAATTAGAATTAATAACAATTTACTCTTGGTTATTCTATCCTCTAGTGTTTCAAGGTTTAATGATTTAACTAATGGTGTTACTTTTGCCAGTTTTGAATATTCTCCAGTAATGAATCTTGCAGCTTTTTAAAAAATTTCTTCTAGTTTATTGATATTTTCTTTAGTGTATGGGCCCCATACAGAAGGTGCATATTCTAGTATATGTATGTTATATAAAGGACATGCACATAAACATTTACATACCAACATTTTAAAAACTCCAGGCTCTTCATAAAACTTTGCAGCAACAAAATCTAACAACTCGTACTGATGTTCACCTAAAATGTTTGTTGAGAAAAAAAATTAGAAAACAAAAGAATTTATTGTGAAATTCTGTAATTTGAATTTTTTTTACATATTTGTATAAAAATCTTTTTTTTATTTCTTACTTGTATAGGCCCTGGCATATAAGACATTGTCCAAGACTGCACTTTGATCTACATTAAACCTATCGGCAATATCTCTCAGTCTATCAGGGCGGCTAGAGTCATAGTTAAGGTTAAAAGAAAATATTATTCCATAGATCAAAGAAAGGGGGCTATAAACTACATAAGCTACTATATCTTGATTTTATTAAGTCCAATGATTTTTTAATATTCCATTTACATAATTAAAACTGTTCTAATTACTTTATAAAACTTAAATCAAAATGAATTATTTTTCTTGTAATTTTGACTTATTTCAAAGTAAGACAACTTAATGAAGAAAAGGATAGTTAATCAAACCTTATGCGCGTAGGCTCACATGTTAGCATACAAAAATCTTAACAAAATAAATAAAAATAGTACATTGTAGACACAAAGCAGCTGTGATATCCTCACACGTGTGGTGTGGTGGTATTCTAAATTTAATATTTAAACTATAAAAACAACTTGTGTTAAATTATGTACTATCAAGCACATGCATCATTCCAGCACCATTGAATTATAATCATATAAAAAGAGATGATTCATTTCCTTCTGCTCTAGTATACCCAAACCATTAATAGATCCCTGTATTTAATAAAAATAATAATTTGATAATTTATATAGCACATATCCGCGGGAAGAAATTTAGAATCGTCACAAAATTTATAACTCTTATGTTAACATTACATGTGATATAAGGATACAAAGTGTTCTCTGTATCAATGAACACAACTTTTCCTCCACAGTATCCTTTTGCCCCAGGTATCTGTGTAGTCACTAATCAAAAAGAGGTACATGAAAAGGAATATTAATGAAACCTTATCAATAAATGTAAAGGTAAAAATAATTGGTTTAATTGTTAAATCCATTGGCTTCAATGCAGATGACATAGCCCTACTGTACAGTTGCACGAGCAAAGAAATGGCTATTAATGCATATTCCCCTCAAATCAGCCAGCAAATAAACAAATAAAAAATCTTTATAAATGAACACACTCTAGAAAAATTCCAAAGTTTCACTTATTAAGGAAGTAAAATGTCAATCTCAGAAGACTCAAAAACAGAAATAGAAACATGCATAGCCCTGGCTTCCAATGTCTCGAACTGTCAAACATTTGGACCTTGATAACAGTCTGCAGGAACATGAAACTAAAGATCTACCACACCTGAGTAATACCAGTCATAATGTATGGCTCTGAAAGCTGGAAATCAACAAAGCTACTAGATTAACAATTCAATGATTTTGAAAATAAATGCCTTTGCAAAATCTTACATATACTTATACAATAGTTCAACTGCAGAAGTAAGGTAACTTTCTGGACAGACATGTGTAGCATTAACTATAAAAAACCAAGATGGTCATTCATCATCCATGTATTTCACAGCTTGAGACTACTTGAACAGATACATGGCAAGAGAGGACAAAAGGAGACCAGGTAGACCAAGATAAACTTTAAGAAGAAAAATTAACATGTTTAATATATTGATGTCAACAGTTTATCTCTGGATTTAAATATGATTAAAATGTAGATTGATTTCAACTACATACCACATAATGTATGTGAAAGTTGTGTTTTCCCTGTTCTGAATTCCCCAAAGGCTTCAGTTATTGCCATACTTTCTATACCACCACCCAAAAGTTTACTGAAATAGAAGATATGCATTAATTTCCCTGACATTTAACATGAAAATAAATAATTTAAATATTGTTAACTAGCTAAACATAAAATAACAATACACTGACAGCAAAAATCATAACTAGCTAAACATATAATAAATAACCATGCACAGACTGCTGTTGTATGATTAAAGAGATTATTTCTGAATTAAGTAGGGATATTTGAGTTACACAGCAGGCAAATCTTCTAAACCTTCTTAAATTGTATGAAAATATAGATTCTTACAACTTTTCTGAGTGGTATTTTTACACAGCTAATCTTGTCCCTTGTCAATGTTTATTGTTAATGTAAAATTTTCATTACAATTCAAAATTAATTATTTTAATGAATATATAAATATGCAACTTAAGAAAGAAAAAGATTTTATGTTTATCATTTTGAAAGGTATTTGTACATTTATAATTAAAAAAAACAGGTACATAAAACTTCATTTTTTTCCATTTAATTTCTTGTACCTGTTTTGAAATGCAGCCTATGAGAATTCTTATTTACTCTCAAAGACTGTAACGAAAATTTCCTCTTGAGACGAGTTCAAAATGTAAATAAATACCCAGCATTTACTGAATGGTCTGTTCAATACTCTTTCTAATTTTCTTAGGAAAAACACTATGTACACATATGCTTTTGTTCCCACTTGTTAATTACAATGTGTTATAAAACACCATGCTCTAACAGTAGGGTTCATTCTTTACACAATCATGTCAGATTTACAATATCTATAAATCCACAAAATGATAAAGAACTTCAAGTCCCTTTCTACTGACTAACAAGAATGGGCTCTACAATGATAACTAGTATAAATACTAGCATAACTACTCATAGAACCTTGACATACTTGGACACACAGCATTCAACAACCTATGGACCACAAATCACTACAATTCCTCACAAGCTATGTATCTTTTTACCTTCAATTCTATGCAAATACAATTAACTTCACAGTCTGATTTAAAATAAAATTAAGACGTAAGAATAATATTGCATACTCAAGCTCTTGACTACCAGTGGATACTTTAAACACCTGTTTTCTTTTTATTGCATACTCTAAGGCTGTGAGAAATGCAGATTCCTGAAAATAATTAACAGTTAATAATTTTTGGGGGATAAATGCAATCTAAATCCATAACTATAATATAGATTATTAGTAAGATTTTTTTTTAAAAGATTAGCAGATTTTAAATGCCTTAAAATGAACAATAAAGATTAATATCTAATTAAGTATTTCAATCAATAGCTATTTTAGGAGAATGTTTTTTTTAATCATAAATTAGAATACATTGTTACTGGATTAAAATATAATGTTCAATAGTAATGGATTTCGTATTCATAGGCTTTAGACCTGCTTCTAATATTTTTAATATGACAAGAGACTTTGTCAAACCCTCCTGTCTAGCTACAACACTAATCCTGTCTGGACTATAGCTCTCAAAAGTATTTGAGTTGTTCATCAAAGGTTATTGTATAATGTATCTCCTCTGCTCAACTAGAAATAGTTCATTATTATTACAAGTAGTTGTAAAAATCTTTATTAATAGAGGCGCTAAAATTGCACTTAGCATGCCAAGGATCCTATTGATAAAGTTTAAGTCTTTTATTTACCCAGGTAAATATCAAAGTGCTCTTTCTAGTTGCCTTTGATCAATTTATCTTCTTTAATCATTCCAGGACTTTTAAAAAAAGAACCTCAGGTTAAGAAATCCAATTGTACTAAATCAAGCTTCTCAGCTAAAGAATGGTGCAATAAGCTTCAATAAAAGTCAGAACCAGAAAATGGAAATAACTCATTTGCATAGGTATTGATATATCTTAAGGCTTATTACTTATATTACATATGAGACTATTATTTTGTTTTTGCTTTCATAAAACCACTTACTCCACATAATTTTCCTGCTGCTTCTTTTATTTTCTCCATTTTAGCCTCAGAAATTCCTTTAATAGTACATAGCTTCTTTCTTGTGTTCATTTGTATTCCCTGTTAATTTTGTTATTTTTTCAAAGTTTTAAAAATAAGTCTTGGTAAATTTATTTATTAATAAATTTATTGGTTCATTTAAATCTTCTGTACAGAAGGAGCGTCTGTAACATATAAGATAAGATAAGATAAATCTGTTTAACTTTTTAAAACACTTTTACAGAATCAATCACTTGGAGAGTGATTGAAAATTGATTTAAAATTACAGTCAAAGCAACAGATTAAACATAAAAAATAAATAAAAATAAAAGCTTAAACATTTCGTATATGTTGATTGAATAAGAGAAAATCATGTTAAATGGCTAAAAGGTTTCCAATTTATTTTTAGTTAAACTTTAGCTTTTAAGACTTACTTTTACAGTGCATATACCAGCTTGTTTTAACTTTTTTATGTCAGCCATATTCTGAAAACATCAATTTATTTTTATATATACATATTTAAATGTAAAATAATTGATATTGGCTTACATTTTTATGAATATTTTTTAAAAATATTAACTGTGTTAGCTAAGTACATTTTATAACTATAGTAATGAATTCAATAACTGTTATAAAGAAAAAGTCTTTATCCTATAAAAGCTTTTAAACATTACCTGCCTAAATACTTACTATTCCATGGTTCTGTAAAATGTCTATGTCTTGAAAAAATGAATCCTATTGGTTTGTTTTTTTTTTTTGAGGAGTGAAAGTTTGAGATTAGTCTTATATAAAAAAAATATCAATTACATATTTATGTTTAGACTGAAATTGTATGTTTTCCAAGTGATCAATTATGTCAGCCTTATAATTTTATAAAGTAAGGCAGAAATATTTTTTTAAGGTTGAAATTTAACAATTTTGAAGATCTCTGTTTGCCATTATAGATTATCAAAGGCCTCTACTTCTAGCCATCACTTACACAGCCATTATAAAAAATTCTTCATATAACTGATTTGTTAGCTTGCCTAAAATTAAAGAATAATTAATTAAACCCACCCAATACTTCACAAAGATGATAAAAAGTTAGTAGATTCAGCCTCATGAATTCTGACATTTGAAAAAAATGGTGGCCGAAAAAATAATATGTAATTCTATAAGATTTTAAGTCTTAATGTTTTTATAAAATATAATGTTTTAAACAAAATCAAGCAAGATTATCTTTGTACAATCATCCCATAACATTTGCATTCTTCATGTACTTCAGCACACCATTACATTAATTAGTATGTAGTAGGATACTGTTTAATTCATTGAAAGATGGTTTCATTAAGTTTAGAGCAAAATGGATTGGAAAAAAAAAAAGTTAATTAATCTAAACATAGTTTTAAACATTGTAGATCAGCTGTTAGCTGTTTGTACATTATAGTGATCCATCTTTCTATGTCTATATTATGTATGTAGGCTATCTGTCTCTATTAGTTTTACTCTTAAATAGTGCAAAACAAATGTCCATAAAAGGTTAACAATACCGTTAATTCAAAATTTTAAAAAATGCATTTTTCAGAATTTATCTATATAATTTAATTTCTTCAGGATACTCAGCATACCATCATATCCTACCCCCTTTTCTCACACTTTTACTTTTTTAATACAAAGCTGCGTGTGTATAACAGGGAGAAACTTTTGGTTCTAATTAATACAACTTTGATAATGATGATAATGGTTTATAGTACTGATAGTCCTTGCTATGGGACCCATCCACGAAAGAAAATATTGATAAGTTAGAACAAATCCAAAAAAGAGCTGCCAGATTCATTACTGGAGAATATTCAAAACTGACAAGTGTAACACCATTAGTTAAATCATTAAACCTTGAAACACTAGAGGATAGAAAAACCAAGAGTAAATTAGTAAATTATACATAAGGCAATTAATTCTAATTTAGAAATACAACACAAAGATAACTTAATACAACCCTCAGATAGACATAAAGATAAAAACACTTTTCTTATTCCATATGCAAGAACAAACACAAACAAGTTTTCTTTCTTTCCGTCCGGTATTCGGGCGTGGAATGGGTTGCCTGAAGAAACCAGGAATGCCAACACTTTATCATCATTTAAAACTCTAGTAAGAATACAGGACTAAACACAAACCATAGAAATACATAGGATGCAATAATCTTCTGTACAAAAGGAGCGTCTGTAACATATAAGAAGAAGAAGAAAGCTAAACACACTCTGACCTTAAAAAATTAGCTTAAATTATAACAGTCTTAGAGTCTTCAAATTATATTTTAATGTTTACTTGACATCACATTCCCTCCATGATTTGGGAAGACTGTTCCATTACTTTGGAAAAGTTGCTTAAAAGGAGAGCACAAAAAGGGACTTCATTCTGTGTCCATTGACTCTGGGAACTTTCAGAGGTCAGTTCTTTTCAGTTCTTTCAAATAATGCGGAGTCAATTCATTTTGTACCTTTTGAAGTTTTTCCAGTTGGTTTTGGCCCAATGACCATAGATAACTGTTGCAGTAATCCAGTCTTCAGTCCTAATTGTATCAAAGAGACTTTGCTACATTATTTTCTGATTTCTTATTCAGTTGAAGACCAATGGAAATGTAGATGACAGAAACAAGCCTCCACCACAAAACTAATATGGCAACACTATAAGTAAGTGTAGAAGCCAAGATATTTAATGAATGATGTTGGAAAAAGAAATGAAAGAAGCTCCAACTATTATTGATGATATGGCTTATTTCTTTAGATTTCACACGACAGTCTGAACTGTTGCAGCAAAGCTCAAAGGATCTAAGTGAAGACTCTTGTAAAGCTGTGTGTCATCCTCAAATAATTTACAAGATATACCTTGATTTTCAATGATTCTACTCAGCTGGTTAGTTAAATGTTAGCTAGAATTCCTGGCTAACTTTTTCATGGTTAGTGGCTATACATTTTAATAAAGAAACTTTGATGGAAAAAAAAATATATATATTAAAAATAATAAATGACTTTGCATGGAATTAAACTGTTTATCAATCAATTGGAAGTAAGCACTCTATCTTTCTTGCAAACTAAAATTTCTATCAAAAGTATACTTTGAAACACAATTATTAAATTATTGTCTCAAAATTTCATATCATGAAAATAATACCCAGTTGAATTAGATATATTAAAATAGTGAATGATTGGCTTTAACATTATTTAAAATTAATAATTATTTAAAGTGCTCTTAATAGGGTAATTAAACTTTCTACTTGCCTCATCTTCATCATCTGCTACTTTTTCAGAAATGACTTCATCCTCCATTTTTATTGTATAGCAAGCTTCTTGAGATCACTTCAGTTACACTTACACATTCAAGTGAAACTAATATGCAGCAATTACAAAATATAACAAAAATTGCTATATGACTTCAAAATTTATTTGTGAAATTATGGCTGCTATACTATAGAAAGATATTATAATTTTAATCGACAGGTGCAACCTATACATTCAACATAAAATGCTACAAGCATAAGTGTTCCTAACCATTGTTCCCTTTAAGCTGCGCAGCTGCACAGAAATCTGACCCACGCCGCACAGCAGTTTAGAGTTATCTCACTTAAAATTCTGTAAAATAATGCACAAAAGATTAATGCTAGTCAACTTTGCACATGAGTCACTTAGAGGGAATATTTTTCCTAAACACAGGTGCTATACAATGTTTTTCAATTTCAAAATATAAGTCTTAACTAGCAGTGTGACCTTTCTAATGGTGTCTCCTTATGTATAAGCAATTTACAGGTACCCTATATACTCGTTCTAAAGATGACTTTTTTTACATAATCTAGGGGAAAAGGTTGGAGGGTTGTGTTACGAGCAGGTCATAGGTGATTTCTGCATGTTCATCGAATATCGGTGTTGTTACTGTACATCATTAAGGTCCTTGTCTACATTCTACAAGATTCAACTGCTCTACCAGAAGCTATTAAATATGATTAAACATCTGCACTTACCTTATTTATACTTTATATTTATTTTGATAAATGTTTCAATAAATTGTTTTCAACCTTAAGAAAAGTAAACAATACTACATGTGGAAGACAGTCAGCAGCCCTGGTGCTCTTTATGGGTCTTCCCGGAAGACCCTATCTGCTCTCACCCCACCCCTCGGACACTTCTGAAGCAGCTGCATGGGCATCCAGGACACAAAGTCGAAAATGCCTCCCATTTATTAAATTACCTCAAAAGGAGGGGTAGAATTTTCCCTAATTCGACTTGTTACCACTTCGGCACCACCCTGGCAATGAACACAAGTCTCTATGGTTAGGACTGCCGCAAAGCGGGGGATCATCAATGATCTACTTAGGGTGTAACCCCCATTGGAAGGTTTCCTCAGAGCTGACGTCAGCTACGTTCTTTGCAGTACCTTTTCCATTCTGGGCTTATACCAGCACCTAACAAATCAAACTTCAGCATTGCCTGCTAGGAGTTGTCGGTTTCGGGTTGCGACCAGCTCCGCAACCCTACTCGTTTGTCAAGCCACATAGAGGCCAACCCCTATTGATAGAAATTAAACAATCATAATGACCAATTTAGCTTGTAGTTTTTAAAAAATGAGCACCATTTTGCTTACGCTGTTCTTTTATTTTTTTGGGGTTGACTTACGAGCAGGTTACACGCTTTTTATACTATTCTCTTCCGAAAGAGGGGAGTTTGCTATGAAGATAGACTGATAGAACTAGTTTAAACGGTAGCTGTAATCAACTACAATTTTAAGAGATCTGTGAAATTAGATGGTGATTTTATGATTTTTAAAAATATTTTTTAAACACTGTTGGCATGTGATGCAGTGTTCACAGGCCATGGCTAAAAGGGAATTGTGTGGCACAATGGCCAGCCGCTTTAGACTTTAGTTACCTCAACTCATGTCAGGTACTCATCTTATCTTATTTCATCTTATCTTATCTGTTACAGACACTCCTTCTAGACAGAAGATTATTGCCTCCTATGCTTATCCTTGGTTTGTGTCTAGTCATGCATTCTTATTTAAGCTAGGTGGACTCAGGATACCTCTAGCCACTGGAATAAATCTCTGACTTGACAGAGACTCAAACCAATGATTCTTGGTATGCAAGCCGAGCGTGCATGCAGCTCAAACGCTGTGTTCCGACTTAATTGTTCTATAGATGATACAATCATGAGCAAATAATTTAACTTTTTTTCTGATAAAAATGATGTTTGGCAAATCATTTTTGTAAATTCTGAAAGTATAGGGTCTAGGACAGTTCCAATTAATCCAAGTGGAACTACGGGGTTTACTGTAATTAGTGTTGATGTAGATCAATTAGTTATTAGTTTATTTTCTGCCTATTGGGAAATTTTGTAGTCACCAATATAAGGACCGAAAATGCCAAATAATTTTTAAAAATTAAACAGTTAAAGTGTTATTAATATTATTTGTGGGTTTTTAAACTGAATTTTTGGTTGACTTGGGGTTTATGTTATTCATCATTAATAGTATTTTGAGATATAATATTATATTGCTTTTCTTCAGATAGCTTATAATTTATTATTATAATATAATGAAAGTAGAAATTTTAAAATGGTAAATCTACCTACTCTTATACCGAATATTTTTTTTTTAAAAATATGAACATTTTTAGTATGATAGTGATCATAGTCATGAGTCATAGTTAGAAATGTCATTTTAAATTCTACAATCTACATTGGTATTTTTAAAGCTAAATTACGATTTGGATAGGACATCACTATCATCACATATTAATTAGAGAAATATTTAATTTTCATAGTTCATAGGCTATAGGCCATAATAGGCATAGGAAAATGAATTTGATAATAAATGCTTTTTGACATAATGATAATGTAAATTATATATAAATATACGGTTGTAATTAAGTAAGTTGTATTGTTAAGTATTGTACACTGAATAATTATATATTTAATTAAATTATAATGTATAAATAATGATAATGGCATGACATGATCTCTAACACTAACTGGTCTCTAACTCTAAGACTAAGACTAAGATAAGAGTAAGAGCAAGTGTAAGATTAAGAATTATTAAAATTAAGATAGTCATGACACAATAATAATAGATAATAGTATAGTATAGTCATAGACAAGTGACAAGGTGTAGTGTAAGTGTAAGCGTAGGACTAGGACATTAAAATTCTCAATATCATGAGCATGAGGATCAAAAAAAGAGTTATGACTTATCAGCTTATCATTATGAGCACATTTACCGATAAGTGCCGATGAGTAAATAATAATAAAAAAAATAATAACAACTTCAATAACGGCTAGCCTCGGCTAACAGTAACAGGCTAACACTAACTGACTAACGGCATCGCCGTAGCCGTATCGTATGCCGTATCGGGTTTAATAAGTTTGAATAAATATAATCAAACAATTGCTTACCCAAACAACCATTTGACTATTTGTATTAGTATTATCTTTACTATGATTTTACAAACGGTAGTGTGAAGTTTTCAAGATCTTGATTTTAAAAAATGTAAATGAGTAAATGCCTTGATTAATGCAATTCTTTCAGTTTATGTCGTCTGCTAGGTATTGAAAATTGATTTACGGCCCCTTACTTTGTTTTTTGTTTATTTATAGTTAGAACATTGCTATTTTAACTACTTTCAACTATCAATAGTGATAGCCAAAATCAAAGGAGTGAAACATTATTTAATATTGTTTAATATTCTTATACGAGGTTTTGGGAAACAAAAATGTTATTCTTAATAGGTGTAACTTGGGTCAAGCCCTAAACCAATTTTTTTATAAAATTCACAAGGGATTTATTGTGTGGAAAAAGTCTTGTAAAATATGTTGCTTGTATTAGTCTATTACGATTACTATTTTTAGGCAAAAATTTCGAGTACGGCACGACAACAGTATGAATAGCAAAACGGCGTCCTTTCCGCACCATCGGTAACCCACGTGTGAGCGTAAAGCTAATTTTCCATCCTCCGTGAAGCGAAGTGTTTTCGCCGAGAGGTGAATTTATTAATTAAATCTTACAGTTTGAGAACAAATCTAGGCTCAAATCCAAACATAACAATGGTATGTAGTATAAAGCTTTCTATTTTTCAACTAATTTTTAACTTATGAGTGGATTGCTTGGTAGTAAATGTAGTAATTTAAATGGTAGAGTAGTAGATTAGTAGAGTTTGTTATTATAAATTAATACTATTACTAAAACTATTACTATTATTATTATGAAGGAATATTACTTAGAATTACTATTACTAAGTAAAAATTTACCATAAGTATTACTAAGTTATACTGAATAGTATATTATTATTATAGTATTAAAATTTATAAAATTGAAATGAGAGTAATCAATTCAAAATTTATCATCAATATTCATTTAAATCATTTTGAATCATCAATGCATCACTCATCACTGACACTGTGAATCAGTGAGTGGTATGGCATTCATGATTCAAAACACGGAGTGATTATTCACACAGCTGTGGGAATAACGTCTGCGTTATAGACTCAATGACGCATGCGCACTGGTGTCCATTTGTCATTTGAACGATAAAGTTATGACCTTAAAAATCACTAAATTTTCATGAACGTCTGTAGAGGAATGGTCAGAACCAGTGTGTTTCATTTTTGAGGTGGAGGTGGATCAAATCCATGAGGTGGCGCATAGTTTTTCCCTTTTTTTTTTTTTTTTTTTTTTTTTTTTAAACAAATTATTATATTTGTAAACCACAATAGCTGTCAAAAAAGGAAGCAATGCTACATAAATTATAAATGACTAGCAGTAATAGTAACACATGATAAATTTTCATATAAATATATTATATGTATTGTCAAGCGGGGGGAGGGGGTAGAAAATTTCATTTTATGACTGAGTTAAAAAGATAGCTAAATTACCGTAAAAGATAAGGGGCCATTGAGCCATTGTTTAAATGAAGTCACGCACCTAGAGGGGAATGGTCAGACATTTATGACGAAGTGTTGAAGAAATGAGGCGTCACATCAAACAGCACAACTTCAACTTCAAAGTTTTTCTTAAATATTGGATTGTTTACAATTTGTATATTGATGTTTTAGATGGATTCACGAGTGTTATGTAATTAGAGTGCAGACTTACACTAAATACATAATTACATGACAAAAAAGGTACTTGAAATATGCTCAGTTTCAAATAGAAAAAAAAACTGCTTTAATTGGGGATGGGGGAGGTGCAAAACTTTTTGACGACTGGTTGAGACTTGAAAAATTAACAAAAATTGCGTGATGTCATGTCATTTATGGACTACAACGTAAACTGCAATAAATTTGAATATTTTTGGTCTAAACTCTAAAGGTTAACAACACTAAGAAAATTAAAATTAATTAAAAATATAACTATTAAGATCGAGATTATTAATATGATTTATGATATTCATATTTAGGCCGTAGGCTATATAACAACCTATTTACGATTCAGTATCAATAGCTATTAGCCAAACAACCTATAGATTAGTATGCTTTTAATTTAAAGTCAGTATAACTATCACATTTTTTGGCTGTGTGAATAACGCTGACACTGGCAATATTCACACAGCTGAGTGCACTGGAACAGTTAATAATAGTTTTAAAGCAGCTAAGTTCATAGTCATAGTATTAATAATTAATTAATCAATGATAAATCATTAACTAGCGAACGGTATGCAGGTCTGCTCAAATTCTTGCTAAAATTATCATTGATAGCAATATGTTATTCTAAGATTCCAGTCACTTGAAAGATGGTTGATGGTTGATCGCTTGGCAATCATCCTAACAGTGCTAACAGTTTACCTTGCGAATAATGTTGGATAATTTTTGTTCAATATCTAATGGTCATAATTAATTGTAGCCACCGAGTGACAGTAACACTGTCAGTGTCTGTAACTAAATTTTGTTGTAATTTATATTTGTTTTATTTGCGTAGGCAACTATTATTAATATTTATTTGACTCAATTGAACAACAAAGAAATCAATTAACAGTAGCCTAAAACATATCAACTATACTCTACATTATTAGTTGTTAAACTTTGTAGTTAGTATAGTTAGTAAGTGTAGATCAGTATCTCAAAACCGTGGAAATAATGCTCAACATTATTGCTTATTGACACTGTTAATTATGACGTCGAAACCATGCTAATATCGCTTGCCTTTAATTAATTAGATTTAGTAAACCACTAAGACCGGCCCTGTGTGTTAATAACTTACTTAATCTAAGTCTACAGGCTCAAATTTATCAGGTAAAGTACCATAAGATTTTTTTTTATTCTTTGTGATGCTGTGGAAATATAGGCAAGCAATAAAGTTTCAGCCTCTCACCACCTTAAAAACTAAATGTATTAAGTTCAAGTGACTGAGCTTGTCATCACAACATGTTTTCAGGGCTCACCTCTCTCTTTATCATCTGCGCCTAAAGTATTGGTGTTACATGGCAAGCAAATGAAGTATTTTTGAGTTCTAAGTCTGAGACAGTTTTGTAAGGGTGTGTGGATTGAGCCAGACATTAAACTTTATATTGTTTTATGCATGAGCCTCAGTTAATTGAGACTTGAAGTTGAAGTGCAAGTTGGGACACATTCACACTAGACTGGAATACTGAAATTCGTGGTTTCAAATCTCTGGAGACTGCCCGGCACCGAAAGGGTACACACAATCCTGAAAGAGACTTGCCTGCAAATGCTGAATTACTTAGCAATATGATGATATTTTTTCTTTTTCAATGTCAATGACACTTGAAATTTATCTTTTCAAAAAGAAAGATATCGTCTCAATCAAGGATTACAGAGAAATCAATGAAATAATTGAAATTATGATTATCACAGATTGAGGTGAGAGGGATTAAGATAATATTTTATTATATCTCCGCCAGGCAGAAGAAGTTAACAGTAAGGCATACCCTCTTGCTGATCAGAAGCTCACTGAGCAAATTTTGGAGTTGGTACAGCAGGCAGCTAACTATAAGCAACTAAAAAAGGGTGCCAATGAGGGTAATTGACTTTCTATTTATCTCTGAAGAATTTTTTAAAATTAAATGCTATTTACCAAATTATGTTAATACATTGTAGTTTTCTTTCTGTCTTGTGAAGTATTGAGAATTTTCCTAAATAGTGATTTTTTTTTCCTAGCTACCAAAACTCTTAACAGAGGCCTCTCTGAGTTCATTGTATTGACAGCTGATGCCGAACCCATTGAAATTCTCCTTCACTTGCCACTACTTTGTGAAGATAAGGTAAAATATTACAGTTTTGGTGCATTGCACTATTACACATTACCATAATTTTTATACAAAGCAGAAGTCGAAACACAATTTTTTTTTTTAAAAAAGAATCTATGACACAATTATTAATTGTACTCTGATTGGTTTGATTATTTTATCTTAGATATACAGACGCTCCTTCTATGCAGAAGATAATTGCGTCCACAGACCATGAGAGATGATCTGTTGGCAAGTGATGCAACGGTCACAGGCCACTGCTATAGGGGTTCCACGCATTACCCCAGCCGCCTAACTATTGTCTAGTTAGGTACCCATTCGGAGCTGGGTGACTCGGGGACTCCTCAGGCCCCGAGAACGAATCCTCACCTTCGTGTGGATTCGAAATCGTGACCATCGGTATTTACAAATTATAACAATGGGTTTGTTATTTTTATAAATTTAACACATGTAACTTGCTAACATTCCTCTTTCAATGCAAGTTTAAAATAACTACTGTTAGCTATTGACCTATTATTTGTATGGTTTCTTATATTAACTTTTTCAACTTATTTTCTTATGAAAATTCAATTAGCAGAATTAGAATCCTTCTGTGCATAAATTAACTTTTTTGCAGTAATGTCTAGATCCAATTAAAGAAATGAAAATTAAATGATTATCTAATGGCTGCAGAACAGTGGCCTGATAAGTTTACGCTTTAAAAATTAAGCTTTACAAATTCTGACCCAGTAGTTACAATTCAACGCTGGTCAAATAATGGGATTGTGGATATATATTTAAAAATAAAAGTAATTACAGTCGAAACCGCTTAAGTCAACGGCGAAGGGGTATGAAAAATGGCATCGACATAACCGATGATCGAGTTAAAGCGAAAACCAATATGGCGGCAAAATATTAACATGCGCTTGAAATTTCTTTATGTACGTGTTGTGCGTTAATTAGTGATGGGACGATTTATCAGAATCTTATCGGAATATCGGGACCCTATTTCTTCACTCTTTCTTAAGGTTGTTAAGACCGTTCATTTTTAAAGACGGTTTAAGTTTAAATGTAACGCCGTTTTGCTGTGATTCCCAGATTGAGCGATACTGTGCCTTCGAAGCCACTTGCTTGATTTTCCTTACAAGCTACACAAATAAGTAACTTACACATCCCCTCATTGTCCCCGAACCATTCTCTTCTGGACTCGGAATGATCTATCGTGACCTATATATGACTCATGACAAAGCGAACTCTTCTCTTATATAAACGTACACAAATAAATTAGGTACTCCTTTTGGACCTTCAACTTTGACATATTTTAATTAATTCTAACCAATAGTTAAATGGCTTTTGCACACGGCCACTTCTTATGAATGAAACAATGATAACAAAGCAGTAGTACAGTACATGTAATAGTCAAAATGAGGTTGAAGGATGAATGGTTGCCAATAACAACAAGTCTGCACACGGTACATTTTATTATTCCATACAATCAATGGGCTTAGAATTCCTTCGGTAACTTGATGCTAATAGGACTAACCAACAACAATGGTGTGGGAGATTGAGAGTGGGGGTGAGTAAACTGTTTGTAGTCTGTTATATTAAATATTTAAAAATTTTGGGAGCCTTGTTTACAGTAAGCAAGCCTATGATTTTGGTATCGTCCCATCACTAGCGTTAATAAATGATAATGTTCATGCACATGTTTTTGGAGTTTTTTTTTAAACACAACAGCATTGCCGTTATTTGTTTGATGAAGCTATCAGCATGCTATAAAATGTACATACATGTTTGCTAACAACAAAAGGTATATGTGCACCAACTGACAGCAGAAATTTACAAATTTAAAATAAAACCGTCGATTATCGAAAAAAAACTTTTATTATTCTCCAACACATCTCTGAAACTGGCGATTTAAGTTAGCAACACAGGTCTCAACGCAAGTGAGCTGTGACGTCACCAGCACACATAGTAAGCTGATACTTTTTCGTGGCCTTGATGGCCATTGCCATAGTACCAGAAGCAACACAGCGCTGAGAGCAAAACGCAAGTGGGCTGTGACGTCACCAGCAGACCCTGGTGAGACAGAAATCATAGCTAACATTTTCAAAAGCTGGCGATTGTTCATGGGGATCGAGATAACCGATGTTAAGTGGCAAATTTGACCCTTTTTTGAGCTCGTTTCGGCGACTTAAAAAAATCGAATTAAACGACGAGAAAATGCTAAGACAAAGAGAGAATTTGGCGGTTCCAATAAAAAAACGTCGACATAATAGGGTGGTCGAGGTAAGTGGGTTCCACTGTATTTATCTTTTAATCTATATTTTATAATATGCTTTAATGTAAATGTAAAACACTAATTTTATTTATTTTTCAGAATGTTCCCTACATTTTTGTAAGGTCTAAACAAGGTAAAAATATTTATGCATCCATTCTACTTGAATTAAATTTTTAATATTAATATTTTTACTTTATGTTATTATTTAGGTATCATGCGCCCAATTTGATGCATGTTTATTAAATCCTTTATATTAACTGATGGCGTCAGCTTGATTTTTTTATTCTTTGCCGAACAAAATTTGTATTGATTTTTAACCCACTTCCCCACACTAGCTAGCTTGAAATTTTGCAGTAGACCGTAATAGTTTTTTTTAAACTATAAATTAGGGTTGTTATCAATTAATTTCAATATAATCAATTTTTGAAAAATTACGAAAAATAATCGATAATTTTGAATAAAGCTAAAAAATAAGATGCAAGACGTCCTTAAACTGAAAACACAATGTCAATGGATTTAAATTTTGTTATTGTTAATTTTTTAAAAATTTTCCGCTAACTTAAAACGCTTTTTTATCGATTTAAAAAATTTAATCAATAAAAACTTTTACAGATTAATTAAAATTAATCGTTAATTTCAAAACCATACTGTAAATCCTTAATATACGAGACATAAGTTCAATTTTGGATTGTCACGTTTAAAAGTTCATTTAAAATATGTATTTTTTAGTAGGGCATTTGTTTAATTAATTTTTGTACATCTTTTCAGCACTTGGAAGAGCCTGTGGTGTCAGTAGACCAGTCATTGCTTGCTCTGTAATCCAGAAAGAGGGATCACAGTTGAGAAATCAAATACAGGCCATACAACGCAGCATTGAGAGGCTTCTCATTTAATTATACGGAAATAATTTTTGATGTAAATAAATGTAACAATTTTTTATATCACAAGGCATTTCTCTTTTCTTTCACGTACTTCAATTACTTCACAATTAGTTATTATTATTATAAGTGCCCTATTATCACTAAATCTAGAAGTTAATAAGCAATATATATATTTGGTATGCAAAAAAGTCTCATATTTATTGCACACCATACATTTTCAGTTGAAAAATTGACTTAATCTAGAGCCAAAATTTATTGGTTTTACTCTGGGTCAGTCCATAAATGATGTCACACACCTAAGGGGGTGTTTAGGAAATATGACATCACATCAGAATGCACAATTTTGAATAAAAGTTCCCCTAAAATATTTGATAGCTTCAATTTATTTCATGTCGTATTCTATGACTTCACATGTGTTAATATTAGAGTGCAGCCTTCCACTAAATACATATTTAAATAATCCAACATCCTAATTTTCAATTAGATAATATGGGTTTTTTGTAGGGTCAAAGCTTTTTGACCTCATATTGGTCTAAGTTTTTATGACAAGCGAAGTTGTGGGTAAAAATAGGCAACAATCGCTGACATCATTTATGGACAGTGTAACATCATGTTTTTCATGTTTAAATTATTGAAAAAATACAATCAAAGTTAAAAAACATTTAAATTGTATTCTCTTCCATTCATGAAGTTGCGCGCCTGGGGGTGGGGCAGAGAAGGGTCACGTATCTGTAACGATGTAAGACAAGGGGGGAGGGGTGGTGTCTAAGAAATCAAAATGTGCTACTTTAAATAAAAGTTTCACTTGATTGCTTACAATTTATTTAGTTACATTTTCAATGGCTTCACACGTGATGATATTAGAAAGCAGACTTACACTATATTAACATTTCAATGTCAAAAATGTAAGCCAAAATCGCGTGATGTCATTCATGGACGGCCATGAAGTTATAAAATATGTATCATGTTATGTTTAAATAATATAACCGGTGGGCGAAAGAAAATCTACTAATTTCAAGAAATGGAAATATAAATCAGTCTGATATAATTTAGCAAAATGTGAATGTTTGGTCTGAATTAATTTTAAATAAGTTCATAATTTCCTTTGCATTAAATTATAAAACATTATTGCATATTTTGAAAAATTACCGATAATTAATAGATAATTTTGATTAAAGTTAAAAATAATAATGTATGACATCATTAAACTGAAATTTCGTGGGAAGTAAAAACAGGCAATTGACATTTTTTTGTTTCATTGAGTTATTTCCACTGTTATGAAGAGATTTTTTTATTTAAAAAAATATATCAATATTCTGAACTAAATTTTCATTTTTTTTAAAGCAACACCAAAAAAATGAAATCAAGATTATGTACACGATGGGAAAATAACTTCATTTTAACTATTGCTTAGTCTCATTTCTCAAGTGATTTTTCAAGGCATGTCACAGAACGGTCCAATGGGTTGGGGGGTTTTTAGCGCATTTTCGAGATGTCGAAATCGCTATTGCCCCCCGTTTTGTCCGTCTGTCTGTCATCACCATGATCACAGGATCCATAAGTCCTAGACCCATGATGTATATATGTTTTTTGTATGTCCTGACCTGCCATTGGTGCATCAACACTCAGTTACTCGATCCGTTAAAAAACCCCGTTAAAACTACCAAAAAACTTTGCGAATCGAGAGTTAACACTGGCACAAGGAACGGGCGCCATTGCCGGAAGTCGAATACATAGTTTTTCAAGCATTCAAGAGTGGTGTGAAATCGTGCAAAAGAATTAATTAGTGTTTTTTTTAGTTGACGTCATTAAAATATGTGTAAAAGTTTAGAGAGTTTTACTTCATCATTTGTGGTGACTTGTAGTTGGATTAAAGAGAAAATAATTTTTTTTTTAATGTAAAGAAATGACTTTTAAATAAAAAAAAATGTCAGGTATATTCATTACACAAGAAAATTCATAAAAATATGTCTAAAATCTAAACACAATTACTGATAACTACATAATTCTGATATCTAACGTAAGTACTGATACATATACGAAAATGCGCTAACACGTCCTGAATTCCAATAGGTACCAGGCTTAACATGATTTTTTTATTTGTTTTTTAATATATTTGAAAATATTACATTTATTTTAATTAACATATTATATCCACAAGTTTTAGTTTAAATCAGAATAAATTTTTAAAACATAGCAATAAAAATAAGTTACATAACGCATTAAAGTTTAGGCACTTGGATGGAAATTTGAAATTAATTTTAAAAATATAAAAATAAAAGTAATACAGCTGTATAGAAATTTTTTGATGATATACAAAAACATAGATGTAATCCTTTTTATCCAGTCCACTGCTTTCATTAGTTTTTTTTTTTTTTTAAACAAATGGCCATGGCATTCAATTATTCTACTCATATTTAAATATTTTGTTTTAGAGTGCTATCCGTAGACTGGTAGAAGTAGATTAAAGTACAGGTTAAGATCATTAAAAAAATATTTATAAGATGGCAACTTATAAAAGCTTTGAGTTTAAGTGCCTTGTATTACTAGTAATAAAACGTAATATCATAAGAATTTAAAAGGCTCATTTGTTTCCTTTCTGAGGTTGTTCTGAGATGGAGACCCAAAAAATAAATAAACTTGGAAGAACTACAGCTATTTATTGCTCTGGTTTTAAGTCACATGTTTGGTTCTTTGTGGTTTTCATTTGGACTTTCAGATAATGAAGAATTGGCATCTATTTGCAGTGCAGCATGCATTGAACAACTTGTCTGGAAAAGACAAGTTTCTTAGATGTAGGCCTATTTGGGGAGGGGGTGGGAGATTGAAAGAGTTTGGATTTCTGATCTTACCACCCTATACTAAAAGTTATAGTAGGATCGGTGAGTTTAGCTTTGAATAACGTGGCTGGCGTAAGAAATAGTCGTGGTGCAGATCAGGACTCTCTAAGAAGACTTTCTAATTAATTTCGGACTCTCTATATGCACTCATTCACTCAATTTTACTATAGGGGCCTTTCTTAATTAAAGTGCGTAATACTCGAGAGGGGCAAAGGGGGTGTAAGAAAGTGTGGCGTGGGATTCAGCCATGTGTGACGTCAGGTCAGTAGCGTAGCTAGTGGGGGGGCGGTCCGCCCCGGGTGGCACTCATCTAAAGGGTGCATTTGTGGGCATTTGAAGCCCTTTTCGACAGCCGCCAATTTTCTTTTGAAGGGGGAAAACCAAGGTGAAACAAAAATATTCTTAATTTCGAGTCTTAATTTACGGATTCACGCAACATTTGTTTGATTGCATTACGGTTGTTATAACTTACGCAAACCCGTTCAAAAATTAAAAGTGGCTCAAAAAGGGTATCGATTTGTTTGTTTTAAAAAAAGCAGTATATGTCACAAATGGCGCTTTTAGAAGAAAACTGCACAAAAAACAACGCGTCACCCCTGGGCCAAATAATGTGTAATATTAATATCGCCACGACAGCTTTTGCGTGGAATTTCGACAATAGCAGAATGATGCGCTAACAAATAGAATTCTACCTACATGACATGGTAGTTCAAATTTTGTGTAATTTATATTACTATTTCAGTTTTACCAAATTATTTTAAGGTAACTTACTAAAAAATTTAACTTTTTTTTTATTTTTTTATTAAAGTAGCACTCATAATGTGTGTTTTTCATTAACATTCGGTTATTCTTCAAAAATGCTACACCTATCATATTATCTTAGATATACAGACGCTCCTTCTATGCAGAAGATAATTGCGTCCACAGACCATGATAGATGATCTGTTGGCAAGTGATGCAGCGGTCACAGGCCACGGCTATAGGGGTTCCACGCATTACCCCAGCCGCCTAGCTATTGTCTAGTTAGGTACCCATTCGGAGCTGGGTGACTCGGGGACTCCTCAGGCCGCGAGAACAAATCCTCACCTTCATGTGGATTCGAACCCGTGACCAAAGGTATGACAGTCGAGAGCGCTACCTCTCGACCACATAATGTGTAAATAATTTAAATTCGTCTATTTTATGGAAAATTATTAAGATTTAAGGCAAGAACATGAAAATATTTAAATTTCTCCGTTAATAAACATCACAATAACATAAATAATTTCGAAAAAGACATACTTAAAAATTTCAAGCTTCTTGGAAAAATTCACACCTGAAGAAGTAACTAGTAAAACGAGTCAGAAGTTGGAACTTTACTCATATCAATGCAATTTTTTTTTTCTATAGAATTTAAATTTATGGAAAACCGTTTGAAAAAATTATAATTCAAACCCATTTCATGGAACAAAGCTATGCGCTTATATGGAACGCTGTTATAGAGAGTTGGAGATATCAACTTAGCAACCAGTTAGAAGGAGAAAAAGTATGTGTGGAGAAAATTCAGGAGACTGGGTTCTATCTTTGGAAAAAGTCGTACAACAAGAAATGTGTTTATCCATCGATGTAATTATGAAAGAAAATAATAGAAATCGCTGATGAGTTGCATGTCGTTGCAAGAAAATATTCGTGTATAATACGATGTAACCTCCTAATTGAACAATTTTAACATCAAATTAATTTCCTTATTATCATTGATAAAGAACAGTTAAATATTGAACGAAAAGGTTCCAGGTTTTTATGGCTGCACACAAGGCCAGGGTTAGCAATAGCGGGGCCTTATGCAGCTTAGTATGCGACAAGGAATGCGCTGGGCCCAATTTGAGTAAGGATAAGGTATTAAGGATAATAAGTGAAAATTAAGATAGATGGGGCCTATGAAAGCGCGAACCCACTGCGGCCGCATAGGTGGCAGTGGTTTAAGACCAGCCCTGACTTTACATACAGTACAAGAAAAGGCATTATGTTAGAAAAAAAGGGTTGGGGTGGGGATGGGGTATGCCCCATTGATCTATTAAAATATATTCAACAGTTTAGATTGAAAAATTCTTTACCCTACATTTTACTTTTACTAATAATGTTTTCAACAATTGCTATAAGTGTATTTATTTGTGAAAGGAGTTTCTCCAAACTTAAGCTAATAAAAAATTATCTTCGTTCCACAATGAGTGATTAAAGACTACAAAATCTTGCAATATTGAACAAGATATTACAAATAATTTAAATTTTGATACCATAATACACGATTTCTCTACTATGCAAGTTAGGTAAGTAAATTTATAATTATGTTAGCATACTAATGTGTACAAATTCTTTGTTTATAAAAATAATACATTTATAAATAAAAAATAAAAGCATATTAATTTGTAATGTTTTTGGCTGTAAATTTTGAATATGTTTTGTCTCATTAGTGGGTGGGGGACCTGTAACCTTAATACCTTTCTTGTGGCCTTAAAAAAAAGAATTTTGTATTTTTTTTAATGTATACAAATATGTATATTATCTTATGCGGCCTTTTTTATTATTGTTTACATAAATATGGAATGGTTAACACGTTCCCCACCTTTTACTTTTACAATGTACTTTGTTTCAATAAAAATTATTCATTAATGTTTATTTATTAAAAAAAAAACATCATACGCTTGATTTAAGTGGCCGTCCTTAAGTGACGTCACGCGATTTTGGCTTATTTTNCATCACAAAGCCCCCCCCCCTCCCAATAAGAGCCGTATTTTCTATTTGAAAATGAGCAGGTTTCCAATATTTTTTTTTGGGGTCATTTAAATATATTTTTTGTGTAAGGCTTCACTCTAATATCCTAACACGCATGAATCCATGTAAAACTTCATTATATAAAGTGTCGGTAATCATATATTTAAGTGGATATTTTATTTAAAGTTGCACGTTTTGATGTGACTTCAAAAGTGTGACACCTCTCTCCCCCATGTGTGACGTCATTTATGGACGTCCCTTAAAAGGGCGGCAAATTCGAGACCGCCCCGGGCGGCAAAAGCTCTAGCTACGCCACTGGTCACGGTGTTTTACATTCTCATTATTTTGTTTAAAAAATAATTTTATTCGAAATTGTGACGTACTTAGGAGGAGGGGTTCAATATTTGGGGGAAGGGGTAAAATGTGTCAAAAATAGCGTGACGCACTTTATGGGCACCCCCTTATATAGGTTTCATCATCTAAAGCAATGCAGCCCATGTAGGGCCCTGGCCTGCTCCACTTCTTCCTTCCATTCGGATTGATCTTTGGCTTCCCTTCTCCGTGCCCGAAACGGAGAAGCTGGTGTATGTCCATTTACACATCATCGATCCACCTCGGACCTCAGTCTTGGGCGTGGAATGACCTGCCCGATAAAACCGACACACTATTATTAATATTAACATCCGCTAAAAATGCAAGATCAAACTCACAACATGGATATGGAAGGGGTACAAAAGTCTGTATAGAACCTAACAGAAGAAGCTTATTCACAAAGAAATTATCTATTTAAAAAAAAAAAATCCTTTTATTTCCTTTAAAATAAATTTTGTGGATGTTTCAATTGGTGCACTTAATACTAGTAATACTAAGACCGGAAGTTGATCAAAATGGCAGCAACTAAATTTCTCTGCCGTCTATAAAATAAAAGATTAACAAGCGCTGGAGACAGAGGCGTCACTAGGGTTGGTGTCACCCGGGGCGGTAGCTCATGGTGTCACCCCGTCATGATTTAACCCATAGAACGCCCCCGAGTTTTCCAGTGCCAAATAACGAGAATATATAGAATTTTACTGTCTGGTGTCACCCGCCCGCCCCCATCGCACCCCCTAGCGACGCCACTGGCTGGAGAAATTAACTTAACGCAAAACTGAAATGAGAGGAGGGGCCAAGGTGGTTTACTGGCGCCTCAAAAACAGTCGCTTCAGGTAGATGAGGCTCGTTAACTTTGGCTGGTAGTTCATCTAGACAGAGGCGTCACTAGGGTTGGTGTCACCCCAGGCTGTAGCTCATAATGTCACACGCTCACGATTACCCCATAGAACTCCTCCGAATCTTCCAGGGCAAAATAACGGGAACATATAGAATTTTAAATTTTTGTGTCACCCCTTGTGATGGTGTCATCCGGGGCGGCCCGCCCCTAACGCACCCCGTAGTGACGCCAATGCTTCTATGACAGGGGTCGGCGAACAGGTATAAATTACCCTTTTGGGGTAAAAGGGGAATTCGTGGGGGTAATGCAGACTCATTTGTGACAGATAAAATCCATTAGAATACATGTCTTTTGGGGTAGCGTCAACATAAAAGTTTATATTTTAGGGTGGCAAAAAAGGAAGCTCTGACTTCAAACCTCCGCTGCCTTGCGGTTACACCCACTACCTTCGAAATACTAGGAAGAAAACCCTGACAGAAAAACAGGAATTGGAGCACATACAGACATGGTCTGTACATAAAGATTATGTTCATTACGACAGCTCCTGCGACGCCAATGGCGCCAAGCTGCATCGACGCAAGTCGTTCCTTTAGACTTTAGATACACCATTGACGTGGAGAGGGGAAATATGCTGTAAGATCAGCAGCTAATTTTCCATAATATCCGCTCAGGCTTGCATCACTCTGGAGAGGATACTCCAACATCTCGAAATTGCAACCCAACAAATGGTGACGTGAGGATGCCGATGATATTTCCTTTAATTTTATATTAACTACTTGAAGCGTAGGGTGTTGTTTTTTTTAAAATACGAGGCCGTCCATAAATGACGCCACGCACCTAGGGGGAAGGGGTTACCCACATTTGTGGCGAGGGAAGAGTTTAAGAATTGTGACGTTACGTCAAAACAAGCTAGGCCTACTTCAAATCAAAGTTTCGCTTCAATATTCGAGTTCTTACTATTTATTTCATGATGTTTGGCATGGATTCACGCGTGTTACGATATTAGAGTGCAGCCTTACCAGTGGCGGATTTAGCTTTGTCTACGTGGGGGGCCAGGAAAATATCAGGGGGCGCCGAAATTTTTACTAAAAACAGATCATTGGTGAAGTGGATTTGAGTGGTTTTTAATTTAGGAATACAACGGACGATGGAGACATTACAGTTTCGTCATTTTATTCTCTTTGTAACTTACTGACTGAAGAGCGTAAACAATAATAAACATAAAGATAAGGGACATCACTCAAACAATATAAAACTACAGTAATACAAGAGTGAGTTCCCCTAAGAATAATCCCAATATATTACATCCCTTTACCCTTTGTAAATACTAACATAATTAAAAGAGGATAAAGGATAGTACTAAAAAATCTAATGACTCAATAAATATGTTGTAACATAAACATTATATGATTTGAATCAATAAAATCAATTGGTAGATTAAATCATTACAAACAATTGCAAAATGTCACAACATAATTAAAATACAAAATAATGAAAGTTAAAGTCCTCTTAACTTCCAAAATCAAAGGTCCAACCTATCTGGGGCTTTGATTTTCCTGTTTGACCTTCTCAGTGGCTGTTGATTTGGTGACTCAAGATTCTGACCATCTGGACTCTCTAGCTCAGGGAGTTCAGGAACTAAATCTTTAATTCCAGGATTTACATTTTCTGA
>MUZC01000043.1:681708-704457 GCA_002072015.1 Radix auricularia
CCCCCCCCCTCCCCGCTTGTGTTCAGCACTTTTTCGCGATGCCTTCAATTTTAGTAACAGTGATGGTTTATAGTCATTTTTTAAACTCTTGCCTCACCTTTTTCGTTGGTGATGCCGACTGACTGTCAACTCGCGAATCAAAAAGAAAAAAATAATATTATCATAATTAAATACAGTTTTAGTCGTAACTGTAAGTAAGCACATAACACATTTTTACGACTGTCGTAGCAGCAGACGACCTGACCGGTTGTCGTAACTCTAGCCAAGCATATGTGGATTGGCTAGTGTTACGACTAGTCTAAAATCTAAATATTTTTTATTTTAACAGGATTAGTCAACGTATCTGCTTTTCAGAATAGTAACAAAAATTATTAGCATACTCATTATGATGTTTTAAAAAAAAAAAAAATTATGAAATTTAAAAAAAAACAAAAAACATGACGGTGGCGGGATTCGATCCCGCTATCACTAGTGTCATATCATTGCGAGGCAACCGGCTTGTCACTTGATCTAGCGAAGCTGATGAGAAAAAGTAATTTTTTAAAATTATAAATGTTTTTCATTTAATGGCTCAATCTAGATTTTCTTTTAAACCTTTAAAATTCATTAATAAGCTTATCTAGTGATCATGATATTTCATTATGAGAATTATGGTTTAGTATTTAAGTATTAGTAATAGCATATTTGAAAATACAGAAAATTGTTTACGACATGTCGTAACTTGTCGTAACGGCAGACAACCCGGTCGGATGTTGCTGGCGTTACGACATGTCGTAGCACCAGCCACATCCGCGCGGGTTGTCTGCCGTTACTTTGTCGTAGCAGTAGACACTCCGTTTTTTTTACTTGTGATGTAGCGTTCACATGCCACGGCTAAGGGTTCCACGCATTGCCCTGCCGCTTTTCACCCATTTGGAGCTGGGTGGAACTCGGGGACGCCCTAGGCCCCGGGAACAATTCCTTGGCTTCCCATAGATTCAAACTCGTGACCATCGGAACGACAGTCGAGCACACTTGCCACTCGACCACCGCGGCCCCTTAATTACGATGATTAGCATAGTAAATAAGCTAAACTTCTAAACTAATACTAAACTAGACTAATACTAATAGTAGTAATAGTAGGTACTTTTATAGTAATAAACTTATTAATATTAATAGTAATAGACTAAACACTAAACATTGGTTCTGGTCATAATCAAATTTCATGATTTCTTTTAAAAGTACAAAATACGAGGTAAGTCTAAGTCTATTAATTATTAATGAATTTTAAAGGTAAAAAAAAATGTTGATTGGTGTCCATTTTTGACAAATAGTTACAATTTGAAAAAATCATTAAAATATTTTATCATGATATGAGCATCTCTAGATGAAGTGATAGGCGGATGGATGTTGGTTTGTTGTTGTTAGTAAGGTTGTTAACCGGTTAGCCGGTCCTCAGATCAGAACTGGTCCCTTTAAATCAGGACAGGTTAACTGCAACTTAAACTTCATTAGCCCATATTATCCAGAGTTTGTTTTTGTTGTGTTACGGTTAAGATGCAGGGCAGCATATGAGATTAACTCGAGTGACAATACTTCATGTCACTTTCTCCATATTCTGGTATATAAATAATGGTTAAAACGAAGTATGTCGACCGTGACATCACGGTCATTACTGGCGGCCATCTTTGTTGTTATGGCATGTTCTTTAAAAAGCTAAAATTAAAATTCTACAGCTATACCTTTCCCAAACCCTAAAACTTAAAACCTTTAATTTTCCCAAAAATTCTAAAGCTATACCCAACCCAAACCCTAAAACCTTCCATTTTTGAAAATCCTTTTAGAATTTATAGAACCCTCTTTTCCAGCAACCGGTAGCATCGTGACGTCACGGTCGACATACTTCGCTTCAGCCTAAATAATATACACGTCATCATTATTAGTTTACTTTGCTGCCTACGGCTAAGGAATGATTTTAAAAAATTTAATTTGCTTAGTTGTCGAGGCACTATGCAAGAGCTAACACACAGTGGGCGTTAGATGTGAACAACGGTCAAGGCCGCAACTGTTTCTATTTATATTAATTATAGTGTGTTTCTTATAAAGACAAAGAAAGCAATAAAAGCAAATGACCCCGTGACAAATCAGGATTTGTAGATTATAGTCTATTTCCCGCATCCAAAAAGTTGATCGGCATGCACCGCTTAGTGAAGTAATTATATTATGAGAGTCATTTGATAGACATAGCACAGATACCGGGTGATTAATCAGACCTCAAATTTGAGTACGGTCTTTTAGTGACAGTTTTCATGCAAGTCAAGGGCATTTGAAGTAGGTTTGCCACATTTATATCAAAACTAATATTTTCTGTTTAAAAAAATGTAATTGTTATGCGTTGGAAGGGGAGTACGGGATGTGTAGCTCAAATCTTATTTGAAAAATGAGGGGAACGTGTGCGCTGCAAAATTCAATTATTCTAATGAGTTGTCGATTTAAAAATAATATGGTATTTAAATAAATTCCATTTTATCATCACTGTTTACTCTGTTGACCTGCATCACACACTAGAGAGGTAAAGACGACCTCCCAATGGAAGGGGCGATTGTGGGTTTTTAAAATTAAGGAAAAATACCTCGCTAACTTTAAAGAACTCTTATTTACAATGGTTAATCACGAGTCATTAAAAAATCATCACTGCTTACTTAAATTCGCTGAATTGAGGGCATTGTGGAAAAAAGTTGAACGCAAGCGGGGAAAGTGGATTTTGATGCCACCCTCAGACAACGCGAGATGAAAAAATTGGCCTAACAGTACTACTAACAGAGTGTTTACCGGTCATCAAATTTTCAAAGCCATTTGACTTAAAATTACCAAATAAATATAAAATTTTATGTTTTCTAAAAAATTATTTCGTGTGCCTTGGAAAAGGAGCACAGTGCATCTGAGCTGAACACAAGCGGGTGGTGATGTCACATGTTCTTTGAAGTCACCATCAGACGACGCGAGGCGAAATTTGATACACACTCCCTTTGTCGGTTCTCAAAAAATTAAGGAAAAATACGGAACGGACAGTAAAACTGTCTTTTTAAAGGGTTAACCATTCCTCAGTTATGAACTTACTGTTGGAATACTGTTGATACATAAAATTAAATATTAAACATTACGGTTTACTTCTTTGTTGGAACGATTTAAAAAAAAATTAAGTAATTTTTTTTTAATTCGCTGTTTTGACGGTAGCATAGCAGAGGTTAACACTAGCGTTGGTACATAACAGACGCTTAGATGTCAAATCAGACAACACAGGGCAAAAATTCAATGCTTTCTCTTTTTGGTTCTCAAAACATAGTAAAAATTGGGACCAATGGTTAACTGGTCTTTTTTTAATAAATAACCGGTCCTCAAAAACAGGCGGCTTTAACAACCTTTTAAGGTATTATTCATATTTATCTGTTATACAGTGGAACCCACTTACCTCGAGCTCGCTTAGCTCAACCACCCTATTATGTCGACGTTTTTTATTGGATCCGCCAAATTCTCTCTTTGTCTTAGCATTTTCTCGTCGTTTAATTCGATTTTTTTAAGTCGCCGAAACCTCATAACACAAGCACAAAAAAGGGTCAAATTTGCCACTTAACATGGGTTATCTCGATCCCCATGACCAATCGCCAATTTTGAAAATGTTAGCTATGATTTCTGTCTCACCAGGGTCTGCTGGTGACGTCACAGCCCACTTGCGTTTTGCTCTCAGCGCTGTATTTCTTCTGGTACTATGGCAAAGGCCATCAAGGCCACGAAAAATATCAGCTGGTGACGTCACAACCCACTTGCGTTTTGCTCTCAGCGCTGTATTTCTTCTGATTCTATGGCAAAGGCCATCAAGGCCACGAAAAATATCAGCTTGCGATGTGTGCTGGTGACGTCACAGCCCACTTGCGTTGAGACCTGTGTTGCTAACTTAAATCGCCAGCTTTTGAAAATGTTACTTATCGTTGCCACTCACCATCTCACTTCCGTATTTTCGCGCGTCTTATAAAAAGTTTTACGATTGGTTACGTTTATGCTAGCTAACCAATAAAATTGATCGTTCAATAACAGTTCACGCACTCTTGTTGATCTTGTCTAAAAGATAACATCCTGTAGCTATTCTGTTGTTTTATTTTTCATTCTAAAAATGTCTGGAGGAGGTAAGAGAAAACTGGAAAATCAGTCATTAGAGAAAAAGTATGATATCATACTGCAGCTAGAAAAAGAAAAAAAAAAAATGGTAGACCTTAGTCGTCAGCATGGCATTCCAGCAAACACCATTTCAGGATGGAAAAAGAAGGCAGACGTGATAAAGCAAATGTACGAGAAATCTGTCTTTGATCCAGCAAGAAAAAGACTCAGAGTGGCTGAGCGCAAAGATGTCGACGATGCCGTGTTTCAATGGTTCACAAAAACACGAGCAACAAAGGCTAGTGATGGGACGATACCAAAATCATATGCTGCTTACTGTAAACAAGGCTCCCCAGATTTTAAAATATAATAAATGATAATGTTCATGCACGTGTTTTTGGAGTTTTTTTAACACAACAGCATTGCCGTTATTTGTTTGATGAAGCTATCGGCTTGCTATAAAATTGTACATACATGTTTGCTAACAACAAAAGGTATATGTGCACCAACTGACAGCAGAAATTTACAAATTTAAAATAAGAACCAACGTCGATTATCGATAAAACCAGAAGCAACACAGCGCTGAGAGCAAAACGCAAGTGGGCTGTGACGTCACCAGCAGACCATGGTGAGGCAGAAACTTGGTCCCTTCCCTTGGTTATAAAAAAATCATAGCTAACATTTTCAAAAGCTGGCGATTGGTCATGGGGATCGAGATAACCAATGTTAAGTGGCAAATTTGACCCTTTTTTGTGCTCGTGTTATGAGGTTTCGGCGAATTAAAAAAATCAAATTAAACAACGAGGAAATGCTAAGACAAAGAGAGAATTTGCCGGTTCCATTAAAAAACGTCGACATAATAGGGTGGTCGAGCTAACCGAGCTCGAGGTAAGTGGGTTCGACTGTACTTTGATGTATATTACTGTGATATATCAGTGTGATGGATGTGCCTACTTAAGGGAATACATCATATTCCATCGGCACTCCAAAGTTGACAAACAAACACGCAACTCATCATCAACTGAAAGGAGCCTCTCTCCTTTCTTGGACTTGATTTCTGTTAATGCCAAAAAGCCTAATTCACAGAACCAAGAAGATGAAAATGGCAAGAGATTTTGAACTGCTTTCAGTCTGACTAATTGATAGACTTTCATGATTGCCAGCCAGAATTCTTCTAACGTTGTGTTGAGGAACATTGTTTGATAGAGTTTGTTACGTCGTATTTGGATCAGCTGCTCCTCCTCTTCGGTCATCAAATTGACTTCTTCACTGACTGCAAATGGATTGATTACTCAAGCAAATTCGTTGATGTCCAATGATGGCAAATAATGTTGAAGAGATGATTGAAGTTAACTGAGAGTGTTTAAAATTTCATTACCTATTAACAATATTTTCTTCTTAACTTGGAAATTTGTTAACGGAAAGCAGTCAATTATTCCTTTCGATGATTTAATTTTCACATGAAGTTTATGAAATAACAGTTCGTATTCATTTCAGTAATTTTCATCATCAAAATACTCTTAAGACAACAGTTCACATGAACTGGGATGCAGTAATTAATTTAATTATTAGTTTATCAGTTAACTAATTAAATAAATTAAGCCGGCATTTTAAGCAAGTTAAGATAAAATTATAACTTGCTTAAAATGCCAACTTTGCCTACTTTAAATACTACTTTACAGTTAAATCTCTTACCGAATGAAAAATTTAAAGCCAACTACACCACTAGAAAGAATGAAAAAAATAAAATGGCGTACACAGACGCCAACCGAATCTAACTACCTGCCCCACGCAAAACACACATTATTACTGATTTCGTTGTTAATTTTTTTTGTTTTATTTTAAAATTTCGTAATAACTTCAGAGCTCAAAACCCTAGCAATTTTATATATTTTTTACTAAATCTTGTGATACACCTGAAAATCTCTCACGACACACTAATGTGTCATGACTCACAGATTGAGAAACTCTGAAATAGTGCTTAAACTGATAAAAGTAATTGCATTGCCCTGTGGATTAATTAATGTTCTAATTGATACAAGAATTGAACTAGTCTTAATTTACTTATACTTCAGTTTTGTGTGTCTGGACCTAGAGAGTTATGTCAAGCAACCAAATGGCCAATGGTTCAGACTCAAGGTTCAGAAATAGGATGCAGGTAAGGTGAATTTTAAACTTTTAATCATTCTATAGCAGCTTGAATTTCTGAATGTTTATTCCACTTCTAAGCTACATCGTTTATGTCATCAATGGCCATTTGTGAATGTGCCCAAATATATCTAGTTGAGTTGTGTTAACCCCACCTGAAAGTGTCACTAGGACCTGTCTGCACCCCCACACAACCTATAGACCAGGGCTCACCAAACTAGACTATTGGTTTATCAGTGATAAACATAAATGTGCTTGATGGAAAATGTGGCACAAAAGATGTTTCGATAGAATTTGAATATTAAATTTCCAAAACTAGAACATCATTATATATGTTGAGAAATCTTGGTTATTATGTGTCTAAGATTTATTAATTTTCCAATATCTTATTTAGATATATTTATTAGTAATGTCTGCTTACTTCATACCTCTCACCGTCCTTCCCCGGCTGGTGGTAGCTTACGCCTTAACTTTACAATGATTTAAACACACAAAATAGAGATTTTTTTAGATTTGCCCAGCTGTCTACAAAGGCTCGAATACCCAGAAATATTAAAGGGTAAGTAATAAGGATTTTTGTTTGTTTGTATTCTGCTCAAATTATATTATATTAAGGAGAAGTGAGGATTAGAAATCTGGAACAATTTTTAAAACTTATTACTAGATTTTTATACATTTCTAAAGGTTTCTATAATTTAAAATATTATAATCTCTTATTTAAAAAATACTAAAATATTTTATTGATTCAACGGGACTAGTGTTCGGATACAATATTTGACCAACTTTATGAAATATACTAAATGGGACAAAAAATTGCATGTATGTGATTGAAAATGTTTTGGAGTGATCCCTGGCTTTCATTTCCAGAACCCTGGTTGAAAATTTTTTTTTTTTTAGACCTGCCTTATTTATATATTTTGAAAACCTTTTTAAGTGGTATTCTCCATCAAAACCTATCAACTCATCATGTACCTATGGTAGCTTCACTTATGACCCTACGCTCTAGTATTTCAATAGGATTTTAATTACATAATGTTTATCATTAATTTGTTTCTCCTTTTCAGTTCCAGTTTTCTTCACCCCTCATTATGACAACAAAGGAAAAAAAAATGGATTCATTGGTTTGCGTTTTTAATGAAAAATGGGATCTAGAAAACTTCTGGAAATCTAAGTTCCTTAGAGTATAATCTTTGACACTCCTATGAAACTAAACATCTATCAATATCTTTAAAGTTTTCTGCAAAGTTAAGCTCTGAAAAACGAGGTTTAGAAACCCAATGAAATTTTCATGAGAAAGTTTGTCACTTGTAGAATTGCAAAATAGAGCATAACATGGGAGAGGTTTGGGGAAACCATTTACGGATGGCAACCTCATCAACTAATCTTGAAATATCAGGAAAAAGATACCACTGTCTATGATCTCTACAGAAATCATTAACGGATTTTGGAGAAAGATGCCATTGTTTGCAGCACAACTGGAAAAAGAAAGTTTTTCTCATTTTCATTTATTCTAAAGAGATTTGTGCAACAATCACAGAAATTGTGACTCAGGAATCATTTTGTGGAGGGGTTTTCCACTGGCATGTGAACAATAGTTGGAACAACTTATGCCTGTAAGCAAAACTTAAAAAAAAAAAAGAAGTACTGTAAATTAACACATCTAACGAAGTTGACTGGTGGATATTGGAAACAAATTGTCTTGATTGATTGCAGCAATTCCAAACCTAACATGGATGATATTTTGAAAGCCAAATGTCATGTTGAAAAATTTTGCTACTTAGGTCAAGTTTGGCTTCTTTGATAACTTTTGAAGTAAATAAATATTTTTGTTGTCTTTGTTTGTTTGTTGTTTTAGTGCACTGACCTATTATTAACACCGAATAGTAAACTTAAACTTGTTTTTTCCATCAAATATTGTTAGTCACCATTTTGTCAGCCATCCAGCCTGACATGTTAAAAATTTGGTGACACCTGCTATATGCTATATATGCTACTACTTGTGCTAAAAATGTCAAGATATAACCAAGGCTTTGAAAATTGCTTTCAGGAGGTGGTAAAACAATCAACTATTTTCGGAAAACAACCTGTGTTTTCAAAGAATTTTTAAAAATTTCAATCCACATAAAAATAAAAAATGTATTTAATTATTACAAGGAAAGTATTTCTCACAATTAATTGTTTTCAAAATTCAATTCATCATATCAAAATAAAACACCTGTCTAAAAATTAATAAAAATCTTTTAAAATTATTTTTTCCCACAATATTTTTATTTGTTCCCTAAAATTTATTTTTTTCAATTTTAAACTGTTATTTTCTTGCTTTAAAATCTAGGAGTAATGTCAGCATAAAATATTGGTTAACCCTTTACTTAGCTGTAATATTTATAAGTATATATACATTACTCTTTAATTTAAAAAAAAACAACTTACCATTACTTATTATTCATATAAGGCTTTCTCCATGGAACTGAACACTTCGCAAAAGTAACAAAGGTCTACAATTTTTTCTTAGGTGTACACAATATTCGTTGATAAAGTCATACAGGGTATTAAAAAAAGCAAATATAATTTAACTTCATGCACTGGTTATAATTTATCACCACAGGATCCTACACTAAGCTGGACTGATGATCTACCTGTTTGTCATTATTCTGGTGTTGGGCTCTCAACAAATCAAATTTATCGTGAGGATGGAAACAGGCGCGAGGCTCATGAAAACGAGGACCGAAATTTTCATTTTAGGTATTTTAATTTATCTTAACGGTGTAAACAAATTCAGTAACCTGTACCTTTAAGCAATGTTCCCTCTAACGTTTGTTGGTCCAGGTGCAAAGTAGAGGAAAACTCATGTGCAAAATTTCACAACACCCTTGTTTGTGCAATATTTTACAAATTTTGCTGCGCTGTAATTTGAAACTGCTGCGCTGTAATTCTAAACTGCTGCGCTGTGTCAGTCAGATATCTGCGTGGTCGCACAGCTTGAAAGGGACTTTGGTCAGCTGTACTTATAAGTGTAATCAACATCCTCAAATCAATCAACATATTGCATGTTTTTTTTTTTCTTTTTTGTAAGTGTCTGTCTTCAGTTCTGTGTAACTTTAAATTTGAAACATGATTTTTATAGAAAATAGGTTGCTTTAAATTACTTAGTCTCTTTCTTTTAACTAATTATACATTTTAAGTCTTGAAATGAAATATGGCTTTAAAAAAACTATGCAAAAAAATGTGTGACTCAATTTAGTATTGACATTGTAAAAAATATTGTTCAATGTAATAATTATTATCATTCCAAACGTGTAGTCACTAGGGCAGGTGTCAAGAATCTGATGATCCTCTCAGTTTATCTTATTTGCTTATTGGTAGACTAGTAATGTGGCAGATAATTATATTGTAAGGCATGGGTCTAAGAATTTTTATATTTGAAAGAGGGCATGTGTTATGTCTCAAATGAAATTTTGCAGAGTTGAAATGTTGGTGCTTTATTGAATTTTATGTTTCAATATTTGAGAAAATATTAGAAATCGTAAATTAACTTTTTTTTTAGACATGACAATTGCTTTTTGTATGGTGTTTTTGATGGACACAATGGCACTCGAGTGGCAGATTTTGCTGCTCAGCGGATGCCAGCTGAACTCCTTCTTGGTCAGTTGCAGCCCAATTTTACAGACGAAGAAGTGAAAGAAGCCCTTAGGCAGGTAAGAAGAAAATATTAGACTTTGAAAGTTTAGATTTCTTTCAAAAACAATAATAAAAATAAAAATCATTAATTGCCAAGTTGTTTTTACTAAAGATTTTTTAAAAATAGATTAAATAATTTTGCTTTCTAAATTTATATAAAATTTTTCCTAAGAACAGGCTTTCATCGGAGTAGAAAAAGGTTACTTTGAATCAATGGATGCATTGCTAGCAGAGAGAGCCACTTGTCAAGATCGTTTGCCAGAAGTATGTGCCATGTGTTAATGGTTTAAATATAAGGATGAATATAATATTAATGAAATGCATTAACTTGCTCATGAAATTAAGAAGGAACGTTGAAACATTCACAGAATTCTCAAATTATTAGTATTTTTATATTTGAATTTATTTAAAATATATATTTTTTCTATTTAATTTTTATTTTTAAAAAAATTTTCTGCGGGCGGGGTGTGTGGAAAATTGCTATTTACTATTTTCTAAATCTATTTTTAACATATATCAGGGAATAAGCCAGTATGAAGCTTTTCAGAAGTACCCTGACATCATCAACAAACTTCAGGAGTTAGATAGGGAAATATCTGGAGGCACCACTGCTACTGTTGTTTTAATTTACAATAGCAAACTTTATGTCGCCAATGTCGGTGAGTTTAACTAATTATTTTCCATTTTATTCTCAAATTAATCATTTGATAAAATCTCTTTAAAGAATTAGATTTTAATCCTAAGGCTATTAAATTTTCAATAAAATTATTTTCATATTGATTAGGAGACACAAGGGCATTTCTTTGTAAAACTGACCCTGAAGGCGTTTTAAGAGTGATTCAGTTGTCTTATGACCACACGATTGCTGATCTTGGGGAGCAGACTAGGTTGCAACAGGTTGGGCTTGACATAACAAAACTCAAACTGTGGCGGCGTGTCGGGAACTCAGATTGTACTCGCTGTATAGGAGACTATCATGTCAAGGGAGGTTATAAAGATATTGATGTACTTAGGTTAGTATGACTCATGATTTTAAGCTACTTAATTTGATGTAATTATCACATATAAGGCTAACCAGATGTAATAAAGACTCAAAACTTTTTATTTGAAAAATCCCTGCCATGTCAATCTGTACTGCAATTTATACTGCAATTATTATTTTTTCCATAATTAAACAATACCAATTAATAATTTTTAATAGATACGTTAAAATTATTTTTTTTTACAAATGAGTCTCATTTTACTTGTTTAATCAGTTCAAGACTTCATATGAATTTCCCAACATAGGATTCTTTTTTTAAAATTTATTTTATAAATATAATATTTTCATAGTTAGTGAGCATACACAACCTGGTTAAGACCTAAATACTTTTTTCAACATTATTAGAGCCTTGTGACACAAAATAACACTCTTTAGTCACTACTGCTCTGATACCACCTAATGTATAGTGCAAGAGAATATAAGTTATACTAGATGTTAGAAGTATTAGGACAACATTACATCCATGCTGTATTATTTAAGTGTAATTTTGTTTTTCATTTTAACATTGCCCAATAGAGTTGTCATAGCTCAATGAGTAATGTTCTATTTTTACATTACATTTTAGAGCGGAACAATGTTTTGAAGCATAAATACAGTTGAATCACTAAGTTCTCAAAATTGTTAGCATAGTAAAATTACTAAACTGTTTTTCCTTTTACAAGGCCAAAAAGCTGTCTTTAATTAACAAAGAATAAACAAATAGCTGATAAGATACATACTTCCCAATATACCTACATTCACATATAGACTCATATCTTACATTAAATTTTTATGAAATTTGTTCTTTATAAAAAGATAGATGGATGGATGGATGGATCGATGGATGGATGGATGGATCGATGGATGGATGGATGGATCAATGGATGGATGGATGGATCGATGGATGGATGGATGGATGAATCGATGGATGGATGAATCGATGGATGGATGGATGGATCGATGGATGGATGGATCGATGGATGGATCGATGGATGGATGGATCGATGGATGGATCGATGGATGGATGGATGGATCAATGGATGGATCAATGGATCGATGGATGGATCGATCGATGGATCGATCGATGGATCGATCGATGGATGGATCGATCGATGGATGGATGGATCGATCGATGGATGGATGGATCGATCGATGGATGGATGGATGGATCGATGGATGGATGGATCGATCGATGGATGGATCGATGGATGGATGGATCGATGGATGGATGGATCGATCGATGGATGGATCGATGGATGGATCAATCGATGGATGGATCAATCGATGGATGGATCGATCGATGGATGGATGGATCGATGGGTGGATGGATCGATGGATGGATTGATCGATGGATGGATCGATGGATGGATGGATGGATGGATGGATGGATGGATGGATGGATCGATGGATGGATCGATCGATGGATCGATGGATCGATGGATGGATGGATGGATCAATCGATGGATGGATGGATAGATCGATGGATAGATCAATGGATGGATGGATAGATCGATGGATGGATGGATAGATCGATGGATGGATGGATTTCTGCCATATGACAAGGCCTATAGATTACAGTGAATTAAATTAAATTTAATCGATAACAGCCCTAATAAATAAGTTAGTTACTAAACTATAAATTAGTTACTATACTTAAATTAAAGAGTGCATTGTCATAAATTAGAAGATGATTTGAAGGGAGTAATAGATCTGTTTAACTGTGAGACAAAAAGTAATTATTTTTTTAATTCAAAATTAATGAATTCAGATGGTAATTTTTGTTTTAGAATTTATTAATTTAAACAAACATAATTACTTTGGTCTTTTAATCATATAAAATTTGTTCCCATTTTAGACCAGCCAAAGTTGAGCCAGTTATTGCCGATCCATATGTGGATGGTGGACTTTTGATTGATAGTACTTGTGCCTTTCTGGTCATCATGTCAGACGGCTTGTACCAAGCATTGACAGATGCCACTGGTACAGAAACTGTCAATGGTGACATAGCCAAAATGGTGGCTCAGGAGTTTGGCCAGCAGACAACGCTGACTGGTGTGGCTCAGGCAGTGGTGGACAGGGTTGTGCGCATTCACCATGACACCTTTATGACAGACAATACCGAGAGGAAAGCTCTGTGTGAGAAACGGGACGACATCACTCTTTTGGTTCGGAACTTTAACTATCCTCTGTCAGTTCAAAGTCCCAGCTCAAACCGCTCTGTTCACTCGCCATCCCAGCCACCACATCACATCACTCACATAACAGGTTTCCCGGCTAATGTGTACAGTAGCCCTTCTCTAGATTCTGGTAGACAGAGGACGTCAGATAGTTCAGCAACAGATTCACCTAAAACACCAACAAATTACCTGCTTACTGGACCCAACCTCCTTGAAACAGTTGAGACTAACAGTACGGAAAGTCGTACCAATTGCAGTAGCACATACAGCACCAGCTCCAGTGGAGAGATGCAGTTGTTTTCTCGGCGCACAACTCAGAACACAGATTTAGAATTAGATGCTGAGGGCAAGGTTAGAAATTAATTTTCATTTTATTTTGGGGTTTGATTTCAGGATATCCAAAGCTTAAGGATATATCTTGAAAACTGGAAAAGATTTAAAAATTATTTCTTTTTTAAAAATTATTTTTTTCATAAAATGTAGTGATTTCTTATATTTTTGGATTGCAGAAAAAACACTGCTACTACTTTTTAATTACTTTGTGAACATTTTATGTTATCTTTGTTTTAATACAATAAATTTGATGATATGTTGGACTAGTAAAATGTATTAACTATAATAATATTTGAAACAGTTCTAATTTTGGTTTTTTAAATTAAATATGTAAGTTGCTTTTTTTAATTTTTAAATACTGTTTTCAATGCAACATATTTACTTTCTTTAAAAAGTTATTTTTAAATATTAACTGTTGCATCTTGAATATAATTCAGGTCAAGGCATATGTTGACTTCTCTGATTGGTACACAGCCATAGAGACATTAAGTGATGACCAGAAAGAGAATTTATTTAAGGAACTACTACCAAAGTCTGTTTATGATCCCATCCAAGAAGAAACGTTGGGAGACATGTAAAATCAAATTTCCATCTGTAATAGTTAATTATTGTTCTTTATATTCATTAAATATAGCTGTAAAAAGATTTTACAAACAATTTTATTTAATCTTTGTTTTATTATTACCTTTGTTTTAATATTTTATTTTTTCAACCAATAGATTGGTTAAAACTTTCACAAATCATTTTCTTTATAACAAAAATAATTGTCTAAAATGATAGTTATTCCTCCAAAAAAAATACACATTATAAATACAATTATGGAAAATAATGTTCATTAAAAAATATAATAAAATAAAACAAATGGTTCCATAGAAAGCACATGCAAAAATATAAATTGGTGAACTGAATAAAAGCTAAGTCCAAAAAATTAGTAACATATATCAATAATATTATATCACATTAATAAAACAGAATTGTGCAAATATCTTTAAAGCATGCATTTTAAAACACAGGGCTCAATTTTTTTTTTTGGTAGAATTTTTTTACAATACACCTGTCTGCAATATAATAAATGACAGGCATAAAAAAAATACATATAAATATTATAATACTACTTTCATTCAGTGAAATATTTAATAGCCAAAAGTGCAGTAATACTGGTCTCGTGTATTATACAAGATTCCTGTGAATAAATTCTATTTAACTGGAATATTAATGTTTTTAGATTAATAACTTGAAAAAAATATTTCAAAATGTGGGGAAAAAAACAGTTCACACAACACCCTTTGGTGGCACAAAAGTTTGGAAGGACTGAATTGGAAATATTCAACAATGAATAAATGCTCTAAGTAAGTCTAAAGAGTATACAAATCATTCAAACTGGTAATCTCATTCTGATTTGTTCCTTAAAATAAATTTTGTACACAAATAGTTATTGGAACCGGTAATAATTACCAGTTCTAAAAATGAACAATTTTTGCCATCAATTTGTACAAGCTGAAAGTGGATTTTTAATTATAATTATACAAAAAATTATCGCTGGACCACTTTGAGCAAGATTTTAATTTATTTTTATTGGCCATTTTTTAAAAAAAATTACATTATATTTAGATAATCTAAACTAATTCTATTATGATAAGTAAATGTTTACAAAAAGAGTACATGTATTTAAAAAAAAAAAAAAATTTGTTTGCATTAATTAACAGTTCAATGAGTTTGTTTACCAACATTTTAAAAAATTTCTGCTTTATCATCATGATGCAACAATTACATAAAAAAAATTAACTATGAATTTAAAACAAATTATTTTATCATTCCATTAAAAGGCTGACATAAGGAGTATTAAATAACATAAAAGTGGCTCTTGAAAAGAACTCAAGGGTAAAGGATTTTCTTTTAGTTGGAAAGGTTTAAATTCCTCTCTGGATGACACTTTATTTTGGATAAGAGAATTAAGCTTTTTATTATTTTTTAAAAAACTGCAATAACTTTCACTAATTTACCATACCTTTAAGCAAATAAATTTTTTATAAAAAATTATAAAACAAGATTATGATGTCCGAAAATCTACTAATATCACGTAACATATATGTGAAAAATACTTGGTGTTTCAAACTAAACATATTTTAAAAAATTAGTTGCACTTCTCTTTTATTAGTTAAAAAAAAAGGTTTTATATGTTCTTTCGAAACAATTGTTTGGCATAATTCATATACTTTTGAAAAAGTTTCACCGGAAATTTTTTTACCTCATCGTTAAAAAAAGCAACCATGAGCTACTCATTATTTGATATACGGAGCTCACTTGTCAGTAAAGTAATTAATTGTTAAAACTGTATTGATTACAACAGTTAAAAATTATCCAAATAATTCCGTACTAATCATTGACTCATTATGTAGCCAGTTGCAGCGCATCGTTTATGCAATCAAATTGATTTTAATAGTACAGAAACTTCCATCACATCATGACGCCTCTTCACTTGGAGGTGCACTAGCTTGGCTGAACTTCTCAAAATGGCGGTTTGGCTGGGTATTTTGTTGAGGGTAGAATGGGGCATGGTGCTGGGGCAGAGGTTGGGGGACGTTTTGAAGGTTGTAGTTATAGCTTGGAGGGGCATTTGGGGTGAATGAAGCTGGGTAGGGTGGTGGCAAACTGTATGGGGGTGGAGCTCCAGCTGGGCTCAGAGGGTGCATGGTCTGGGCAGGCAAGAGTGGCTGGGTCTGGGCCATGTAATGTGTCTGGTAAACCTGCTGAGTTCCAGGTCCATAACTTTGAACTACGGCACTGTTTGGATTCGGTATTGAAGTGAACAAAACTGCTCCAGGTTGACCACCAATGGGAACATGCTGTAATAGAAATTTACGACATAGTTAATAAATTTAAGATTTAGTTTTATCAAATAGTTGACTGTTAAACAGACAAAGATTTCTTAAACGAAAAAATCTTACAGAGGTTTAAAAATGATCAGCTAAATTTTGAATAATTTTTGTGTGTCAAGAATTACCTTTTTGTTTCCAAAAATCAAGAAACTACAGGTGACATAGAGACCAACAACAGAAATAGATGATAAGGCCATGGACCAGCCCAATCTTGTGGAGTATTGTATTATAAAAACAATCATTGACAAAGTACCAAGAATACCTGTGTGAATGGAAGAGATGCACATGAGTAGGCTGCCAGATGGGACATTATCTAGCATCTTAGGGGCCGTCCATAAAGTATGTCACGCTCCAGAGGGGGTGTAAGAAAGTGTGACATTTTGTGACGGGGGGGAGGGGAGTGTCCGGCCATGTGTGACATCAAGGTGTTTTGTGAGTTTTGTGTTAAATTTTAATTATTTTGTTAATAAAAAATATGTCTTTGTACGAAAGTGTGATGTCCGAAATTTGTGACAGGAGGAGGGGAGGTGTTAAAAATGGTCAAAAATAGCGTGACGTAATTAATGGATGGCCGCTTAAATAGTCCTAATAATATTTTTAGCAAAATGTGTCTGACGAACAGGAAATCCTAAAGTTAATAAGTCATAGATGTTTTATAGTAATCTGTCCAAATTAGACAGGATGAACAGTAGTGTATTATTGTTGGATAACAAACATTAAAATCACATTTAAAAAATTTAAGTTTAAATTCTAGATGTCGAATTAATAAATAGCATCAAATCACTAATGTTTCTCATTGTGGATCCTTTCCTTTTCTTTTTGGCTGGTGGGAACATGATACTTCTGTAGGAATCTAGATTGCTAGTTTGAATGTTACAAGCTTTTTTTTTTTTATAAATAACCAATGAAAGAATTAAAAACTTGGTATAAGACATCCACAAATCAAATTTTCTTATCCAGTGACCTCAGACAAGTTCACACAAATTAATAATTTAAAATTAGAATTTTAAAACAATGTGAAGAAATTTGTTTCAAGTATAAATAGAAGAATGTCATCGCACCTAGAATCAGCACACTGATCTCTAACTTCCTTGAATGATAGGAACGTGGGTTGACCTTTCGCAAATTTTCAAAAAGAGCAATTCCAAAGATGACAAAATATCCTCCCAGGTAATGACTTAAAAGGAGTTGTGATACCATAAAACCTGGAGGGAAATAACAACGAAAATTTTAATAATTAAATTCGTTAAAAGTCAAATGAAGGATATGTGTAGTTAATTAGGAGTGGGCTTTTGAAATAAAATAATTATTGAAAATCTGAATTGGATAAAGATAAATCATTTGACAAGGTTAGGTTGGGAAATGCATTAGGCTGTTTAGTCAGGTGGCAGTGTTGAGCCATGTTTTTGTCTGATTTTTAAAACTGATAGATGAGATTTAAATTTTACAGAGTGGCAAAAATTTTGATCTATAGTTACTTACAAATTGCTTCTTGTTTTGCAAATCAACCTTTTTTGCAGATTTGACCAAATAAAGCGACTTTGACTAACAAATATTATATTGCATGGCTAATCCATGTTTATCTGCATCATGCATAATAATATTAATATGAATCATATAATCATACCAATACAAATCATATATGAATACTTTTCAGAAAAAAACAAAATCATTGTTTTGTTCAAATATCCTTTAGTGAAGTTGCTTTACTCAATTTTCGTTCCACAACTTCAAAACGCATCTGATCCCATGCAAATTTGTGCAGGGGGTTCTTTAATTTTAGAACAAGAGACTAAAATTTCAGAACCATTTTTCAGATATTTATTTCAGTTCAACAAAAATATTAATCTTCTAAATCTGGCTTTGTAGATGTATTTCAGCTTCAAACTGCAATCCACTCATTTGTTTCAGGTACAGAACAGAGATTCTAATCAAGCTCATCTAAATTTAAAAGCCTTGAACTTGAATATTAATTCATTTCAATCTTTTGCATTAGTTTATATAAGAAGAAATGGGCATCTAGTTTCTGACCTAAGTTTTTCAGTTCAGGTGATGAACTTTCATCTGTGACAACTAGTAATTTTAACAGATTCACGCTGCTCATAAAATAAATATATTTTGTCATATAAGAAAAATAAAGCGCCTCCTTGCTGAAATACATCAATATATGAAGTATCAATTTATTATTATTATTATTTAATAAGATAATATATATATATATATATGTATATATATATATATAATTAAGGCTGTTACAGTTAATGGTCCTTAGATCAGGATTGGTCTCATTTAATCAGAACCGTTAACTGTAACTTCAATTAGTCAGATATAGCTTATTTCAAAGAGTAAATTTTTGGTTGTGTTACTGCAGAATTCCAGAACCAATAGGTGAACGACAGTGACATCAAAGCGTTTTTATAACATTCTGTTATATAAATTTTAAAAATACACGTCATCACTGTTAGTGGAGTTAAGCTACTGAAAGATTTTTTAAAAATTTTCTTAGTTGACAAAGCATAGTACCAAAATTAACACACATCACAGCGATGTCAAAATGTGAAGGCCACGAATATTACAAGAGGAAAGATACATCTAACAGTACTAACAGTGTTTACCAGTCCTCAAATTCAATTTCAGTCTTATATCAACAGTTTTCCAGGTAAGTAAGTGCACGTCAAAGGCATTTGACTTATTACCACAATGATATAAAATGTGATGTCTCTTAAAAATTTATTTAGAGTGCGTTGGAAAAAGAGTTAACGCAAGCAGGTGGTGATGTCACCATCAGATAGCACTAGGCAAAAATTTGATACACACCCTCTTTGTTGGTTCTCAAAAAAATTAAGATATTTGGGCTGGATAGTAAAATTTTCTCTTTTTTTTAACTATCAAGCAGTCCTCAAAAACGAACTGATTTGATAACACGCAGTTTAAATATTTTTAATACATAAAATTGAATATTAATCATACGGTTTACATTTTTGTTAGGAGACGATTTTTTCATTTGGATGTCAAATCAGACGACACAGGGAGAAAATTTGATGCATTCTCTTGTTTGTACACAAAACATAGTAAAAATACGGACTGACGGTTAACCAGTTTACCTGTCCTTTTTTTTGAACAGTTAAATGGTCCTCAAAAACTAGTGGTCTTAAGAACCTTATAAATAATAATAATAACAATAATCTTTCTTTACCGTTAGTGCAATGGTTTCCCTTCGCGTTGCAGGTGTCGGTCAATATACCTATAAATGACCCATCATGTGTCAAGTATAAGTTCTCTTCATGATCCTCCTCATCTTCAAAATGTCTAGTTTTAATCCAGTTTGAACTAGAGCAGCTTATTACACAGAAAATAAAACAAATGCACAGACTCAGCATGCCCATCCTATAAACAAAGGTCCGGTGACAACAAAGTGAGATTCTTTCATTAGGTCCTGGCTGGCTAAACAGAATGGGATTCAATGGGTTTGACATCATCGAGACTTGTTTTTTTGTGTGTCTTTTTATAAACTATTTAAATATCTGAAAGAAATTAATTAATATGCATTTATTCAATGTATATTAAATAGCAAGAATGAAAAAAATTATATAAACAGACAGTCTCATGTAAAGAAGGCAATGCTGAAAATATTGCACTCATAGTTTGCCATTATCAGAGAGGGTGTTTGCAGTTGATCCCTCAGAAAAGTGGGACTCAAATGCCACATCTTTTTTTTTTCCACAACAACTTGACAATAATCAGTCCTTATAAACTAAATGATCTTTGGTAAATATAAAAAATGGATAGCATCATGACTAAATGAGAGCTTGATCGCATGATTCGACATGTTGGTTTACTAAAATGCTATCATTAACTTCAGATTTCTGAGATGTTGAATGAAAATGTCAGACTTGTGATTTTAATCCTATAACTATTACCGTATATAATTGTTCTGAAGCCTACTTTCTTTGAACAAAATATGAGGGAAAATGTGTGTTTGCGGGGGGTGGGGTCGGCTTACGAGCGGGTCATCGTTGATTTCTGTATATACATTGAATACCGGTGTTGTTATTGTAGATAATCAAGTTTTTTGTATACATTCTACAAGATTTTACTGCTCTATAAGTATAAGAAGCTATAAAATATTATTAAACATCTGCATTTACCTGGTTTATTAATTTTATTTTTTTTTGTGAATGTTTAAATAAATTGTTTTAAAAATTTTGTTTTCAACGGCGAATTTAAATGTATGCGCTTTTGATACTGTTTACCAAGAAACAGCAAAAAATACAGGTAACTCTTGGGGTCAGCTAGCGAGTGGGTTACACACTTTCTATACTATTCTGTACCAAAAAGAGGCTTATGAACAAACAGGCTATAGAACGAGTATATACGGTATATCGATAAAAATTTTTACTTTTAGGAAATTATAAAAAAGAAGTTCATGTTTTTAAATATATAATTTCAAAATTTTTAAAGACATATTGAATAATCATAGTTAAAAATGTGTTCACAAAGAGATGACATAATGTAAGTTTCAAATGCACATCAGGCTTGATATTCTTCAACACTCCTTTTATACATTGACAGTATCAAAATATGTAAAAGGGACAATAGAATCTTGTAATTTTCCTATCAGGACCAATATAAGTATAACTGTGTGCCTCAAGACAGTTCTGCATTCTAATATTTACGTGAGTTAATTTTTGATATGCTTGTCACAGGCCATTATAAAAAATTGTTTTTTTAATCCTTCACCAGGTGTCACTTACAATGTTAATTGGCACATGCAAGTTCATTTAATAAAACTATTGCAGCAATAAAATGCTCTCACTCAGTTGCTCTTATCTTAGGGTGGTCAGCACCCAGCTCTACTGCCTTAGTTCATTGCGTGTATTTATAGGCCAACAAATAATAAGTAATAAGCTTATACTTAGGTCTGACGAAATATTAAGAAAAACTTTGCATAAAATGTGTCTTACCAACAGGAATATACAGTACATTTTAGTTTAGTGTTAAATTGTTTCAGTTTTACTGTAGTTTTTTTTTTTTTTTAATTTTATATACTGAAAAAAGCTTCTCAAGCACATATTTTTCTGTTTTTCTCATGACAAATTATCCTCATACCCATGTTACAAATATTGAGACACCTTTCCTTCCTAAAAGTTTATACAATTTCAAAAATTTAATTGTTAAAAGCTTAACGAATAAAAATTAAATTTTAAAATGTTCCAGTAATAAAAAAAATTACATTTGTAAAAGTTGAAACTCATAGTCCATTTTAGTTTTTGTGGGAGCAAACAAGATTTAAAAGATCATTGAGTCGATGATTATCTTTAATCCTTTCTAGACACAATGTCACACGTCCTAAGACTATAAATCTTACCCTCTCACTTTGGAATATGATATGCTCCATTGTGGATCAAGACATAAAAATTAAAGGTTGTACCATGTGGCTTTTTCTATACCCTTATTTAAATCATATATGAATACATGAGTTCAAAATATGGGGCCATTCATGTATTAACAATGAAAAAAAGAAATTCTATTTCAAATCATATTTTGCATCCCAAACAGATTTTGAACCTTATACCAATGCCTAGATACAAATTAGCTTCAATATCCCCCTTCTCCCCTGTTTGAAAAATTAATATAGAATGGAACTTTTATTAAGAAGTATATGATTACCAGCTACTGGAGGAGGAATTTCTCTCTTTTTAAAACCTTTATGTAAACATATGGCATCTGAATACTTGCTTGAATGTTTGCTTGCTTGCTTGTCAAAAAAACTTTGGATAGATTTTTACCCATTTTTTTACGCAAACAAAATAAGCCAATGAAAATTAAGTATTTAAGGTTGGCGTATTTAGGGGTCGTCCTTGACTGACATCACGCGCCAAGTGGAATAAGGGAGGGGGTCATGCCTTTGTGACGGTGTGTGAGAGGTTGTTAAATATGATGTCACATGTAAATGCGCAACTTTAAAAAAAAAAAACTTCTACAAAAATATTCGCTTGCCTTACAGTAAATACATATTTAACAGTAACAGTGTGTTTTTCATGTCGAATCTATTGAAAAAATACAATAGAAATAATGGAAAATTATAATTTTATTGTCTTCAACAATACATGAAGTGGCCGTCCATACATGACATCACGCGCCTGTGGGTGGGGGCCGAGAAGGGTAACGCATTAGTGAGGATAAGGGGGTGGGGTGATGTTTAAAAAATCAAAATGTGCTACTTGAAATAAAAGTTCCACTTGATTGCTCACAATTTATTTAGTTACATTTTCAATGGGTTCACGCGTCTTAACGATATTAGACTTAGAGTGAAGACTTGAACTAAATACATACGTGGTATTTTTTAAATTTTTATTTTTTTTTGGGGGGGGGGGGG
>MUZC01000043.1:704491-748068 GCA_002072015.1 Radix auricularia
GCTTTGTGACGTCATATAGTGGAGAGGGGGGTCTAAGCTTTGTGACAATGGAGAAAGGGGGATAAAAATCGCATGATGTCATCCATGGACGGCCAAAAAAACTTATAAAATATAAAGATATAAGCAGTGAAATCGACTTCCCGCTATGTATATATAACGTATAACGGCTGAGACAAAGGTGGGCAAAAGAGAAACATCTACTAATTTCAAGAAATGGAAATATAAATCAGGCGGATTTATTTTAGCAATGTGTGAACGTTTGGTCTGAATTTAAAAGTTCAGAATTTCGTTTGCATAAAAATATAAAACATTATTGCATATCAGTCAGTCAGTTACAAATGCCGTTAGAGCAGGGGCGGATTAAGACTGCACGGGGCCCCGGGCTGCAATCAAACGGGGGCCCTAGCCCATGGGCGTATACAGGGGGGGCAGGGGGGCATTTGCCCCCCCCCTACATTTGAGAAAAATGTCATAATTTTTTTTTACCATAAAACTGAACTAAAATCCCCGCAAGTTAATTACATTGAAGACAGTGTACAAGCAAAAATAAAAAAGAATTGTATCTGCAATTATAATTGATTACATTATTGATTGTTATAAATAAAATTTCTGTCACAATATTAGCAAAAATACGCATGGGCGTATACAAGGGGGGGGGGGGCATAGCTATTCTTGTCAAAACGTTAACCTAACACTAACACAGTGGTTCTAAACTTTTTTCAGTGTATATACTTTTTAGTGGTAAATTAAACATTGAAAATAACTATTTCATGCCGTTTCTAATTTTCAATAGATAATAATAATCAAATATATTTTTTTAATTTTTTAAAAATTAGATCTTGGTTAAATTTTTATCCGTGCAAAACGTAATAAAATAGATAGTAAGAAATCGAATATTAAGGTGGAACTTTGGCTTATAGTAGCTTGTTTTGACGTGACGTCACAATTCTTAAAATCCCCTTCGTCACAAAGTTGGGGACCCCCCTCCCCATAGGCGCGTGACATCATTTTTGGAAATTAAAAAACGTGATTTTTTTTTTGCCCCCCCCCCCTGGAAAAATTCCTAGCAACGCCCATGCCCTAGCCCTAACCAGCCAGTGTCCCTTAAAATAAAATGATTGTTAACAGCTAATATATGACTGTAACTAAATATTAATAATGAAAAAAACGAACACGAAGAAATAACTGTTTGAAGTGTTTGCGGTATGTTACAATTGAGTGTGAAAAGAAAAATTTAATTATCCACTGCTTGGAATCGAACCCGTCACCGGTTGCATCACTCGCCTGTGCTCTCTCCACACGGCCAGCGGAACTTTTAAGAAAGAGAAATTTTAAAAATATAAACTATATTTAATAATATGTTCTCTAAGTGAGCCAAATAAATCAAGTTTAATAGATTATTAAGACTGAATCGCAAACAGTTGTATAGATAAAAAAAAAAATATTTTTTATTTTATTATATTGTCTAGGGTTCGTGCAAACATTTGTACACTTTTTTTATAGCCTGCTCAGCCCCCCCCCCTTAATCCACCATAGCGTTAGAGTCTGTGCGGTTTACGCTACTAGCCTTAGTATTAAGCAAATTACATTTGTTGTGTGTAAGTACCCATTCAGTGGAGACCCCCTCCCCTGTACGCATCCATACGCAAAATGCCATTTTTCGAAGACCCCCCCCCCACATGCTTGCGTATGGATGGCCCCTTAGGCTAATTGATTTCTGGGCGTGGCCTATATGAAGTACTTTGACAGAAAATGTAAATGCAGTCCAATATGCTTAAATAATATATCATTTTAAAGGGCTTGCCACGAAAATCATTTGTTTTGTCTTTCTACCTTTTATAGAAGTGGAGTTATGATTTTTTATTATTATCTTTTTTTTTTTCCACTGAAAACGTCCTTAAAGAAATAGCAAGCAATCGAACATTTTTGTAGAGGTTTTATTTAAAGTTGCTCATTTACATGTGACATCAAATTTAACACTCTCTCACACACCGTCACAAATGCATGACCCACTCCCTTACCCCAGTTGGCGCGTGATGTCAGTCAAGGACGACTACTTAATTTTCATTGGCTTATTTTGTTTGCGTCTCAATAGCCTGTGGGCTATTACTATTAAGACGCTAGCGTCTCGATAGTCTGTGGGCTATTAAGACATTAGCGTCTCAATAGCCACTGCCTATAGTTTATAGCAGACTGTCACCCTGGGTTTTATTTATAATAAATTAACTTAACTTGACTTATATTAAGCATCATATTATATAAATTATTATAAATCAAAAATAAAAACAGATTATGATTATTGATAATTTTAATACACTACTTAACTACTATTCTAAACAGTCCATTGTACAAATTTGTAATTGTAAACTGTAAAATCATAGTAAATGCTTACAGTAAATGTTGCTGATTCAGACATGAACAAACTATTCAGACTATTCAATTTCAATGTAAATGTGAAGTTCCAGGTCCATGGCTTTTGGGGAATATGTGCTACAACTAGTAACTAGTCTACTGATACTACTGTGGTGTATGTAGTCAATGTAGTGTAGTCTTAGTAGTCTTAGTGTAGTGTATCATTATTCATTATCATCAGATCAGAGCACCGATATTTCAGTGACACTAATGACTAATGTAAATGTTGATCATATACTTCTTTTATACAGAACACAGAGCTTAGTTATAGAGCATAAAAGATTAGACACCATCCCCAGGAACTTCACAAGTATCCTCCGTAATATAATTAACTTGCAGTCATTCTTCGCACTTCCTTCGTCGCATTAGATCAGTGATAGTTGTACAAATATCTATGATTTTTTTTTTTTTTTAATGTAGTATCGCGGTAACTAGCGTAGTCTCAAAAGGGGAGATCAATGCAGTTGGGAAAATATTGTTTCTACAAAAAACAAGTGGCTTATTTCTAAGAAAACCATTAACCTTAATATCAAAGTCGCATAGTTATTTTACCGATTATTGAGCCAATGTTTTGAATGGTCTTTTAAATTAAACCTAGCGTATAACTGTACTATACTGTTTAGTAGTTAGTAATTTAGCCTGCTACTACTTAACTTATTACTGAAATTTAATATTATTACTTGACTTACTGATTACTGTAATAATGTAAGTAAGTTTAACCGATTAAGCCGATTACTTACTAACTTAGTTAACGTCAACGTTAACATTAAATGAGTCATTTAATAATCATTAATCATTAAATTTTCATTAAGTAAGTTCATTAACTTGGTACTAAGTTTACTAAGTACTTAGTGATGACTTAATGCTAGTACTACTACTACTACTTAGTACTTTCAATAGTTTCATGCATGTTTTTTGTTTACTGAGCTAAACTTAGAGTTAGACCTATAGCCTATGTCTAGAATTGAAGTTAATTATTAATATTAATTTACTAAGTAAGGGTCCTGGTGTTAACCTCTTAATTTTTTTTTTTAATTTCCAGACAAAAGATACGGAGTGTCTACTGCTACGACAAAGTAACGGCAGACAACCCGCACGGATGTGGCTGGTGCTACGACATGTCGTAACGCCAGCAACATCCACCCAGGTTGTCTGCCGTTACGACAAGTTACGACATGTCGTAAACAATTTTCTGTATTTTCAATTATGCCATTACTAATACTTAAATACTAAACTGTAATTCTCATAATGAAATATCATGATCACTAGATAAGCTTATTAATGAATTTTAAAGGATTTTAAAAAATCTAGATTGAGCCATTAAATGAAAAACAGTTATGAATTTTAAAAATTACACTTTCTCAACAGTTTCGCTAGATCAAATGATAGTACGGTTGCTTCGGAGATGATATAATACTATCGATAGTGGGATCGAATCCTGATGCCCGACTTGTTTTTTTATTTTTTATTTTTATTTCATATATTATTTTTTTTTTTTTTTTAAAAATCATAATGAGTATGCTGATTATTTTTGTTATTATTCTGAAAAGCAGATACGTTGAATAAATCTGTTAAAATAATTTTTTTTAGATTTTAGACATGTCGTAACGCTAGCAACATCCGACCGGGTCGTCTGCTGCTACGACAGTCGTAAAAATGTGATATGTGCTTACTTACAGTTACGACTAAAGCTGTATTTAATTATGCTAATACTACTATTTATTTATTTTTTTCTTCTTTTGATTCGTGAGTTGACACTCAGTCGGCATCATCAACGAAAAAGGTGAGGCGTGAGTTTAAAAAATGACTATAAACCATCACTGTTACTTAATTGTTTGGAAGATATTTTTGAAACATTCTCTGAATTGAAGGCATCGCGAAAAAGTGCTGAACGCAAGCGGGGGNGGGGGGGTGCTGAGAAAACGGACACAAACAGCAGCACGAAGTATTAGGGGGGGGTAAGGCGAGTAAACGAGGAGTCCTGTGCGGTACTTATTACCTGCCCCCCCTCCCTCCTTAATAGTAATAGTATTAGTAATAGAGTGAAAATGAGGTAGAAACATGAATGGAATGGTTTCCTGTGACAAGTCTACACACGGCACATTTTATTATTCCACACGAAACGAATTATTTTAGGCCTACATTCTTGCGATTGTGCGCGAATCGTTGCTTGAGGATTTTCATTTACGGCTTTAGGCTCTACGGTATACTAAATTTTAATGGATCGGCATCACTTACACAAGTATACTATACCTAAAGTATAGTCTATAGCAAAATCGGCTGATATATTTATAATCGGTAGACCAATATTATATTAAAATTAAATCTATTTAAATAATTTATTTAAATAAATTTAGATTTTAGAATTAATGCACACACAAATATTATATATGCGTATACAATATAAAGAAGAGTTTGTTAAGATTTAATTCTTTCCAGGTGTCTACTGCAAAGAGTGACTTAAACTAGTCGTAGCAGAAGTTGCGTATGTCGTAGCACTAGTTTCCTGACTAACGCTACGACATGTCGTAACGCTAGCAACATCAGACCGGTTCGTCTGCTGTTACGACAATCTTGTCGTGACGCTAGCAACATCCGACCGGATCGTCTGCTGTTACGACATCATGTCGTAACGCTAGCAACATCCGACCGGGTCGTCTGCTGCTACGACAAAATTGTCGTAGCGCTAGCCACATCCCAAAAGATATTAATATTAAAATTATATAATTTATAGGTAAAAGCGAAGTATGTCGACCGTGACGTCACGGTCATGGCGGCCTTTTTTGTTGTTATAGCACATCCTTTAAAAAGCTTTAAAATTAAAATTCTATAGCTATACCTAACCCAAACCCTAAAACCTTCAATTTTCCGAAAATTCTAAAGCTACACTATACCTAACTCAAAACCCTAAAACCTTCCGTTTTTGAAAATCCTTTTAGAATTTATAGAACTCTCTTTTCCAGCAACCGGTAGCGTCGTGACGTCACGGTCGACGTACTTCGCTTCAGCCAATTTATATTATGTAAAAAAATGTAAACATTTCTTTTCATTAAATTACATAATTTTATAGGAACTCTTTCCCCAACATGATTTCCACACTTAGACGTGATACCCAAATATAATCCTGTTACTGTTGTATAATGGGATCCTGCTCTTGGTTGAATCATTTTACCCAATAAAATACATTTCCTTGCAATGTACAGCTCCTTGGATGTCTATTTTTTTTAAAATGTATAATTCTTTGTCTCTTGTAAAGCATTTCATTCCGCTGTATACTCAATAATTTTCCAATAAAGGAAACACAAATATTTTACTGGTATATTAATTTGTTGTTTTTTTCACAACTAATTAATTTTAAATTAAGTTTACAAAATGACTCCCATTGATGACACTACCGACAGAAATAGGACTGAACTTATTCATAGAAACATCACAGGTAATGATAATTACATATTTAATTTTTCTGTCTTATTTTTTTATAATGGCACCTCAATCAATATAGACACACGCAATTGATGAATTTGGACTAAAGTTATTTATTGATCTATGCTATGTACAGTCTAAAATTTAAGAATTAATATAATGTACATGTAAAATGGCTTCATGTGGATATATAGCTCAGTTCTTAAAATTAAATTCTACTTATTTTAGTGTCTGATTATAGTCATCAACTTAGTTTCAGGAATTTCTAGTGACCTTGAAGAAGAATTTGCCTGCTCTGTTTGTTTACGACTTGCAGTCCAACCCACAACCCTAACTTGTGGTCACACATCCTGTCGTATTTGTCTGGCAAAATGGTACTTTAATTCAAAAAAGAGAGAATGTCCTATGTGTCGACAAACTTATATGGGGCATCCAAAGGTCAATTATCAATTAAGGTAAATAATTTTAAAAAGTAAGTTGCATTCTTCAAATTGATCCATTTAAATTATTTTGTTTTAAAGTTATTTTCTTAATTATTTTCTTAAATCTACTGGGCTGTTAGATTTATTTTTTTTATTTTTTCATAGTTAAATACTGCTGTGAATATTTTACTAATATCTCAGAAAGGCTTTATGTAAAAAAAAAATAATCTTCCATTAATGGAAAGTTGGGAGCATTAAGAATGTGTATCATGAGTGTATATCTGAATCTATTAAAAGCTTAATTAATTTCAAAGTCCTAATTTTTCTTACTAATGGTCTTAAACATCTATTTAATTAATCTAGGACAATCTTTTAATTGCTCATAAGCTTAAAAGAATTTTTTTTAAATCCATTCTTAAATATTGTCCTTTATTAAATATTTAATCTCTTTAAAATATAAAATGCAAATCACTTTAAAAGATCGAGATTTTAAAGTCTCTGCATCCTCTTTTTTTCCCCTGTTCAATGCTTAATTCAGTTGTTAAAATTAATTTTCAGTTAACATATTTTCCAGAAATTTAGTGAGGAAGCTCATGCCCCAAGAGATTGCGATTCGAGAAAAAGAATTGGAAGCAGAATCAGAAGACCAGAACTTATTAAAGAAATTTGAAAAGCAACTTGCTGAATCTAGCAGTGGTTCAACCAGGAAAAATTCTGACATTTTTGTCTTTTGTGCTGGAATTATTATTGCTTTATGTGTGTCCGTGGTAATCTATGCACATTCAATATAATTTAAAGCAAATACAACTTTAGCCGTAGTCGTATTTACAGCATTATATATTTCTAAAAACTTTAAAAATAAAATTCAATATAGCAGTTGATCAAAACACAATTAAGTGAATAATAATTGTAACAACCAAAGCTTCCATCTGAACATGTTAAATCTCTTTTTGTTTTAAATAATGCAATAAAAATATTATGCACTAAATATACTATTTTCTGAATCTAGATTTTTGTAAATATGTTAATGTAAACTTTAAGTATTATATCTATCAATAATTTATTAAGTAGCAATCTTCAGGAAAAACCCTAATACAAAAAGAATATGTGGATAAAAAATATAGTTTAATGTTACTTTAACAACAAATAAATGCAATTTTACAGCCAACACAAATAAAAAATTATTCCTAATGATTAAAATCTTATTTATGATTAATAAATTAATGTATTTTTTAAATATTTGAAATATAAAATTTGAGGAAAATCCCTGCAAAGTATATAGAGTCAAACATAATTGGGTGTTTTAGAATGGAATTGATATCTTGTCACAGGTTGTTTACTTAGCCTGGTACTGGCAGTCAAGTGATAGTAATCTGTTGGTGATGAAACCAGTGCAGACCTGGAGACATAAAGATGTTGCCACATGGCTAGAAGAGATGGGTTGGGCCAGTCACTATGCACCGTTAGCTGTGGAAAATAAAATAGGTCAATGTTCCTCAAATAGGTTTACAAGAGTATTTAATAATTAAAATATTTAGCACATAAAATCTTCCTTGAATTAATTCAATTTTAAAAAAAATTATTTTAGGGTTATAAATACTGTTATATATTAACTATAAGAAATTTTAAAAGTTAACCGCTTAAGTTAAAATTTTGACCGTACATGTTTCTTTTTATATGGGGATTTAATGCTGAACTATTAAAATTTCAGATGGCAACATGTTGTTATCTCTGACTAATGATTCATTGACACATTTCCTTAATGTAACTGATATTACTCACGAGAGAGCTCTCCTTTTTGCCATTAATATGTTAAAAGAACATGGCGTAAAGATGCCTGCTACTCTATGGGAATACAAGGTAAAATATAAAAATTTTAAAAATTTGTTCAAAGAGCTTTAAAAGTGTTTTCTGTTTTACATCATTATGTAAAAAAAAAATAATTTTTAAAAATCTTTTCATTATCTATTGTGTTATAGAATTTTCTGGCTAGATAAAATTGACTATGTTTTAACTTTTATCCTAGGCCTTATATCCTGGAAGATGTTTATTTCTTGTTTACGGAATGAAAGATTTCCCCAGAACCAGTCTTCTCTATTTGTGGATGTACTTTTATGATGATATGTTTCTACCATTTGTACAAACCACCACAAAGACATCTGTAGATATTCCAGTGTCAAATTCATCAGTACGTTTTTTGCATTTAATCAATCACTGTTGGTCAGTAAATACTTTGTATTATAATTTGATCTAAATTATTCAATCTTTATCTATTATTAAAGTATACTTTTTTTTTTCTTTTTGAAAACTAAGAAATAGAAAAAAGCATATAAAATCAAAATAAGCATTATTATTACTTTCCTTGACACCAGATGGATGTCATCAGTAAAGCAGAGTGGGTGAGCTTCATGATATTTGCTGTATTATTGCCAGAATGGCTGGTTGTGATTTTTACCTGGCAGATGTTCTCACATCATTTCTTCTCACCAATGTTTGTCCTGGCCACAGCTGTGCTGTATCAGGTTATGGAAATCCTCCAATGGATTACATTTTTTAACAATATGGAATGGAGGTACATTTTCAAAGATAATCTCATTTGAATAAGTCTCAATTAAATGACTGAGATCATTGAGATGTTTATGAATACAATGATTATATTGGTAGCCTTTTAAATGATATAGAGCTAATAGAGGAACATATGGAATATTAAATTATTTTGTATCAAGAAAATGATGTAATTAACATATTTGACAAGCATAAAGTTGTTTAAGTCTTTTATAGGGTATTGTGTCAATCTTAAACTCTCTACTTTCACTTATTTTTGTCCTACCATCATCTATATTACAATTAGCAACGGATCGTCAAAAATGGAAATCCATGACCTCTGCCCTATGTGCCGTCTTCGGCCCGAGAGGAAATAACTAACTAACTAACATCATCTATGAATTCAAGCACCATTTTAACACTTATTAGTTACATCCTAGGGCAGTGATTGGCAAACCTTTTTGGGGTTGCGTGCCCAAACTTCAACATAATCCACTCATTTTTAGCAAAAACTCCAGCCAAACCCAAAAATTGGGTTTAGGCTTAGCAAAAAAAACATACTTGTCTTAAGACTTAAAGAGAAAAAACAAAAGAAAGTTTTCAGCAATTAAAATAACCCCTTGTTATTAGAGGAAATAGATTAATTGTGTACAATTAATGGTATTTTTGTTGTTGTATAATAAGTATAAATCAGTGAAAACACCTGGAGATGCTATTTTTACTTTTTTGGGGTCATTTTATGCTTGTGAAGAACTGTTTTCAGCTTAGAATTAGAATTATGACTGAATTATGTCAAATTATTCAAAAGTGTCACAAGAAACAGACTGACTGATAACCTGAGTGCTGCATGTGTTGCCCTCAAATTAACAAAGTAAGAGCCAAGGTTCAAGGGTTATTCAATTGTGCTGTCCTGTGTGATCTCTGTACACTCTCTGTGCATTCTTTCTATGTAGGGCTTTTTTGAAATTCAAATAGCTCCAAAGCTGCTTCTTCAGCACACTGAAGTGTTATAAACTTTCAAATGCTCCTTTTTAGCTTTGTTGGGCTTATTTTGGCTCAGTGCAAGTCAATAAGCTACAAAGCTTTCGTGTTTTGCTATATTATCAAATTGCATCTTTTTACATTGAATTACATTCCATTTTAGATATTCTATTCGAGTTCATAGGTTACTTCAAAATGCTTAGATCTGAAAACTGGCATTTATTTAACAATGAAACTATTAAAACTCACGTGAAGTCTGCAATAAATTTAAATTCGCTAAGCATACACTAGCTGCTTCAACTTTGGCGTATTCTTTGCCATGTAACAAGTAATATGACTGGCCCAAACAATTAAAACATCATAATTTGGGTCAACAATTTTGTATATCATTTCTATAGCGATATATGAAAATCTTTAATCCAGGCTTAGTGACATGATGCGATAAGTAAGTAAGTGAAATATTCAAGAACAAACTAAAACACTTATTTATCATATAGTGCAATAAAGCTTTTAAATAAAGTACAAAATACACAAACAAATTATGTAATGAAAACAATAAATTTGAGTTTTATTATTAAACTAAAAAAAAAGTATGTTTCAGCTATTGCCTTCATCAGTACAATTAACATAAATTTCATAGTATCAATTCATTGTGATTATTGATTAAAGAAGTAATATTTTAGTCTTATGCCGGCTGATGAGCTCTGCATGTTAACTGTGGCAAGCGTACCATAAGATCGCCATCACTGTCCTAGGGCATATCAAATTCAACAAAAAAAATTAATATTTTATAATATATCTAGTATCACCATTGATCTTCTTTAGTATGAATTTTGTTTGTATTCTTGCATTCGTACAATAATTATTGAAAAGATTCATTACTTTGTATCTTTAGGTTGACAATAAGCTTCATCAAAACCTGGATCCGCCATCTGATGTCGGCTTTCATTTTTATGGTTGTTTGGCCATTAGTTCCCAACTTGATCTGTGATATTTTTTTCTATGGTGCCTTGTATATCAGTCCTGTGCAAGCTTTAATAGCTGTGTACAAAAAGTTCGTTGCTATAAACAATGCTATGTGATAACACATTGAATAAGAAAATTTTTATTTAAACTTTTTCAGGTCGAATATGAATATATTTATGTCCATTTGAAAATAAAAGAGATACGTTTGGAAGATTTTTAATAAAATATTTGTGTTCTCTAGTAAAAACAAAACTAGGTGTAAGTGAGAGCACTTAGTTCTGTTAAAATGTTTGATTACATTCTTTTTGCTAATGATACAAATTTCACTCTGAGCCAGAGACAAAAGTACTTTGGTGAATCAAAATTGTTTATTCTTTGATAGTCAAATAAAAGTAATATTTTCCATATTTTGTTCATTAAAAAATAAATAAGCTGCAACTGCAAGGAGAAATATATTCAGAGAGATATAGAGTTTAGTAATTCTCTAATAGAAACGGGGAGCTGTCTTTTACTTTAAAAAAAAGTAAAATGGAGAATTCAACTTAATTAACTTTTCAGAATTGTACAATGCGTACAATTGTTCAAAACTTACGTATACTTAAAAACTTTATATATTCATTCCCATTCCTTAAAATCTGTAAATTTATGATTATCATAAAATGTAGACATTTAGTTGTCCAGTACAAGGCACGAAATCAACAAGTGCACCACTTTTTCTGTGGCTAGGCTGCAATGCTGGCAGTTTGAGTTCCTGTTGTAGTCTAGCCTGTCTGAGTTTGTTGGGAGAGTGCTCTGTTCTCATTTGAGTCACTAAACTCTGGCTCAATCTCCACCATTAGTCTGTCCCACTTGGCCTTGGTCATGTTGGCATATACCCCTCTAGCAGTCAGCCCATTCCTGGTACCATTTGTTTTTAAAGCGATCAACAAGCAAGGTCTTTGCCCTAAGTTAAGTGTTTGGGACATATAGTTGGGTTCATGTGGCTTGGCATCCACTGCAGTGTTATTTTAATTTTATAATTTTTTTGTTTGAGTAATTATTTTCATAGCTTTATATTTTAAATTATATTTAATGATTCTTTAATAAATAATATATATAATTAATTCCATTTTTATAATTTATTTAATTAAATCAATTGATTCTGTTTGTGATGATGTTAGAATGCGACATCTATAAATTACTTTTTTGCTTCAATTTGAATGAAGAACATAATTGCTTCAGGAAGTCTATAACCAATTGGTTTCTTGTTTGGCTTACCCATATGTCTGATACAAATTATATTTTTATGATGGTCATATATTTTAAATGTTCATTGTTTTGTATTCTGAAAAATATATGAAGTCCTTAAAACAAGAAATAATGAGTATGTTATGTAAAAAAAAATGTATTGAAAAAAATGGCAATTTAAATTTATAGCTTTTAAATATATTTCCTTGTCTTAAAATACTAAAAGCTCTGTGTTAATTAATAAAGTACAGTGGAACTTCTCATAACTAGCATCTCTCATTTTAAGTAATTCACATAACAAGCAAAAATTTTTTTTTCAAAGTTGCTCCATTCATGAGTGACATTTTGCTTAATGAATTACACGGAAAGGGGATGTCCATTTTTCCTGGAAATTCATTTGTGACCCAGGACTTTTGCGCTGATTAGTCCGTGTTTAGCACTCGGTCTGTTAGCGTAATATTTTTGTGTGTGATCATCCGCTTTTACAAATTTTGAATTCAGACAGTATTCTTAATTTTTTTATGCACAATGTGTAATAACCTGAGCTAAAATATCTTTGAAGAAAAAAAACAAAAAGACAATCATAAGAGAGAAAAAAATAACTGTTGAAATGAAACCTAAAATCATTGAAAACTGAGAACAAGATTTGAGTGTCGCTAATCTAGGGCACACTTACAATCGGTCAACATCAACGATGCTCACTATTCTCAAGAACAACATGTGATAGTGGCTAACCTAGGGCACACTTACAAAAATGAAGGCAATGGATGCTTCATAAGGTGTGTTAAGAATATCTACTAAGCCGTTACGCCACATTTTCGTCAAATTTTAAACCTCTGCAAAAACAGATGTTTTTAGACAGTTTACTAGTTAAAAAGATTAATTATTTGTTATAGTCATAAATTCATATTTTTATTTACGTTTTTTTCTTTCAAATCTAAATTGTATTACAAGTTGTTACTCTCCTTAACAATGCATAAGTACATGCAATTCTATTTAAATACATATTTTTAAAAAATGATTTTATATTTCAGCATAGACCGCATTATCATATTTTTACATGGATTTGCATTAGAAAAATTGTTTCATTTAACAAGTGTTTCTCATAACAAGTATGACTCTGGAACGAATCATGCTCGTTATGAGAGGTTCCACTAGTTATCATTGTTTCCTCAAAAAACTTAAATATACAAAAAATGTGTTTCTGAGTTACCATAAAGTATTTGGTAAAAAATACTTTACGACTGTGTATAATCCCACCACTTCCGATTTTAAGAAATAATTTATGGAAAATAAAGAATACTTAAATAATTTACCTAATCCTGGCAAATATGTAAACCCTAATTAAAACTAAGACTAGTTCATAATTTTAAAAAATATTCTGTAATAGTTTATGATTTATTTTTGTTGGTTTTTACTGCTCTAATTAAACAAATAATATGAATGAATTATGATTTTAAGTTTGATCATCTTCGATCAGATTGAATTATTTTATTTTAATTTCTTACTTGTTAATAAGTTCAATCACTTTTTGAGATATGCAAAATTGAAAAAGTTTGTCATTTTTTTAATTTTTAAAGACTTAATAGTGAATAAAATAAATGGAGCGAATACTATTAATTATAGATTTCTAGTTTAAAATTAAAAGAGGCAAAATTAAGTAATTTATAAAAATTGATGTGCCATAATTAAATTTTAATCTGTTAAAGATTGTGTGTATTTAATACAAATTCCATGACATTTTTAATAATAAAAAAGTCATTCAAACATCTTTATGCAAATTATTATGTCAACAAACCTTTTCAGAATACATATCGCTGTTAAATTTCATATTATATAGAAATTATTTATCATAAATTTTAAAGTTTTAAATGGGCTTAAATTTTATTATTTGGTGATATTCTTTGGCGAAGTTCCACTTTTTTGTTCTAATTTCTGTCTCTATTCTTATATCTATTCAAACTGTGCTTATTAACATTTTAATTTTATTATTCTGTGAATAAAATTACATTTTAAACTCATTCAATGCCTATATCGCTTTCCCAAATTTATTATTTAATTGTTTGAAGAAAAAAATATGTTGAAGAATACATCTATGAATGATATTTGTGATAACTTGAGTTTAACTTTTACTTTTAAAAAATTATGGAAAAAAAAATATATGGCTTAAGTATATCCCAGTGTTTTCGATTGCAGAAAATTCAGCCAAAGATAATTAGCTGAAAAATTTCCATTAGTTGCCACAAGACAAACAATTTACTAAATAAGCCTCTTTTTTTTCTTTTTTTTTTTTCTCGATGATCTTACATGAAAGTTTTCTATATTATAAATTGAATCTGTCATAATGACGTCTTTGAATTGTTGATTTTAGTATTATATTCAGCCATAGAATAGAGAGGGAGTAGGCAGAAATCCTCAACCCATTGAGGACGGTCCGTGTGCGTTCTATCCGTTGCACAGAGGGTCTTCCTGTCTTTGGCATGCCTAGCCAGGCATTTTTGGGTATGGGTATTCGGTATCTCTATGGCTTGATGAAGCACGCATGCGATAAAATGAACCGGGTCCTAAGAGCCTAACCGCCGCCCGGCTCGACCCAAAAGAGAATGAACAGTCACAAGCTGTTCAACCATTTGAATGATTGGAGCAGTCTAGGGTTCGAATCTCCGTGAAGGCAGGGATTTGTTCCCAGGGCCAAGGGAGTCTCTCTGTCCACCCTGCTCCGAATGGGTACCTGACTCTAGGGAAACTTTGATGGCTGAAACTGAAAATAGCCGTGGCCTGTGCCCGTGAACGCTGCGTCACTTGCCAATACGTACTTTAAAGCGTAAGGGCGAAATAATTTTCTGTATAGAAGCAGCGTCTGTATAGATACGAATGATTGTGGTGCTGTTAGGGGCCGTCCATAAAGTACGTCACGCTATTTTTGACCATTTTAAACTTTCCCCTCCCCCTGCCACAAATCTCTGTTTCTGATTTCTTTGTGATGTAGTTTGTGTCTTTTCACCCCCTTTCTTTGCAATATTTCTGAGCAACTACGCCGCGGGAATCTAGTTTTATATATTAAAAAACCGTAGATTGAAGTCAATGAAGTTAACTAAGGACCATCCATAAATGAAGTCACGCGATTTTGGCAGATTCCCCCCCCCTCGTCACAAAAACTTAGACTTCCCCTCAAATATGACGTCACAAAGCTTTGTCCCCATCTCCCCGACCTCACACAAAGCCATAATTTGCAATTGAAAACTGGCTTGTTGCAAATTACTGGGTTTTTTTGTTGTTTTTTGTGTTGTCATTTAAGTAGATCTATGTATTTTGCGTAATGCTGCACTCTAACACGTGTGAAACCATTGAAAACGTCATTTAAATAAATTGCTAGAAATCAAATATTTAAGTGGTGCTTTTCTTTACAGTTGCGCGTTTTTATGTGACGTCACATTTCTTAAACACCCCCTCCCGCGCTTCACACATCGTTACAAATGCATCTCACAGTGGCAGACATCACATTGTCAAACTTCAGGTATTTGATGCACATGACATGCTGATGGTTAGATAATACAAGGCAGAGCGATAGCCTCCTCCACACCATTGTCTTCTAGTTTTTGTGTTTTTTTTTAAACAAGTGCAACCAGTCCATTTTTACTCCCTGTCATTGAAGTGCTCAGTCTGTTGTTATTCCAGCAAACTTCTGTGATGATAAACCGGCCTCCACAGTTTCATTACACAGAATCCGGAATATGTCCTGAGCGGTGGTCTGACCATGTATTGGTATCACCGTGAGCAACTCCTCCATCACTCTAACATTGGCATCACTGTGAGAAACTCTTCTATCACTTCAAAATTGTCATCAATAACACGGGTACAGATTTCCAGTTGTGAAGTGTCAGTTATGTCTGTGCTCTCATCAGAGGCGTCACTGGGGTTGGTGTTACCCGGGGCGGTAGCTCATGGTGTCACCCGGGGCGGTAGCTCATGGTGTCACCCCCTCATGATTTAATCCATAGAACTCCTCCGTGTTTTCCAGTGCCAAATAACGGGAATATATAGAATTTTATGGTCTGGTGTCACCCCCCTGATGGTGTCACCCGGGGCGGCCCGCCCCCTCCGCACTCCCATAGCGACGCCACTGGCTCTCATCAACAGCGACTGAGTACGCACAGAAATGTTTTGCATTCTCTTGCAGTTGAGTGAATATGTTTTTGTTTTTATATTAGTAATTTAAAAAATGACACTCCATTTTTGCCAAAGATATTAAATTTTACAGTCCATTTTGGGAAAAATGTAAACCAACATTTTATTAATTATAATTTAGGTCTTAAAACCTTCTAAAAATAAATAGCTATTCTATGTGAATGTTAAAGAAAGTATAAATTAGCCATTTAAAAAATTGGATCCCCTCTGCAAACGAGACAACCCGAAATCGGCGACGCTCGGTCTACCGATAGAAGCGACGCGCGGCGACTCCAAGGGGGAAACGGTTAATAGATAGAAACAATCAAATCAATGCAACTTTATTGTCTAGAAAAAAAAGGTCCTTGATGGCAAAAGAATAAAAATTCCAATTAGATCTACAGTTCTAAAATATCTTTTTAAAATTTTATTTAAAATCATTTTCTTCGTTATCGCCACGGTGGGCCACATTTTCACTGAACTTGGATATCAAGTGGGGGCCACATACTATTATAGATGGTGTGAAGAAATTGGGGGGGGGGGGGGGGAAGAGAACGGACACAAACAGCAGCACGAAGAAATGCAGTAACGATTGAATCTAGGGGAAGGGGAGTAGGCCCAAATTTTAAAATCCCCCCCCGGGTCCCCACTTGAGTGTCTGAAAAGATTTTTTTACATTAAATATCATATATTACGCCATCGGCATTGGTCAAAATGATGGGGCTCCCAAAGATGCCAAGCCCCCGGGCGCCAAATTCCTAACTACGTCACTGAAAGGATGAAAACAACGCGAGTGATAGTTGGGGGGTATATATGCGCCGACGCATTGTTGGTCTCAAGACATGCGCACTGCGATTGTAGTTACCTGCCCCACCCTCGCTTTCCAACCATTAAATGTGATTGGTCGACCCTAGCGAGGGTCATTCGTAATCATGGGCGTCGCTAGGAATTTTTCCAAGGGGGGGGGCAAAAATAATCAAGTTTTTAAATTACCAAAAATGACGTCATGCACCTAGGGGGAGGGCTCCCCCATCTTTGTGATGAAAGGGCGGGGGTGTTTAAGAGTTGTGACGTCACGTCAAAACACGCTAATATAAGCCAAAGTTCCACTTAAATATTCCGATTTCTTACTATTTTATAACGTTTTGCACGGATTACCGCTTGTTACGATATTAGAGTGTAGCCTTACACTAAACACATACTAAAATAGCAATAAAGTGTTTTGAAACATTCTCATTTTCAAATAGACAATACCACCTTAAGGTGGGGTGTCACAGCTTTCTGACGTCATATTTTTTTTTTGGGGGGGGGTGGTTAAGTTTTTGTAATGAAATGTGACAAGGGGGAGGGGGTGAGTTAAAATCGGCCAAAATCACGTGACGTCAATTATGGACGGCCCTTAACTGACAATGCTATACAGGTTTAATTTTCAATTAAATTTGAGTATTGTGTATAACATTAGTGTCGCAAAAAAGTCTTAGAAATTAATAAGACTCACAAAATAGCTCTGTAATAGCTAAAATATAACATATATTAATGCATTTAATAAATCAAAAGCGTAAGTTCTCATAAGAAAATTAAATTTCGCTGTGAAATAATATACGTGTAGAAACTGCAGGATTGCCAAAGATGGATAGAAAATTATTTAGATTCTACATGCTTTTTTAAAAAAAACAAGAAAGTTAGAGCAATCGCGGAATTCCGAAATGCGTTATTAGAAGATTTTGTGGCGTCTGCGGCATCTGACTTATCATTAGCATTGAGGACATCAGTACAAGTCAACAGCCAGACACAGCTGAGGCTACTGTTTCTAATTTGATTGCCGCTGAAACTTATTCATTTTCTAAATTGGATAATATGTGAAGGTATGTCTGGACACACGATCTTCCTAATGAATTTAAATTACAGCTGATCCGTGATTATTGGACCCCTGATAAAATGTATGAGTTAAGATCTAACAGTGCGGGAAACATAGTTTTTTAGTTTTTAGATATGCATGGTTATCAAACTATTCACCGTTGCTTTCATGCTCGCAAATATTATAAGGTGCCTTTTTAAATTATTGTGTGTTGTTTCCGCAAAAAGTAAATCGAGGAATTCAGTTGGCATGTATCATCAAAACTTACAAAAAATATAAAGATTTTTAACGAAGATCCCCGTAGCCACATGCAAAGCACATGACACAAAGGCTATCATGAAGATGCAATTGCAAGCAATTTTGCTGCATTATTGAAAGCCAGAGCCGTTTCTATAGATGGTCAGTCGGACTCATCATTTAGAAGGGAAAGTCAAGAAAATCGCAACAAACAGGGCCCCATCATTTCTACATCCCATTTTGCGCATGCATGATTTAGTACTTGGTGGAAAAGAATTATATTCTGGTAATTTTTATGACCTGTTTCGTGCAATCTGGAGATGAAGTTCTCGGTAATCATTCCAGGTTCACCGACAAAACGGTCCCAACAAATTGGCCGCGACAAAACGGCCCCGGTCAAAACGGCTCCTGACAAAACGGTCCCGGTCAAAACGGCCCCTTATCTTAGATATACAGACGCTCCTTCTATGCAGAATATAATTGCGTCCCCAGACCATGACAGATGCTGCAAGTGATGCAGCGGTTACAGGCCACGGCTATGAGGGTCCCACGCATTACCCAGCCGCCTAACTATTGTTAGTTGGGTACGCATTTGGAGCTGGGTGACTCAGGGAATCCTTAGGTCACAGGAACGGATCCTTGCCTTCGCATGGATTCGAACTCGTGACCATCGGTACGCCAGTCGAGCGCGCTTGCCACTCGACCACCTCAGACAAATTGGCCCGGGACTAATATGTGTTAATGGAATTAAATTTTATAATATAATTTTACTCACCGATTCAGTGTTCGTTTTAGTTCGCAAAAAACAATAATAATATCACAAGAAATAATTTAATAATAGTTAAACTTTATGGTAGCAAGTCACAATTGCTTGTTGAGAAGAAATAATATCATAATGTCACAAAAAATAATTTTACAATTGGACAACTTTCTTAATAGGTGAATAAATTGAACAAAGTTTAAATTTAACTTAAAATGAAAAAACAACAACAACTTAAAATTGTTGTAAAAAATGTGAACAATTTGTCTGGGGCCGCTTTGACCGGGCCGTTTTGACCGGGGTCGTTTTGGCGGGTCACCCTCGGCAACCATGCAAATCACTATATAATTTATCGAAATTTGTGGGTTTCTCTAGCGTGAAGACATTGTTCGTGAAGGAAATAATTCAGTTGCATTTTCTATACTTGCCGACGATAAAAATGACAATTCGGGCATTGAGTATTGAGTTAATGTAACTTGGTGTTAGTAATGTTAGATTTGCAAAGAACAAAATGGAAAAAATGATTGTTGCAGAAGAATTCCTGGGATATATTCCAATGGTCTATAGAACAGCTGAAGGTTTAGCCAACATTATTATTAAAATTCATTAGAATTTGGATTAGATATGACAAAGCTTGTTGGTTAAGGATAGGCTACTGTTGTTGTTCTAAAATGGCAGGTAAAGACGGAGGAATCCAAGTAATAATTAAATTAGAATAAATTCCCAAAAGCAGCATTTGTACATTGCAGTTCACATAAACTTGATCTTATCATGAACTATTTAAATAATGTGAATGCTATACGAAACAATAAATTCAAAATATTTCATTCATGGAAAAGAACTAACCCAAACTAAAGATGCGAAATACTTAGGAGTCATAATAAATGAGAAACTATCTTGGAATCCCCATATCAATGAAGTTATTAAAAAATCAAACAAAACCTTAGGCTTTATAAAAAGAAACTTTTACAAATGTAACAAAGATATAAAACTAAAATGCTACCTCATCCTGGTGAGACCTATACTAGAATATGCATCTTCTGTATGGGACCCATCCACCAAAGAAAATATTGATAAGTTAGAACAAATCCAAAAAAGAGCTGCCAGATTCATTACTGGAGAATATTCAAAACTGACAAGAGTAACACCGTTAGTTAAATCATTAAACCTTGAAACACTAGAGGATAGAAGAACCAAGAGTAAATTAGTAATTATACATAAGGCAATTAATTCTAATTTAGAAATACAACACAAAGATAACCTAATACAACCCTCAAATAGACATAAAGTTAAAAACACCTTTCTTATTCCATATGCAAGAACAAACACATACAAGTTTTCTTTCTTTCCGTCCGGTATTCGGGCGTGGAATGGGTTGCCTGAAGAAACCAGGAAAGCCACCACTTTATCATCTTTTAAAACTCTAGTAAGAATACAGGACTAAACACAAACCATAGACATACGTAGGACGCAATAATCTTCTGCACAGAAGGAGCGTCTGTAACATATAAGATAAGATAAACAGAATAGGGACAATTAAATCACTTAAAGTGTTTTCCGTGAAAATAATCAGCGAAAAAAACTAAATCAAAATGTTCGTTTGCTATGTGAAACTACATGGACACATAAATATAAATTCTGGTGTATTTTTGCTAAAAATGGGACTGAAATTTTATTTGCAACAATCAGTAATGTAATCAGTTATACTTGCAGATACAATTCTTTTTATGTTTGATATGTGTACACTGTTTTCAATGTAATTAACTTGCGGGGAAATTTAGTTTAGTTTTATTGTAACAAATTTATGACATTTTTCTCAAATGTAGGGGGGGGGGGGGCAAATGCCCCTTGGCCCCCCCCCCCCTGTTCGTAATGCTTATCTGCTCGCGTCTGATGCTTGTCATAATTTCTGGTAAATTCTATATAAAAATATTCACATTCAGATTACCAAATGTCCCAATGAAAAATGACATAACTGGTCAACTGGTATCCCAAAATAAATCCTTCACACAGAATCACCTCTGATATTCTAAACACCCTAGAGGGTTTATTTTCAAATATATTATCCTTTTGAATAAATATTTTACCCCATTTTCAATATATAAATTAGTATTAGCATTAGAAAGTAAATGCTCTACTTTCATTTACCCTATTCAGATACAATAAAACAAGCGACGAACTCGAGGAAATTGACGCCCTTATTAGCTCTTAGCAGAGTGCCACAGTCAGGACCTTTGCCCCCCTCCTATCTACGCCATTGATTTTGATAAAAATGGACATAATATATAACTCTATAGATTATAATTTTCATTGATGGAAATTTATTGCATCCTCACCGCCAATATTTGATAATGGGCAAGTGCTTTTATTAAGGAATATATTACAAAATTATATTGCGAATTAATTTATGAATTAGCTGAATAATGAAGTAGGTGTGTTTAAAGACTAAGCTAAGGTTCCTAATTTTTTTTTAAAAGGCCTTAAAGCCTTAAAGGGCTTATTTCAAAATTGGGAGATAAATATTTAAGTATAGAGTTGTAGAGCCTATAGAGCATGTCTTTGTATATATAAGTATATTAACGGTGAGTAACAGGTACTATTACGATTAAATTTATTAGTTTATTAGTAGTATTATTTAGTAGGAGTAGGATGTGTTAATAAATGTGTAATGTGTAAAATGTGTTATTCAGTAGATTCAGTGTTATTGAGTTATTGTGGTGTAATTACCCTCACTGCCACTGGCCACTGTTAAGAGTTAAGACTAAGAACTAAGAGTAAGAGTGACTAAGGCTTAGTACCAGGCTAAAACTAGTTGTAGCAGAAGTTGCCTACATCGTAACACTAGTGCCAGTGCTAGCAACAAACTGTTGAATCGTCTGCTGCTACGACTGTAAGGGGGGACTGTAGCACCAGTTTCCTGGCTAGTGTCATGTCGTAATGGTAGACATTTGGAAAAAACTAAGTCGCTATAATAATATGATAATATCTTAACAAACTCTTATTATTATTTTATAATACACATATATAATACAACATAGACTATAGATCTTGATCTACTTGATCTAGGATCTAGTTCTAGGCTTATTTATGAATTTATGTGTGTATTAATTCTAAAATCTAATTTTATTTAATAGATTATTTAAATAGATTGCACATTGGTCATTGGTCTACCAATAAGGGCGATAGGCCAAGCATTAAAATTTAGTATACCGTAAATGAAAAAAATGAGAATGCTCTAGACTATAGACTATAGACTTTATAGCAAAGATTCGCGCACAATTGCAGGAATCTAAAACAATTTGTTTCATGTCCATGTGGAATAATAAAATGTACTGTGTGCAGACTTGTCATTGGAAACCATTCCATTCATCCTTCAACCTCATTTTCACTCTTTTACTATTACTATAACTATTACTATTGCTTTGTTCTCGTTGTTTCATTCATTAAAATTAGCTGTGTGCAAAATTTATTTAACTGTTGGTTAAAATTAACAATTGTAAGTCAAAGCCGAAGGTTTAAAAGGAGTTACTAATTTTTTGATACATTTTTTAAAAGGACATATTCATATTATAGACATGTAGTCATGATCTGGAGCTTGTAAACATATCAGTGTATTAGTATTATCAGTATAAGAAATTTTGTTTTGGCAAAAAAATATAGTTAATACCAACAAAAATGCATTTTAGTAGACCCCTAAGATTTATTCAACGTATCTGCTTTTCACAATAAGAAGAACCAAAATTACAGACACTAGCGCTTTTATTGTAATTGGTTTAACAAACAACAACAAAAACCCCCCTTTTTTTAAATGTTTAAAACTGGATGATTTTTAAAAATTTATAAATATATGTCATTAAGTGTACACCAATCAAGTTTTTTTTTACCTTAAAAATTCATTAATCAGATTACATAGTTAATACATAGTAATCATAAAATTTGATTATGAGAACTATTGTTTAGTATTCTTCTTCTTCGTTCTCAATATTGAATATTGAGTTTTGCGTGCCACGAGTTTTGCGCCTATTGGCCCGTGGTCTCCGACTTCAGCCTGCTGTATTTTCTGGATTTGCTTCCATAGTCTTTGGTCAGCCAAGACCATCTGCAAGGCAGCAGCTGTTGTTTTTTAGGCAAGTGATGCAGTGTTCACATGCCACAGCTAAGGGTTCCACGCATTACCCCGCTGCTTTTTACCCATTTGGAGCTGGGTGGAACTCTGGGATGCCCTAGGCCCAGGAACAAGTCCCTGGCTTCCTATGGATTTGAACCCGTGACCATCGGAACGCCAGTCGAGCGCACTGTCACTCTACCACCGCGGCCCCCGTTTAGTATTATTAAAGTATTAGAATTATCATAATTAAAGTACAGCATATATTTACGACCAGTCGTAACAACAGACAACTCAAAGGAATGTCGCTAGTGTTATGACATGTTGTAGCACTAGCAAAGTCTCATTGAGTTGTCTGCCTTTACTTTGTCGTAGCAGCCGACACTTCGTTATTAGTATATTAACTTTCTTTTAGTAATAGTAATGACTTAGAGTGATTAGAGTGACAGTAATGTCTTTTTGTCTTGTCCTTGTCTTATGTCTTATCTATGCAGATGCTCCTTCTATACAGAAGATAATTGCGTCCACAGACCATGCGGGTCTGTTGGCAAGTGATGCAGCGTTCACAGGCCACGGCCATGAGGGTCCACATATTTCCCAGCCGCCTTTGTTTTTTATTTGTTTTCTCTAACCGGTTTTAGGTAAAGGTACTCATTAGGCAAATTTGGCATGATTTGGAGTAGGGACACCCTTAGTCCCGGTAACAAGTCCCTGAGCTGATTGCACGTGTATTCGAATCACAGGCCACGCATTACCCAGCCGCCTTTATTTCCTTAAGTAGTGTCAGTGTTAGGTACCCATTCGTTGCTGGGTGGACTCAGGGACGCCCTATGCCCCGAGAACAAATCCTTGCCTTCACATGGATTCGAACCCATGACTATCGTTATGCCAGCCAATCGCGCAAGCCACTCAACCACCAACTCAATAATTATTTATTATCATTATCAGTCAGTGTGACACGCAGAGTCAATGATTTAATAATTTAAAGTACTTCAATTACTTTGTTATAATGTAAATATAATATAGGCTAGATTAAATTAATATCAAAATATTAATTTTATTAATTAGTGGGTGGGGACTAGGCCTGTCAACGGGTACCCATGCAATATATTTACCACCAGTATTTAAACTGTGGCTCTTCTGTGTTCAAATTTTGGTTCGCGAATAATTTATCAAATTAAAACTTTTCGTTTGAAATAAATATTGTGAAATGCGTATTAAGATGAAAATGCTTAAAAAGATGTACGTGTTAAAAGGAAATAAAACACGATCCCGACAAACTACAAAGTATTTTGATATACTTTTTTTTTTTTACCAGGAACATGAAATAAAAATCATTTAAAGGTTTTAGTTCTTTGAATTGTTCAAGTAAGGAAAATAGAACACAACGCCGATAACTACTATTAACTAGGAAGGGCTAGAGATGACCTTCGCATCGGCTTTGAAGTACACAAGAGCGATAACTAGGAATGGCTAGAAATGACCTTGGCTTTGAAATAAGCAGCTCAACTTTGTTACCGATTGAGACGCGCAAATTTATTTTATCTACCCCCCCCCCCCCCCACTAACATATGTCTCCAATCCTATCCCCACCATACTTTAAAAGAAATAAACATCTGCTATATTCTGGGGTAGGGGCCGCGGTGGTCTAAGTAGTAGCGCTTTAGACTGCTGAACGGTGGGAAGAACTCTAGACACGAGTTCAAACCACATTACTGGCATGGCCCACGGGGCATTGTGCTAGCCACACAATCCCCTGCTCGCTAGTTGTGGCTTAATATAACTTGTGAACGCTACTTCACTTGCCCTAGAGTCCGTCATGGACTGAAAAAGGGGTTATAATATTCTGGGGTGTGGTTTTTTTAAATTTTATTATTTTTTATTTATTTATTAAATCATATTTCAATCATTGAATATCTTTACTGTATTACAAAAATAAATACTGGGGGATGGGTCCACTAAGTATGGGCAAGTCCTGAAAAGTTTAGTTAATTAAAACAGTTGTCAGCTACAGCTATGAACTAGAAATAACCCACCATACGATTAACATACCCCCCCCCCCCCCCCCCCCCCCNTTATCTTATCTTATCTTATCTTAGATATACAGACGCTCCTTCTATGCAGAAGATAATTGCGTCCACAGACCATGAGAGATGATCTGTTGGCAAGTGATGCAGCGGTCACAGGCCACGGCTATAGGGGTTCCACGCATTACCCCAGCCGCCTAACTATTGTCTAGTTAGGTACCCATTCGGAGCTGGGTGACTCGGGGACTCCTCAGGCCCCGAGAACAAATCCTCACTTTCGTGTGGATTCGAACTCGTGACCATCGGTATGACAGTCGAGAGCGCTACCTCTCGACCACCACGTCCCACTGTATTACAGTAGTATTTCAATGTCATCATTTTACAATCGTTGACTCATTACATCAAAATTTACATTTCCACAATAAACAAAGCAGTAAAAGGCTAATGGTAGTAATAGTGGGAATGTGAAGAAAATTTTGAGGCATTTCGAACGGGTACCCGGGCAGCGTTTTTCAACAATATTGACAGCCCTAGTGGGGACATTGACAATGGTTATGAACCTTACTTTTACTATGATTCATAGTATAGGCCAGGCTATTTAAAATTTAGTATAATTTAGATATGCTACAATTAGTATGAGTTCTAAGAAATTTAACTTAAATAACTAATAGTACTATAATTTACAATAGGTTAATAATATGATGATTACAAATTATGTTAAATGCAAACGTACAGTCACTGTGATACGGTACAGTGGAGAATTATTAAACTGAATCTTAATCAATCACTGTAATGATTGATGATTTTAATTAATAATTGACCTTTTTATGACTACTGTGCATACAGTAATTGTTCAAATTATTTTAGAATTATCAATTTTAATACTTTATAAAAGGTAGCATTAATGTATTAATATTGAATCCAAAGAAAGAGGAAGATTGACTGCTGATATGCTACTTGATTATTCTCTTGACCCTTTCAGTATAAATGTTTATCTTATTTATTTTTAAAAAGCTTAGCTACTGAGTATGGCTGTGACAGCTGACAAATCACATGAGTTGGAGTGGACTTTTAAATAGGCTTAAGTCATGCCATTGTTTATCCTGTTAAAAAAGAATAAGTATATATAATTATGGGATAAACTCTATTTTAGTTATATATTTAATTGGACTCTCTGCATTCATTTTTTTTCTCCAAATGCACTTTTGTCTTTTTAACAGAAAAAGAAGATGTCATTGACTAAGATAATTATTGGAAAACTCCATCGGCAGATGATAACTTATATGATGTCATTTAGATACGGAAGATGGACTCTTCGAAGGGTTGCTTTTGGATCATTAGGCTTGTCTTTTCTGGGAATTTGCTTTTTTGCTTTTTGTAAGACTAGAAATAATTTCAAGTTGTTTTAATAAAGAGAAAAACATTTACCCGAACTTTTTCAAATGGAATTGATCTTGAGCTATTGGAATGTTTCCTCTAAATATAGTGAAAAATAATGTGTTGTTTAATTTTTTATTTTAATATTAACAAAAATATGTATATTAGTAGTTATAAAAAAATCTTAAAACTTAAAATAATTTGAAAGAAAGCCTACTTTATGCTTTATAATATTCTTTTTAAACAGATAATGTTGTTTTTACACTTGAGCTTCTTCCATGGAACCCAAAAGTGGTAAAGTTGTTGTCAGTCATAATTAGTATTATTTCATGTTGTGCTTTTAACTCTAATATTTTCTTGAACCTTAAAAAGTTAACTTTTGGCAGAAAATTATTATTAATTCATGTAAAAAATTTTTTACAGGCTCTCTACTCTTATATTTAGTATCCTTTTAATTATTTTTTTTTTTGTAAAACCTCTTAGAATAATTGGTGTGACGCTGAAAAAGTACCTGAATATATGCTTCAAGCTGCACCAGATGAGATGACGATTGTCACTATGTTTATTGATCTGGGTGTGTTCAAAAAAGGGGAACAACCATTGTCCTATCATTCGCCTTACAAGTACAAGAGATGGATGCGAACATTTGGAAAAATGGTCAATCGTGTTGTGGCTTATATTGAAAATGATGAAGACATTGAATATTTCAAGTATGTTTTATCTTATCTTTTATTTTATAATTAGTCAATTTTTATTATTCATACATTTTATTGCTCTATACATTTTGTACCCTTTTTCATGCCTTTTTAAATATATATATTTTTTTAAAGGAAAATTAGGTCCTGCCTCCCTCCTAGTCATACTAAAGTCATCAAAATTCACAGGGAAGAACTGCCATCATTTAAACACCTACCTCAAATCAAAAGTATTTACAGTCAACCGTCGTATCCCAAATACCACCCAAACACGGTATATCCAGAGTATTCATGTGCGATGCATGCCAAATATGATGTTCTGCAACGATCCTGTATTATGGATTTTTTTAACACCCCATATATTGCATGGGTGGATATTGGCTTATTCAGATCATTGGATGGAACAGATTATCCCATTTTTAAGCTGGTTCCACCTGAGAAATTCAACCCAGAGAGAATAGGATTTAGCCAGGCCTGGCCCCAGGATCCAGTATTTACACCAGAATTTGTCTTGAAAAACAAATTAGTCTGGGTGTCAGGAAGTATGGTTCTTGCAACTAAAGAGGTGAGCCTTTATCCCAAGTACTTATTATAAAACACAATTATAGAATTATATTTCTATAAAATTGCAAACCTATTTCACTGTATTGAAAGCTTTCAGCATGTTCACGAATAATGAAACTTATATATATAAATGCACTAGTATAAACTTGAGATTTAAAAACAAAGGTGAGAATAAATATATATCTTCTTAAGTGTAGCTTTAGTTTTAAGCAAGTATATTAAATACTAGAAAATTTCCTAGTTTCTTATTTAAAATGTAGGTGAAAAAGAATCTTTAGCTATATGCAAAATATAAATTTAAATATTGAACTTATTTTCAAAGTTGTATTCATCTATAATGATAACCAAGTAAATTATGGTTGCTATGATATCTTATTTTGCCTTATTTATAATATTAATGTAATGTGCTGCAATTTTGTCTCTAAGGTTTATTAGTGTGTGCAAATTAACAACCTTGTGTGTAAAGTTGGTCACCATCCATTTTGGGGAAGAGGGGGGGGGGGCAAAATTTTACACCCCAAAACACAGATAGTTTATTGTTATCAAAATTAACTCTAAAATGCTCCACAGTGTTGGTCAGATATCTACACGAGCGCACAGCTTAAAGGAAATATTAATATACTGTAGACTAGTTATAAATGAGTAATTGAGTTTAAACTTGGACATTTGGATAGACTTGATTGATTCATTTTAAAGATAATTATTAATTTTTTGTATAGAGGATCTCAGATCGTTCGATAAAATGCAACTTACATCTTTAAAGAGAAATACAAAAAGTAAGAAATACACGTCAAGTCTTAAACTTTTCTTTTGATAGAAATTTTGAGATAGAGATAATCAAGACACTACTTATGACATTATAGATGCTATAAAAGCCTTGTGTCCACTAATTATTGTGATGTATTTACCAAACACTGTCTTCACAAAAAATACATTTCCATTCAGCAGAACTGAAATTTAACAAATAATTTGCACTGCACTCATTTACTAAAACATATTTTTGATTGAGCATCTCTAAATCTAAAATATATATTTCTTTGTTTTATTTACATGACTCGATAAATTTAGTTCAACATCAGCTTATTACCAATGCAAATCTTAGTCTACTCCAAATTATTAAGTTGAATTACTGTGTAGAAATATGCTAATGGATCCACAAATAAAAATAACTATATTGACATGTCCACATTCAATGCAGTCTTTTAATTTTGTTACAAAATAATAATATGAATGAATGACATATTTATATTTATTGAAATTTTTTGGAAATCCTTCAAAGTATTATATTAAAAAAACCCTGTGATATTACTTTTCCAATAGCTTATTAAAGGGACTCACTTATATTACCATATATACTCGTTCTAAAGCCGACCTTTTTTTGACAAAATCTAGGGGGAAAAGTGGGGCGAGGGGGTCATAGGTGACTCTGCATGCATATTGTCATTGAATATCGGTGTTGTTATTGTAGATCATCAAGGTTCTTTTCTACATTCTACAAGAATTGACCAGAAGCTGTAGTATATTATTAAACATCTGCACTTACCTTATTTAATAATTTTATTTATTTTTGTGAATGTTTTAATAAATTATTTTGCAAATTTTATTTTCAACAACGAATTTTAATGAACACGCTTTCGCCACTGTTTACCAAAGAATTTTTTAAACAAAGAGCACAAAGACAAAGATGGGTAGTACAAAGTAAACAATAGTAATGACCAATTTAGCTTATAGTTTTAATCAAATGAGTACCATTTTGTTTAAGCTGTCCTATTATTTTTGGGGGGTCGGCTTGCGAGTTGGTTAAACACTTTTAATACTTTTCTTTTCCAAAAGTGTGTGTGTGTGTGGGGGGGGGGTCGGCTTAAGAATGAACGAGTATTTACGGTATTCACTTTCTGTTGCGGAAAGAAAGTTGATTTGGATTTTTTTTTTAGTGCATAGGCATTGTATAACAATTTAACAAATTTGTACTCATTGCATAGAATGCAAACCCCCAATTTTGGTTAGCAATTTTTGAATTAAAAAAAATCAAAATTATATGTAGTACTTAAACAATTATTATTCATTAAAATTTTACTATAAATTATAAAACTGTATACAATTATTTATCAAAGAGTAGCTAAATATTTAACTATTTTAATTTCAGTACATGCTGAATTTCACTAGAGATTACAAAGAAGCCGTCAAGGAGCTGCTTGATCAGGGATTATCCAACACTGATCAAGAGGTCATCTATGCAATGTACTCTGCTAAAATGCGAAAGGCGCATTATATAAAAATAAAAACTTACCTCTGTCATCCAGGGCAATTGGGATTATTTGGACCAGCATCTCGCTATTTTTGTCTAGGCTATGTTTGTAAAAATGCTTGGGACAAGAGAGTACCCCACATCAGGAATAAAATATCAGATGTTGCCAGAGATCAAAGATAACTTTTTGTGAACTAGTAGTTGAGGCATTGTTGACTATTAATTACTGTTTCTGTGTTTCACTGTTTTAAGTTATTTGAAAAGGATTTCTATTTAGTCAGGTATTTAAAGTTTAGCAACACTTCAAGGGAAGACCAAAAAATAATAATTATACTCCATTTGATTCTCTTGTGACAAAAAAAAAGCATGAAGTAAAGGCTATTTGATATTAGTAATTTACAATTTATGTACTCAATGAATGTATATTTTTACACTTCTCCTTAAGCAGCACATGTACATAGTTAATGATATGTACATATTGGTATGGACATTTATTTTAATACACCTTTACATTTTATTACTTGTATATTTGAAATTTGAAAATTAACTGTATGTGCAAAGTTTCTGTTGAAAAACTAATCTTGTTGAATTGCTTTGGTCTAGCAAAGAAATTTGAATAATGAATTCCTGTTCTTTGTATACAACTCTATTTTGTATATGCAATGTTACCTACCATTGAATTTAATCTTCTCACGGGAATAACAAACATATAAAAATACAAATATAGACTCTTTAAATGTTTTATGAGGGGGCAAACTTCTCAAAAACATATGAAATTAATTTACACATTTCTGTCCTTGCCTGTTTACTTGCTTACTTAACTTAGGTCCCCAAAATATTTCTATTCTCCTATTTCTTGGCCCTTTCTATTTTACAGGCTCTAATTAATACGTTCAATTTTGTTAAATTTTTTTTTACCATTGTTGGTGTATTTTTTTTACAGGGACTTCAGTACATTCCTATTTATTTTAAAAAATAAATTTACAACATGCATTTTTTAATATGCAACATTGGTATGGACATTTATTTTCATACACTTTTACAATATATCTTTGTTGGATGAAGAAATGAGTATCGTGATAACCTGTTATTTGTATTCAAATCTATTGCCATGTGAATAATTAATTGTCATCTAGGTTTTGTACCATTGAATTAGTTTAGTCTCCTCATGTGAAAAGCAGAAATGATACATTCCATATAAAAAGAAATGTGCATTTAACAAAAAATATGTCAAGATACTTAGTTTCAGGGGGAGAATGTTTTCAACACTCTTCATGCCTTATTAAACTTTAATTAAAGGCTCTAATTTATTTCATTATTGTTAAAAAAAATGTTTCTCTGTTTAAGATAATTTTTTTTAGGGATTCTGGTACTTTTTTGTATTTAAATACTATTATAGATATGTATTTTTTATGTTTATCATTCTGGTTTCTGTAATGAAGTTAATGATCTTTCTAGTCTCTTTTTTATTATCTTAATAGTTATCACATAAAATCAAGGATAAAACTTTTAATAAAAATCTAGAATTGAATCATATCTATTAGTTGATTTTATTTTCACATACCAATAATTTATTTAATGTCATGAATGGACCTTCTAAATATGTTCCACACATTACAAGAACTTCATCCCCAATAAAAAATTTTTTAATGAAAGTTTCTAGATTTATCAGCACTTTTGTCAAGAGTAAAAGTAACAGTAGGATGTGGATGCTTTTTCAGTACATGTCCTCCATAACATATCAAAAAAGTTTATTCTCTGCAATTAATATTCATCTTTGCCGTGGTCACCAATAGCCTAATTTTGATCTTCACTTTGACTTCTTTGTTTGATAAATCCGGAAAAAATTTAAGATATTAATTTTGAATAATTATAACATATATATAGATCCCCTTAAGTTATGATTTATTATTTCGCGAAATTGGTTAAGTCGCTGTAATTCCATGGCTCCCAAATTTTGTGACATAACACAGCAAAATTGTTCTGCTATGCAAGGAATAAGGAAGAAAACCTTTTTTGCTTTACATATACACGTCTAAATTAATAATAATGATATGAGAGTAAAGTATGTAAATAACAAAAATATAAATAAATAATAAATTTTGAAAAAAACTATCACAAATATTTTCTTAAATTTTAATCGAATTTAATCGATTAAATTCATTTTAATCTATTAAATTTTTAACGAATAATCAATTAATTAACCGTTAATTTCCGCAGCCTTAATTTTTGTGTTTACGCTAATTGAGTACAAATCATCCTCAGACACGACATGAATTACATAACAAAACTGAAATGCTTAACTAGAAATAAAATTTTAAAGGAAATCAATTTCATACAATGACACCTTTATTTCCATCACAGAAGAAAAATAAACTATAACTTTCATTAACTTAACATTTAAAAAATTGCTGTCTTCCATAAGGCAAACAGAAAATATATCACAATGCTAATGTAATTCTATTTACATTGTGACAAAATAATTGATAAAATATGAAGACTTTACACTTAACACATTACTGTAATTATTTAAACCTGTAATATATAGACTCCAAATCTTTTACTTGCTGCTTATTAGTATTAGTGTAAAGTGTAAACTAAATTTACCCCAAAAATATATAAAAATAGGTTAAGATTTGATTGAAATGGATCTTGTAGGATTGGAGCATCTGTCAATACTGTGAATAATGGCAGAGCCATGAAAAACCCAACCTATGTATCTTAAGCGGCTAATAATAGTCAAATCACCATTGTAAGAAAAAAACTATTTTTTGTTGTAACAAAGGAAGTTATTCTGATTTCTTTGTAAGCTATATTTAACATGCAACCACTGCAGTGCATGCAGCAGATAATGTTAATATGTAGTCGCAACTGTAACAAAAAGTTGTGATTTGTGATTGAAGACCCAAAAATTATCTGTGATTTGTAAAGGAAATGTGGCCTTTTGATATGTTTCAAAATATACTTATGGAGAAAAATTTAAAGGTACTGACAATACTAGTATTTAACTTGGATTAAAAACTTTTATTCACTGGGCAGTTTTCTTAAAAACAGGGGTCTGCTTCAAAAACCATGAACCAAATAAATTTAAAATATTAATTCCACTTTTAAAATATTATTTTTATTTAGATAACTAATGATAACAAGATGGCCGTTAAATCTTGTAATTTATTTCAACTACATTAACATTTTTAAAATTGCTAATAAAAATTTATCTTGTCTAAACAAGTAATGTCAACTCAAAGACCCATAGGAAACATTGATCCAAATATAAACTAAGGCGATTGACCTGTTTAGGTTAGTTTTTTAAGAAATTATTATGACTGATTGTTATTAGAATGGTTTCATGATTAAAAGACTTCGTTAAATGAAAACAAAAAGAACTGATTTTGTTACAAGGTTATTGAGCAATATGAAGGATGAATCTTAATACATCATTTTAAAAGCACAGTTTTAAAAATAAGATTCAAAATTTAAAAAATGGGAGATATAATTATTGCACTGTTAATAAAATATGGTACACTTGAGTTTATCAAGGACTAAGCTGACAGAATTTTTAAAAAGATAGCATTTTAAATGTTTTTACAATTCTTAAATGAATTCACAATAACAGGCAATCTATTTCTGTGCTGGACCATAAAGAATAATTTATCTGCATTTCAGGAATTTATTAACTGATAGCAATAATGAATAGTTCTTTTTAAAGAATTACATCTAATAACCTATCATTAATGATATTGCGCTAAGAAATTATTAAATTGCTTTGCATATTAAGGGTGCGTTGGATTGACAATGTAATCTTTAATTTTTAAAATTTGACAATTAATCCATTGTATCATTTTTTAAAATAAAAAAAACATAGGAAGTTATTCTTAACTATAGTAAAGTACTTATATATATTTATTTTGCACGGCATTGCTAATGAAATTCAATACATGATTTAAAAAAAAGACTCACTTGATGAAAATGTTTACAGTCATTCCAATCATAAGATGACTTCGAATTTTTAAAACTGATTTACATTAAAAAAAAAGTTCTCACTGATTTTTATTGTAGTATGAGTAGAATATCCTTAGACTGAATGGAGTATGAGTAGAATATCCTTAGACTGAATGGAGTATTAGAAGGTAACACAAAATTTAATGCAAGTTTGTAAAAAAGTTGATAATGTACATATTGCACTAAACCAACATTAGGACTTAATGGAAAGTCCACTAACTTGAAACAAAAGACCAAGACCCCTAAAATAAAACACATTTATTACCTTATATAAACATTTTTTTTAGAAATTATCTACAGTGGAATACAATATCAAGGTACCACCTTCTCCCCTGGTGTTAACAAATAAATGTAGTATATAGTCACGAATGTTAAAAAAAGAGACATATAGGCGAAAAATATGTGTATACATTTCATAACATAAATGAACAACGTTGTGGGTGAGTTATGACAAACAATCACCAAAGTGAATATTTTCTGAGGATGATTGAAATCATGTTATAAGAAAGAACACCAAGTTCTTGCTCATTGGGGAAAGGTACACATGTTTTTTTATTTGAATGATTTATCTATACCACATTAATAAATTCAATTTACCCGAAGGAACATTCTAAACACAATGAAATACATGAATGGTGAATGAACACATTGCATTCAGAATTTGTACCAATTGGGGGAAAAACAACACATATTTGAAAATTAAATAAACATATCAATACAAAAATAAATTGCTAAAGATACATAATATTTAATATCCTCTCATGTCAGTGGTGGGCAAGCTTTTCAGGGAGTAGGGCCACATTTGTGGTTCAAGAAACTTCAAGATTAACAGTAGTCAGCCTCAAATTAAGAACAAACATTCACATAATATACTTATAAATTCGCTTGAAACAAATGTCCATTCATAATAATTTTTTTCAGCCGACAACAGAAGTGAATAAAAAAACTGCTTACCAATAATTTTTCAACTAGCAGAGGCATTACCTTCAAAGTAAACTGTAACTATAAACAATGACTTCACAAGAGAGAAGAATTCAAAATTCAGAAAGAGTAGCAATCACTTAACAATAAATCAAATTTAACAAATCTCGCTATATGTTTTAACATCCCTAATATCCTCTTTGAACCACCCAGACATTTCCCATTACAATGACTAAAATAAGGACACAGACACTCAGTGATGCAATAATCAATTATTCTACATGAAATGGAAGTCTCTTTGGTTTTTTGCAAAAAATAAAATAAAAAATGAGTATGCAATATAAATTATTATAAATCAGAAAGAATTAAAATGGAATGGTAGCAAAACAATTAAAGCATCAATAAGAAAAATATTTTAAAAAAAAAAGCTTTCACTAGACTAAGTTTAAAAGAATTTTTTTTAAAAAGTATGAAGCACTAAAAATTTTTTTGGATTAAAAATTCTCTAATTGTTAAAAATATATTAAAAATATGCAGGATAAACATTTTAAGGAATTATTGCATTATTAAGGTGTTGTGTGTAGAAGTCTATTTAGTTAAACTTAAGCAAGAAAATAATTGATTCAGCCAATGCTAGAAATAAATGTTTTCCATGTACGGGCATTCCACAAAATAAATGATAAAGTTTGATGAAGTTGATTAACAAAGCAGGACTTTCTATAATAAAATTTTTTGGACTAATTATTGGGAGTCAGTAATCAAAATGTTAGCATTCTGTCTAAAAAATATGAAGTCAAACCAAATGTAAGTGATGAATATTTTCATACTACTAACTGTACAAGTTGACTAACTACTGAGACAGTTATGCAATATAGTTAAACATTTACTTAATAAATCCTGGAAATTGTAAAATAAAAATAAAATGGACAAGTCAAAAAGGACTGAAAAGAATTATGCTCAGCAACAATTAAATGAAAAACAAAAATTGAAGTATAAAAGAAATATACTTTTGGTAAATGACTCAATAAATGTTTAAACAAAATGTTTAAAAATAATACTTTCACCAAATTAAAGCTAAATTACATGAAATTTAATTTAATTTTTGTTTGAGCATATATAAACATGGTACATGTTTTGAAAATAAAATATTTATTGCACAATAACCAGCCATATCTTTCAACAAGTCATAGTGACCACATTACCTAGATATGCATGTTTCAAGTTCTGATGTCAGTCAATACACTACAGCAGTGCTGTCAAAACTTGGTGACTACAAAGCCAAGGACCTAGAATCATATCTCAAATGAAATTATTCTTCCATACGTGTATTCTCAAAATTCATATATTATTTTTTATACTTCTATTCTTGAGCATAGACCTTTATCATACAGCATGATTGGCTTTTAAGTATATAAACTTGATAATTTCATATTTTTCTCTTGAGTGTGCAAGCTATTTCCTTTATCTGAGCAGCTATCTGTGGCATCTGACATCATTAATTAAATGCTCACTATTTAGTTTCACTGACCTATGGTGTTTCCAAAAACATGGATCACTATTTTTTATCACAACATTCAGAAGAAGTGTGTGTCATTCTAAATTTGTTGTATGGTGAATGTACCTCCAGAAACTGTTTGTCTCAATTCCTCCTGACAGTACTTCACTAACTATAAATGAACACAGCTAGTATCATGCTTTATGATCATTGAAACTCTAAAACACCAATCTTATACTAGAACCAACCAATATACGATGGACACACTCTGCATACTGGGTTAAATATAAATGACATAGAGCCCGAATTTCAACTCATTGTTCACTATAGTGGTTTAACTGGCACATCTTCAGTTCCCTAACTCCCACCTGAATTACCTGCCCTATAAATATCATCCTCTCTCCCCTATCTCCTTCATCCAACATGTGCCATACATTTTCATATTGACCCAAAAGCTATACTTTATTACATTTAGTTTTCCTAATCCAGTGCCATTAGTAATAATCCCTGATATCCTGAGACATCTTCTCCACACAAGATATGGAAAGAAGGAATCTATAGTTTCCAATTTCATGCCACCCAGGTTCCTAAATGGTTGGTCTGTTAAATGTTTAACATAAACTACTTGCTCCCATCAAGCCAATCCACTTCTTCAATTTTTTTTTAAAAACCTTCCCTTGTCTACTATAGCGCAGCATCTCCTGTCCTACCCAACAAGACTATTCCAGTAAATGTGGTTTGAAATCTCACCCAAATATATTACAACTTTTTACATGCATACAGATTTCTCATTCTCAAGCTATGCAAGGCCATTTAAAATCAACCAGTGAGTGGGCCTAATGTGACATGCTGGTTGGACAACACTGCACAATAGCTAAAAAATTTGTCCACACCCCACAAGCAAAAACATCTATTGTTTTGGTTTACAGAATATGGTTCCAAATATGTACAATACTCTCCATACTTTCTAAGTAAATGCTAAACAAAAACAATGTGTTGAAAAACTTGTAAACTTTTCAAAGCAAAAGTGGGATGTGATCTGACATTGAAAATTGCTGATCTACACAATGACACCAGATCAATTATCCAAACCAAAACTGATAAGCCATAACCAGGTCATAACAGCCAATATTACATAATAAACATCATTATATTTGACATTGAGCTATCACGTCATGAGGGCTTATATGTGACTATCACATAATGATATATATGAAAAATTATTGTAAAATAAATAAATCGCTGAAATGCAGGTGTATCAAACTTTCATTAATCACAAAGTGATACTGAAATGATTACTATGACAAAGCAGAAAAAAATTAGTGCATTGGGTTGTTCCAATAACGGGACAATATTTCTTTTAAAAGTTTAAAATGGCATGGAATGATCAGATCCATAGTGATAGATGGCACAAGACCAGGTTAAATGGGATGATAAGAGATGTAGAGCAGTTTAACAATGGTCAAATAGTGGGATTAAAACAATTACACCGAAAATACCTGCGAGGTCTTTTACTTGAGCACAGATTACCAAATAACAGGGAGTTTTTTTGACATGGCATGGGAGATAATGTGAAGAAAACAGTTTACATTTTTGCTGTAAGGGTTTTTAATTTAAAGAAAACCCAATCTGGCAATTTGTTGTGTTGACTAAATGTGTGTAAATCCTGATAATACAGCACAGCAGACTAATGACCAGAAAAAATTGGGTAACTTTCAAAATACGTGATGGTACCTGGTACACCATTAACTTATTAGCTACTGATGCAACTAAATGCGTACTTGTAGGGGTCCGTACGGATGCGTCCAAATGCGACTGTTCGCATAGCGACGTACTCTCGCATTTTTCGTTAAAAATAGCATCGAAATCTCGCTTTCCTCGAGACTTCCGGCTTTTGTGTGATTCTACGAGATTTAAATAAAAATCACTGGATGTTTTTATCTTGTTTCACTTTCGATATATGTCTGACGCGTCTCTATCGAGTGTGTATTCACCCGAGGTGTCGAAAATCACAATATCAGTCTTTAATCGTCATTATTTTGCAGTGCACGTTATATTATTATTAAACTTAATTCATTCCTGGATGTGTTAATCATTTTATTTTTTAAGATAAAAGAATATCTTTAGAAAAGGAAAGCATTTTCCTCATGAAATCAAAAGTTTAACAAAGTTGCTTCCCTTTTGACCGGAATATGGAATAGATTTGGAAGTAGCCCTTAAGTAGCTATTGAGTTAAATACCTTTACAACAATGTCCTAAGTGGGTTAAAACGGTGAGAGCAGATTCCTGTCTGTCAATAATTTGCTGTTCAATTTTATTTTAGATTCTGCCTTAAACATGAGCTGCTTTGATTGATAAGGACATTGTCTATTGCAAATGTTTTACTAGCCTAAAATAACAGTTTACCAATAGTGAATGATTGTAACCTCAAAAAGGAGACTTAAGACATTGCCAACAAAGGTTAAAGGTTACCAACTTGACACACTCAATAAATGACTAGGCATGATCAAATGATTTTAAGATTTTTTTCAAGAATGTTTGCTGTTTGTTTTCTTTGAGGTGATAATGCTGAAAAGTTTTTCTTTAGTTTACTGATCTCCATAAACTGGTGAGCTGGGTGTGCTGTTGTATGGACAAACCTCATCTCCAAGGTGACCGATGCACTCCACAGTCGGCACATGGCCACTGTCCCACATTCCAGCGTTTACCTGAGAGCAAAGACCATGAAGCGTGCATGGAATTTTCAAACGCTTCCTGAATTCATGAAGTAAACCTCTGGCCTATTGAATAAAAAATAGGATGTGGTTTATGATATGTGGGCTCCTAGATATGACAAAAACTAAGCTCACTAGAGATAAATAAGAAATATAAATTTCTAATGCATTAAAAAAAAGTGTTATTTATATAAAACAACCAGCCCAGCTTCTGTAAGCATTTACCTTGCGTAACACTAGTCTTCCGTTCATGTGCATTGCCAGACTGGAGAAATGAAGAAGTATTTCATCAGCCGGAAGCCTCTGTTCCACCACGTCGTCACCGTAAATGGCGACTATTGCTACACATACAAACAAGTGGAAGTAGTCCGTTTGATACCGCGCCCAACAAGCTTCCCAAATACGCAGGGCATCTGCTTCACAGAATTCTCGCTTGAAACACAGAAGAATCCATCTAAAAAAACAACAGAAAAAATAAATTAAAACAGAAAAAATAAAAGTAAAAGCTCAAACAAAACAAAAATCTAGGACTGGTACTGATTAAAATTTAAATTCATTAATTAACAATTAATTTTAAAATGTAAAGGTACAACTAAAAACCTCAAGAGAAATAACAAAAACAGATAATGGAAGTTTTTGTTTTAATGAGTTATTTCTGCTGTCATATGTCACCATGTTTGCTTATGTCTGCACGTTTAAATAAAATAATTTTAATCAATTAAAATTTATAACGATTAATCAAGAAATTAATTGTTAATATCTGTAGCTCATAAAGTATGTGTGGTCTATACATTCCTTTAATGGCATGATTGTGGAGTGATAAGAAACTGACCTGTGACAAAATAAAAGCTCCATGGCATCCTGTCCCAGAAGTTTAAGATGATAATGGAACTTTGGTAGAGTCACTCTCAGTAATTCTCTCAGAAAGTTCTAAAAGTATCAACAACATAAGGATTGAAAAGAATCATTACCAAATCTATGAATCTAAATTAATATATTTACTTGGCTATTCCTGAAGATGTTTACACCCATCACTTTTTTTAGTGGGAATCTCTAATGCATATTGTGCATGCTATCAATAAATGACTGGGTTTTTTTTTATCTTGCTATACACTAGCAAACTTATTTTTCAATAAATGCAATCTCATCTTTACAAGATAGGGGAATATAACTTGAATTATATTTGTAAAATATTAGATATATTTACCTGAATGATTAAAAAACTATTTTTTCATGGGCGTTTTTATTTCACAGTAGAAAGGAGTAAATAAAACAAAACATTAAACTTGGGTAATTAAAATAAGATTAATTATTAATATTTGCATTTAAAATCACAACTACCCACCAGCTGTTTGTCCATATCACTGTCCCTAGGTGAGCTGACGAATATGGTTCTAGTCATGAGACCAGTGAAACACCAATACGTCTCTGCCTCTTGCTGGATAGCGGCTAGAACAGGGGCAAGTAAATCAGACATACCCTGAGTGTAGCCCATCTGAGGATTAGCCACTGCATAGTTCAACAGGATGTTTCTGTGGAAGAGATTTGTCCAATTTAAAGCCATGTGACAACTTATTAAGATTTAATTAAACTCTAAAAATAGAAACACTTGCGCAGTGCTAGAGAACATGTGTGAACATGCAAAGTCTGGTTTACTTTTGAGTTTTCTATAACTTCCTATAACACAAATGAATTAATACCTGCAATATGTATCAATTAAAGTGTGGCAATGAGTTTGTTTGAACTTTTTTTGTAGATGGTCGTAAGGTGGTGGACATTATCTACATGAAAACATGCTTGTGTCTATAAATAGTACAAGTCTCTCTCAAGAACATTGCTGACTTGTCCTTGTTACTTGTAAGACTTACTTTAACACCTCAATGTTAGGGTTGTTGTCTCCCTTGAAGTAGTGATGTGAGCGGTCAGTTCTAACAACATCTTTTTCTACAATACACTGTATGCTTCTCCAGAACAGTTGCTGTGCTTCAGGGTCCATTGACTCTCTTAAAATGTGTAAAAATAATTAATAACAAAAATATGGTATATATACATCTTTAACTCTTAATGTGTTAAAGCGATGTGATGTGTTCATGACCGCTATTACCTAAGCGTTGCGAAGCGCTCCTAGATAGCACTCTTGATAGAAATGAGATCACGGAAAGTAAAAACTCTTCAATGCTTGAAAAATGATGTATTTGACTTCCGGGCTATGGCGGCCGTTGCCTGCACTGGTGTTATCGCTGGATTCGCGAAGTTTTTTGGTAGTTTTTACGGTGTTTTTTTAAAGATGCGATTTTCCTATACTTTATTATAAAAATAACAGTACTAAACTACAGGTAAATATAGTATTTAACTCTTAATGCATCATAAGGTTTTGGGAAAACTTCCGCCTCAGCCCCGTAAGAATTTCCCAAATTGCGATCAACCGGTTATGAAAAAAATTAGTTTTAAACTCAATACGGTCATTTGGATACATAAAATAACCATTCTTAGCCTAAAAAAATGAAGTCAGTATGACAATAATAATATAAATGGATTTTACGCATTTTTTAAATTTCAAAACCAGTTGATTACAATTCGGAAAATTCTTACGAGACTGAGGTGGAAGTTTTCCGAAAACCTTATGGCACATTATGAGTTAAAGTAAACACATATTGATAATTAGTCTTTAAGCTCTTCATCAACTTTTGGGATCTACAGACAGTCAAAAAGTATATGCAAAAACAAAATTAGTTAAAAGGCTGATTACACACTGCACCATTGTATACATTGTAACTTACCTCAACTTCCTTATGTTCTGATATTCAATGTATTTGTCATTTCGAATCTGCTCCCTTTGTTCAAAGGTGGAGGTAAAAGGGAAGTAATGGAGTAGGAAGGGCCAGACCTCATGACGAATAGTTGAGTCAAGGCCTCCAAAAAATATGGCCTGTAGGAAGAGCGCTTGTTAGTTTTATTTAAGAAGATAAACTAAAGCTTCTTTATACAATCACAACAATGTATTTATATAATAAGTTACAAGCACCTAGTGATGGTGTTTCAATTAAAATTTGATTTTAATGAGGGTCACTCGAAAAAGTTTTTAAAGTAAACTGCCATATAAATGTAGTCTTATAAAAAGTCATAACAAGGCATGTGTTGGCCATTGGAAATCGAATACCAACTTAATTTTACCTTACGTAGTTGAAAAACATCTTCAATGCTGCCATCTGTAGACATGTGCTCCTTCCAAATCTCATCAGTTACTTTAGGGAAAAGATGTTCCTCTGGGTGGCACTGGTCATCTGTCAAATGAGGCTTGACCACAAGAAACTGTCTGTAAGGTTTGTCTCCTTCTGATCCCTGAGAAAAGAAAACAAATTTAGAAATCTATATGTCAAGATCCAACAAGTATAGACTTGGTTAAGATGATATCAACACCGACTATCTCAAAGGACATAGAGATTATTTTATCTTGACAAGATTAAGACAAAGAATTAAAGAATTGAACATTTTTTTAAAATGCTGTATGTGATGGTATAAACTTTATGAAACAATGACATGATGTAAGCAGTGAAGTAAAATAATTACCGGTTTCAATTAAAAAATCTTTTAAGACATCAAAACTCTGATATTTTGAATTCACAGCAATTAACAGGCAACAATATTATTAGTGGGCAGTGAATCAAGTTTCAAAATTTGAAGAAATTATGTTTAAAAACTACAGCTTATTTGTTAAAGGATTCTCATGAAACAGTCCTGGACCATCTTTATATGATGAGGATTATTCTGTTACAATCCACTGTTTGGCTCATGCATAGTCTGACTGAACTTAATGGTGTAGATAAGTTATGAGAGTAAATCAAGTGGAATGTTACAATGTAATGCAAGATTTATGTATATAATTAATGCAAATGTGATTTAAAAGAGAAAAATAACTTAAGTTTCAGCTCAAGTTTAGTTGAGCAATTTTGCGGTCATCTTAGCAAGATTAATTATATAGGTGAATTCAGTCAAACATCTTAGTTTTCCTAAATGAAATACTGAAACATAAATGCTAACCCCAAAAATTATTTATGTACATAACCTCTGTAAGCCACAATTTTAATATTGTCATGTGATTGCTTACTTCATCAGTTTGGTGAGCAAAGAGACTCCAGTCCTCAAATATCTCAGCTAACTTATCCAGGCCTCCATTGTGAAAATGTAAGATTTTATACTGGCTTTCTCGACTGGCAATTACCACTTGACCCTGAGTGCACGCTCTGTCGTTGTAAAACAAACGCAAGGAGCGCATTTGACCTGTCCAAAATGAAATATAAATTTTAAAAAATTAAATAAGGTTTGCTGAACATGCACTAAAAATTTTTTAAAATAACATTAAAGAATTTATGAGTAAAGTAGTAAGTAAAGTTTCCTTTTCAGACCATAATGGCCTACGGGGGGGGGGGGGGGA
>MUZC01000043.1:748087-758229 GCA_002072015.1 Radix auricularia
AACTAAAGTAGAGTTCACAAGTTATTAGTTAGCCACGGCTTACTAGCAAGGGATTATGTGGTTAACACAATGCCCATCCGCCTGTACTTTCCCCAGCCATTGTCAGGTACCCATTCGAAGCTGGGTGAACTTGGGAACTTTGCCACAAACAAGGCTTGAACCTGTGACTCTCTATAGTCTCGGTACAACAGCCCAGCGTGCAACCACTAGACCACTGTGCAAAAAGTTTATGAGTCTGTTTAATTTTTACAACTATAACATTGTTTACCCAAGTCCACTGAGAATACTCCACACAACTGATCTCTTGCACTGCGTTTCTCTCTGTGAGCTGGACTGCCAGATGTTGACATTGCATTTTCTGGGAAAGTTAAATTGTGATAGCCAACAGAGCTGCAACTACTGGGTGACTCAGGCTGGTCAGCTGACCACTCATGGCCTGGAGATGTTGGGCCTGAGTGATACAATTAAATAAATTATGTAAGTCTAGGAAAATTCAATCTGGAAAGAAAGTCAATTTAAAAAAAAAACTCTTTCCCTGCCAGGAGGTTTCAGGGGAGTTTTACATGTTCGTGCTAGACCATTTTTTTAGGTTTATGATTTTTTAAGGGTGATATTAACTATTGTAAAATTTTAAACAAATTTAAAAGATAGCAATAAATGCTATAATAAATCGCTATGTTCATTGAGTAAGTGTGGCCATATCTTTGTTTATAAAATAAATCGAAACTAGTTGCTAATTTTACACTACTGCCATGTAAACACATGTTTTTTCTGAACAGAAAAGAAGTCGAAAAAAGTCACCTCTCATTTATAAACTTAAAAAGTCTAGTGGGACACTAAGCAACAAAATAAACTCAAAAACGCAATTCGTCGATATATTGGCAATTGGCACAAATGTGACTAGGCGAGATCTCCGATATATCGATGATTGGCAGGGAGAGATATTGTCTTAAAATAATATTTCCAAATAAGAAAAACACTACTCCTCCATTTTTTAATTTAATCATTATTTTCAGGTGAGAAGCTCTCATATAACACACTTATTATGGTTATTGACAGTATGTAACAGCTGGATGACACACGTCACTGAAAGCCTATTTTGAAACTGAAATTCTCAGAGATATGATTTCACAAACCTGATTCTCCTTCAGATGTGCAAGGTGAAGTTGGGCGTGAGTCAGGTCCAGACGTTGTTGTTGATGAACTAGATGAACTTCGTGATTTACTTTTCGTGACATTGATGTCTGGCGTGATGGCTGGAGTATTGGGTGGGGGACCTGTGGTTGGAGGGATCTGAAGGTCTAGAAAAGCCTGAACAGATAAAATTAAGAGTCAACTTATATGTGCAGGCTGGTTAAAAAAAATAATTAAAATATGAATCATTAAGTTATGAATTTTTTTTTTTACTGGAAAAATTTTTCATTTTTTTCAAGCTTTATCTTTAATTCAGAGGTTTTATAATAATTGAATACATTTTGTTACCTCTTCGCTGCAATGGTTTTATCAGGGTGGCAAAATTATAACACTTGTACTTTATAAAATCACATTTCTTGAACTTGCCCAATCAATAAAATGTAATATAGAGTAACAATGGTCATGAATCCAAAGACAAAATACAAATGATGAAGAAGATTCCACAGCTCACCCTGGATATGCTTGTGATTGCACAAGATTCAGGAAGACTGTGGCATCCCTGGACTCCATCCTCTATGACCAGGTCAGAATGGAGGCCAGCATTGGATGGGCTGTGGTTGTTGGAATCGGAACTCAGGCTCTGAGTGTCCATGTCTGTGGACTGAGAACTGCTTGTCTCAAACTTGCTCTCGTTATGGTTGATGTTGTTTTCAGTGATGCTGTTGGGGTTGGGTGTGCTGGGATCTTCTTGTTGCTCTGTGACAACAACAAGCTTATCACCTTGGATTTCAATACTGACTGGTTTTATATCTGTGTATAAAAGTACCGATGAAATGATCTTTTTTTTTGAGTGTGGATGAAATAGTTTAATGAAGTTAATGTTCACAACAATCAAGCTACCCAGTGTGCAGATTCAACTATAGAATATCACTTGTGTCAGAAAGTAGAAAAGTCATTCAATCATTTGCACACAGATGCACTTAGGTGCTATTTCAATGTACATGGTATGTTTAATATTATCATATCATCAACACAGGTTTCATACCTAAAAGAATTCTATGTCAGTTGCAAGATTCTGTATAATAACTTAGTAGTGAGAGTGTAATGCTGGCAGTTTATGTTATCAGTTTGAAAGATAAAGGTGCCGGTGATTAGGCTGAATCTTAGCTCTGGTAAATCCAGAATACTTCCATTTTTACAAATCCTCCTCCAGCTGGATTTCCCTTCATTTGAATTCGGTACACCCCTACTGGTGATACACTTTAAAATTGTTTGTATGATGTTAAAATCATCAACTCTTTACATAGGATACACCAATACCAACACTAATTGTAATAAAGATAAATAACTTACTTGAATCACTAGAATCTTTAACTTTAGCATGAAGCTTGTTCCTATTTAACATAGCCACTAGCTGCTCCTCTGATGTCAATTCATCACAGTTCGTACTAAGATCATTTGATGCTGCCAGATTTTTCTGGTCTGATTTGGAAACTTTGCTGTTGAAGTCATTGACATGAAGACCCACCTTCGAGGGCTTCATGCCCAGCTGCAAGCTTTTCTCATTATTTTGAATCTGATTATGACAAGAGAAGGCAGTGTGATGCTGATTGGTCTCCTCACTGCCAATACCTGAGTCAGTCTGCGATTTGTAACTGCAGCTCAGCCTGCTGCCGCACTCCTCTCCAACATTGGAACTGTCCAAGCTGGGTGAGTCATCCCTTGAGCAAGTGGATGCCTCGGAGCAGATGCTTGTTGAGTCAGTGCTTAGTTTCTTGCAGCGCTGATCGGAGTAGGAATCTGGTGCACTTGGAGACGGTGATGGCGTCAGCGTCATGGACTCATCAGATTTAGCAAACTCTTGTTTAGGATTACGACGTGGACTAACCTTAGGTGTGCATGACCCAGATTTGATTGGACTACTTTCTATGCTATGTGGATTTTTTTTCAGTGTTGTGTTTGGAATCCATGTTAAAATAAGTGTTGGACGGCATGACTAAAACAGTTGAAAAAAAAAGTAACATGATAATTTGGCAACTACACGGTATCTATAATTAATAGAAAACTATACATTCACTTACTGTTTGGCTAAAAATTTCCTAAAATTAACTTGTTTTATAGAAATTTAAATTTAAAAAAAAATGAAATAAGACTACTATGTCTCTGTATCTGATAATGACATTTTAAAAAGTTAGCTCACAAGCTGAAATAATATTTTTTAAAATAAAAAATAAGTTGCAGTTTTAATGAATAGAAAATGTAGTAGGATTCTTCCATTTAATTTTAATAAACCAACAAAAGAGAGGCTAGAGCTCAGAACACACAAGGGGAATACCTGACTCTGCTGGGCTCTCAGTGTCAGATAGCCTGGGTGATGCTCAGTATCAAGAAGCAGTGAAGCTGGCGGGTGAACACAGACATTGTTCTTACAGTAGATTATTTCCCCATCTAGTGGTGGGGGGCGCAAACTTTCAGTGCCAGACAGGCCAAAGAGATTGCTTGCCTTTTTGAATATGTTACTGAATGCCATTGGCTGGTATGGGTCATGGGTCACTTTCTTGGCCTACAGTATTTTTCATTTTGAAATCTGGGAGACAACTATTTTAAATATCTGGAAAAAACATGTTTAGGTGAAATTTTAAAATAAATGTTTTTATAATTAACATATTAATTTTTAAAAATAGAAATACACAAAATGTAACTTAGAGATAAACGATGCATAAAGACCTGAAACTTTATTTTTTTTACTATTATAACTGTTTCAGCAGTATCACTAGTAAAATAATAAACTAGTGACAAAAAATGCAGAAATTAATAAGTAAATAAAAATACAAAGAAGTTTCAGTAGACATAAATTTTAACTGTAAAATATTCTCTAAAAACACAGAGAAAAAGTAATTTTGTTAAAAAATAAATAAAAACTTATTTTTATATAAAAATAATTCATTTCTCATTATAAACAACCACATTATGATGTGTCTCAGTATTTGGATGGCTCACAATTATTTCTACTAGACACAGCTGTTGGCAACACAAGGCATGAGCAATTAATCTAATTTAATCAGCCAGCTCAGTGACACTGTAAGGCATTTTATAAGCATTGTACTTTGCCACAGAAAAAAGTGCATACATATTTTAACAGTCTAGTAACAGTTTGATTCAAGAGTCTTATTGGGGAGCAAGACACACAATTTTTACAAGAGAAAATAAACCATTGAAGACAGGTTTCTGATTCTGCATCTCTAGACTTACTTTTTGTTACCAACCACACATTGATGATTGACATCTACATAAAAATTGTTAATGTGTTATCGATTTGAATACTATGTCATCTCTCTCAAATACAATTATCATTTACAAATGCACATGCAAACGTCAATAGCATCCCTCATCCCTAAATGTCTTTAGAAAAATATAACTTTAATTTTATGAAAATAATCATTTTAACTCTAACATGTCTATTAATTTTTTCAAGATCATAAAACATATCCTTTTTATTCTTCTTCTTCTTTTTTTATTTATTTTTTATTTTATTTTTTACTGATGTCTAGCAAAGGTTTAAAAATTTTAAAGTTAAAATAGTTATTGATGATTATCATCCTTCAGATTCTGGCTGATAAACTAAACTTATAAACTGAGTCACTAAATATAATTCCTTAATTAATAAAAATTACTTAAAGTATTTTTAAAATCTGAAAAAAATATTTTACAGAAATTGACAAAGAATTCTTTAATCTTCATGATTGGTTGCTATTTCTGAAACTTGGAGTGTTTACATAGATGGCTGATGAAATTGATTTTTAGAACATAATATATTGAGCAATAAATGCTTTCTAGAATTCTTTCAGTCAGAATTCCTTTCATTTTCTAATAGGCATATTTACTCATCATGAAAAAAAGCGTATAAAATGAGATATTTTGGGATTCATAAATAAGTTATTCTCATAGAAAGTGACACTATCATCTTTCAATCAGATGAGCAAATTCTTATTTTAATCCTCATCAGTTTATTTGGGTTGTGATGGAGATTATCTTTAAAATTGGTAGTTGCATACATTTAATTAATTTAAAAAAAAAAAAGATTTCTACTTACACCTATCATATATAAAGTATTGGTTTACAATTTTACTGTAGCATGACGCTAATTAAAATGAAATAATCATACACTTTGTTTGTTTATCTAAGTAGTTTTTATTTTATTTTTAAATTTTATGATTTTTTTAAAAACCCTAAATAAATTTTTAAAATACCAAGTCTTGATGTAATGTAAAAGATTGCTTTCATTATGTGGTATAACTAGTAATTTGTTTCCTAAATATTTGGTGCAAATATCTCTTTAAAAGAAATTGTAGGCCAAATGTGGAAAAATTCATTAAATGTATTATTTTTTGTAGTAGAAATACATTGTATTATCATTTCATCAAGGCATTTGTGGCGGGGGTAGGGCTTGTTGTTCATCAACAGATGAATCGTCAAATTCAAAAATTCATTTTCAATTTCTGACTATTAACACCGCGTGTATGATTCATCAGCAATTTAAAATTACTATCTGAATCAACATAAAAAACAATACCTTTTCTTGTTAACCATTGTAAAATAATATGAGATCGATAACCAGATGAGCTGGTTAAATATTTATGTTTCTTAACAAACGTAAAAATGAAAATAAGCTTTTCAAAGGCTTCTTTTGTGGTAAAAACACATTCAAACAAAGAATTTCAGAATTTAAAAAAAAGAGAAATTGTTACATTAAAACTAATTTTAGTTCAAAAGCTAAGAATCAAGAAGAGAAACAAAACAATCCAGTTTTAATAATTCCACACTCCTTGTTCCATTACAAATGTCTTTTTAAATTTGACGATGGGAGCCTTGATCCGGAGAAAAAGGGTTAATTTAAAAATAAAAATACACATTTACTGAATTTATTTGAGTTAACAGAAATGTTAAGTAATATTTAAAATAAAATAAATAAATAATTTAATTAAATTATAGGTATAAAAATTAAATGAAGCGTCTGCTGCGACGACAAAGTAACAGCAGACAACTCAATGAGACTTGGCTAGTGCTACGACATGTTGTAACACTAGCAACATCCCTGTAACTTGTCTGCTGTTACGACTGGTCATAAATATATGCTGTATTTTAATTATGATAATACTAATACTTTAATACTAAACAATAGTCAATAGTTCTCATAATCAAATTTTATGATTACTATATAAGCTGATTAATGAATTTTAAAGGTAATAAAAAACTTGATTGGTGTAAACTTAATAAACAACATTTAAAATTTCAAAAAATCGCTATTTGACATGAGCTTTGCTAGACAAAGCGATAGTTCCATGCGCCTAATGGTAAATCCGGTAATGGGATCGAATCCCATTCCCGTCCAGTTTTAAAAAGGGTTTTTCTTGTGTATTTGTTTGTTAAACCAATCACAATGACTGCGCTGGTGTCTGTAATTTTTGTTATTTTTATTCTGAAAAGCAGATACGTTAATTAAATCTTAGGACATAGGGGTCTACCAATATGGATTTTTGTTGGTATTACAGAATTTTTTTTGCAAAAGCGAAGTTTCTGATACTGATAATAATACTAAGTAATACTGATATGTTTACAAGTTCCAGATTCATGATCTACGTCTACATAGACATTAAAACATATGAATATGACTCACTACAAAACTAACTGTCCTTTTAAAATGTACCAAAAAAAATTAATAACTCCTTTTCAACCTTCAGTATTGACTTACAATTATTAACTTTAACCATTAGTCAATAGTCAATAGTTAAATAAATTTTGCACACTGCCAACTTTTATGAATGAAACAACGAGAGCAAAACAATAGTAAAAAAAAATAGAGTGAAAATGAGGTTGAAGGATGAATGGTTTCCAATGAATGGTCTGCACGCTGTACATTTTATTATTCCACACGAAACGAATTATTTCTTTTAGATTCCTGTATTTGTGCATGAATCTTTGCTGTCTAGAGTCACTAGAGCATTTATCTTTATTTACGGTATACTAAATTTTAATACTTGGCATCATCATCACTTACACAATTACACAAGAATAGCAATATTGGCCGATATTAATCGGTAGACCAATATTAAATCAATTTAAATAATCTATTAAAATAAATTTAGATTTTAGAATTAATACACACATAAATAAGCCCAGATCTATAAATAATTAATGTCATATTATGTGCATATAATATTTAAAGAACTATGTAAAGTTTGTTTACTTTACAGTAAATTAGTAAACTTTAGTTAGTATTAAGTATTTACTAAATTTTACTTACTAAATACTACTATTTAAATTTACATATTTTTACACAGTTATATAATAAGTTGTATAGTATATAATTAATATAATAATATATAATTTTATAATATAGTAATATGAAATATAATATAATATAGTCTAATATAGTATTAGTATTAGTCAGGGGCGGATTAAGACTGCACGGGGCCCCGGGCTGCAATCAAACGGGGGCCCTATCCAGCCAGCATTCTTAAAATAAAATGATTGTTAACAGCTAATATAAGACTGTAACTAAATTTTAATAATGAAAAAAAAACGAACATGAAGAAATAACTGTTTGATGTGTTCGCAGTAGTTATAATTGAGTGTGACAAGAAAAAAAAAATTTGCTCTTGCTGGGTATGGAACCCGACACCGGTGACTCCCCGAGCATATGCTATTTCCACACAGCCAGCAGAACTTGTCGAAAATGGGAAATTTAAAATATATCTACTATATTTCATTTCATGCAAAGTGCTGCAAAGTGAATCAATTAAAGTTTTTCGATCATTCCTATCATGTCTGAACGCGATAAGTTGTATAGATAGTTAGTATTTATTAATTATTATATTTTCAAGGGTTAGTGCAAACTTTTGTACACTTTTATTATAAAATATAAAATTTAGGGGGCCCCTAAACCGTCGGGGGCCCATGGCTTTAGCCCGTTCAGCCCCCCCTTAATCCGCCATAGGTATTAGTATAGACTATATACTATACTATAGACTATAGTATAGTATTACTATAGTATAGTCATAGTATAGTATAGTATAGGAGGCTTTGCTAATAATTTATAAATGAACTAAATACAAACAATTCAATTATTATTTTGTTAGTCAATTAACACTCATAATGATGACAATATTTACATATTCTGAATTACTAATAAAATAAATATATATTTTTAATTAATAATAAATTATTATTAAATAATAAACAGTAATAATAAACACACTTTTACTTTTACACACTCACTTCACTTTCACTTGACTCACAAACGATCTAATTCAATCACACTGACATTAACTTAACTCACGTTACCTATTACTATTATACTTTTAAAACTGGTATAAGGAGAGCCTCTTTTTTTAAACACTGTGTAACAATAATAGTTGCTTTATTTTTATTTATCCCCAAATAACTGTGACAAGAAATTTATATGAGACCATTCGTCATAAGTTGGAATGAAATCAATAATATTCGTCCATCTTGTTACGTATCGCATTGAATTCTTGACTGGATCTCATTGGTTAAAAAAATAAATAAAGTAAAGAGAATTGATTCCGTACTATGACCCTCTCATAGCAACAGATCAACAGCTTGAAAATGGCTGACGAGGAAAATGGGTTTGTATAATTAAACAAATCACTTTTATCTATTTTCACTAGTTAAAAATAGCAAAAATAACAATCTTATGGCTCCTTCCTAAAAATTAAGCCTTAAAAATATGTGAAATACAAATCATTTAGACTATATTAATATTAAATATTATAGACCTTAAGTCTAAGTGTGTATTTCCGTCGGCAGTCAGTTCAGTCAGAGCAGAGACATTCACATTCACAACATTCACATTGCCTGATTCACATTCATTTTCATCATTCTAATTCAAGAATCAAATAATTCATTTTCATTAATTCATTTCATCGGGGAGTCAGTTGAGACATGCTAATGATAATCATGAGGATTTCAATTTTAGAATTGAAAAAACAACAACATTAAAATTAATTATAATAATCGGAGTGTCTACTGCTACGACAAAGTAACGGCAGACAACCCGCGCGGATGTGGCTAGTGCTACGACATGTCGTAACGCCAGCAACATCCGACCGGGTTGTCTGCCTTTACGACAAGTTACGACATGTCGTAAACAATTTTCTGAATTTTCAAATATGCTATTACTAATACTTAAAAACTAAACCATAATTCCCATAATGAAATATCATGATCACTTTATAAGCTTATTAATGAATTTTAAAGGTTTAAAAGAAAATCTAGATTGAGCCATTAAATGAAAAACAGTTATAATTTTAAAAAATTACTCTTTCTCATCAGCTTCGCTAGATCATGTGATAGTCCCGTTGCTCTGCAATGATGTGACACAATTGATAGCGGGATCGAATCCCGCTGCCGTCATGTTTTTTTTTTTTAATTTAATATATTATTATTTTTTAAAAAAAAACATCATAATGAGTATGCTAATAATTTTTTGTTATTATTCTGAAAAGCAGATACGTTGACTAAATCTGTTAAAATAAAAAAATATTTAGATTTTAGACTAGTCGTAACACTAGCCAATCCACATATGCTTGGCTAGCGTTACGACAACCGGTCAGGTCGTCTGCTGCTACGACAGTCGTAAAAATGTGTTATGTGCTTACTTACAGTTACGACTAAAACTGTATTTAATTATGCTAATATTATTTTTTTCTTTTTGATTCGCGAGTTGACACTCAGTCGGCATCACCAACGAAAAAGGTGAGGCAAGAGTTTAAAAAATGACTATAAACCATCACTGTTACTGTTACTAAATTTGTTTGAAAGATATTTTTGAAAAATTCTCTGAATTGAAGGCATCGCGAAAAAGTGCTGAACACAAGCGGGGGGTGCGGGATTTGAAGACATTGTCAGACGAATGAGGCATAGCGTATCATGCCCCGCCGACTTGCTCGTCATAAATAGTGCAAAGAGAGGCGGGGGGGGGGGGG
>MUZC01000043.1:758250-790883 GCA_002072015.1 Radix auricularia
TGCGGATTTTCATTTACGGCTTTAGGCTTTACGGTATACTCTAAATTTTAATTTATCGGCATCACTTACACAAGTATACTATAGTATAGCAAAATCGGCTGATATACTTATAATCGGTAGACCAATACTAAAATTAAATCAAAACCTATTTTAAAAATTTATTAAAATAAATTTAGATTTTTGAATTAATACACACACAAATAATGTCGTATTTTAATATATTTATGCGTTTACAATTTACAGAAGAGTTTCTTAAGATTTAATTCTTTCCAGTTCCAGGTGTTTACTGCAAAGAGTGACTAAAACTAGTCGTAGCAGAAGTTGCGTATGTCGTAGCACTAGTTTCCTGACTAGCGCTACGACATGTCGTAACGCTAGCAACATCCGACCGGTTCGTCTGCTGTTACGACAATCTTGTCGTAACGCTAGCAACATCCGACCGGATCGTCTGCTGTTACGACATGTCGTAGCACTAGTTTCCTGACTAGCGCTACGACATGTCGTAACGCTAGCAACATCCGACCGGGTCGTCTGCCGCTACGACAAAATTGTCGTAGCGCTAGCCACATCCTATAATAATTAATAATATCATGATCAATCAGTAATTCAGTAATAAATAACACAGTTCAGTTCAGTCTCTTTTTATTAGATGTTGATATCCCCAGGCATTACCCATATTAAATAGGCCTATTCTATTAGTACTATTAACTATTAGTGAATATTGTCAATATCGTAACTGATACGAATTAGGCCTACTCAGCCTACTCATACTCGCCTACTCACAATGTCTACCTCTAGGTCTAAGTCATTATCTTGTAGTTGTTACTATTTATAAATAATATGAGATTGAGTTGATTTTACAAAATAATTTGTTGCAGAAACAATTTTCAAGTTATTTCTGGGTTTAATACTACAGGGAAATGAAACCAAATTTACATAATCATTAGATAAGGGCCATGGGAAATGTGTCTTAATACTTAATTAGTATTGCCAAAAAAAATTAAAACGTTGGTAGCAGAACTTAGTTAGGGTACCAACATTTGGTTTAAAATTCATGCTGAAAGTATTGCTGTGGCTGTGGTGGACAGTGAGATGAAAAAGTGGGGGAATATCTAGCACAGGCTGCTGAATATCATGAATATTATCTTACCTTGCTTGGTAAGCAAAATCTGGCAAACAGTGGTAACAATAAGATAAACCTTAATTAAATGGCAGAAAATATTTTGAGATTGTTGATATGCTTTTTTGAAATACTGGGTTGGCCATCAATGGAAGAAAGTTTATGGTTGTTCAGGCTATCAATTAAATTCAAGAAAATTTATGGGCTTGTCTACTACTCAGCATAAGACAGATACTAAACACTCTTCCACCTAAACATTTATGAGCCCACAACTGATATTTCACTCTCATTAATACAAGAATATATTCCAGGCGTTGCTTGTTCTTGCCAAGGTAAATCAGGGACTGGAACAATGATTAGTTGAGGTGACAACATAAAACAAAATTAGTGTCTATTGCTTCCCTTCCTCCAAACTTCAGTCCCTGAGACCTTTGATAAGAAACCTTGCAAAGTGTAACCAAGCAATGGCTTTAAGATTGTTTCTGACAAGAAGCAATGTCATTGGTGGAGAATGCTATTGAAATATGGAATTTTGATAGACAAGGAGAGAGTTCCTTGAACAATCAAGAGATGTTTGACTCTCTCTGCCAGAGCTAACAAACGGTAGGGAGATGCAAGAGTGTATTTTGAACTTCATATCATATAAACAACCACAGTAGAAGATTTATTCTGGGCTATTCATGTCAAGAGTTTTCTTTCAGCAGAAGTTGAAGATGTTCCATGCCCAATTCATATTATTCTTGGATGAGTTATTTAAGATGACCGTTTGAAAAAATACTAAAGTTGAGAAATTGAATTTCTCAAAAAGCATATAATGATAATTATATAATTTTATGAAATTCAAAGCTGAATATAGGTTTTCTTAGAATCTGTTTAACCCTTCAATTATTTTGTATGATCCATGTGTTTTTGGCTGCACATGAGAAGAACTTTAAAAATGTTTACTAAGAACTATTTACACTATACAGTCAAGGTTTTCTAATTTGACTATACTTTCAATAAAAATGATATATTAAAAGATATTGATTTTGATGAAGTGATTGTCAGGTTTGAAGCTTTTGGGCCAGGAAAGATCTATTTAAAAAAATATAAATAAATTTAGTGTGAAAGAACTATAAATTTAATTTGTTACATTTCCTAACTGCATTTACCTTCTCAATACAATTAATTTGATTTTGTTTTTCTCTAAAAATTAAATGGAAAAGATGTAAACAAGGTAAGGGTTAGCCTGATCGGACGTAACAAAACAGCGAACGTTTCGACAAAGAGCCTTTTTCAACGAACATACAATACACAAATAAAACTAATATAAAAATAAAAAATAAAATTAAGAAACTTAGCTGCGTTGAAGTTCAAAGAATCCAAGAAAGTGAAACTGAGAGATGACAATAGCTGTGAAATACAAAGGGGAGATGGGGCGTTCTTTGTCGTGCGGAATGTCTGAACACATTAGGGCAATTACACAAGACAAACAGTGTCCCGTCTCCCGTCACTTCAATGGACACGACCATATGGGTGTCAAGGACCAGGCAGTCACAGCTATTGTCTAGTGCATAAACACTCCCACGCGGGTCAAGCTTGAAAACAGATTAATAGAAAATCACCTTACACTCGGCCCACATGGGATGAATGTATTGTTCTCTTTGACCACCTAGGCGTTTGCTCCGCCCACTCTCTGCTTTCCTATATAAATTTGCTCTGTCATCTCTCAGTTTCACTTTCTTGGATTCTTCGGACTTCACCGCAGCTAAGTTTCTTTTATTTTTTATTTTTATATTAGTTTTATTTGTGTATTGTATGTTCATTGAAAAAGGCTCTTTGTCAAAACGTTTGCTGTTTTGTTACTTCCGATCAGGCTAACCCTTACCATGTTTACGTCTTTTCCATGAAATTTTTTATAAGCCTGATTGCAGTCCTAGTCCTAGCCCTAATTTTGTTTTTCTCTAGTAGATCAAGACATAAATTTCATAAATATGTGGGGTTTTCCCACAGCTATTATTAAATATCTAAATGGAATAAGCATGTTAAGTCCATGTGGCATCAGCTCTTTGGAATAAGATTGTAGAGTTATATAATGGTTAGATTTAGGTCAGCCTGTTGTGATGGGTGCAATTTTTTAAAACAAAAATAATCTATATAATATATAGCCCACAAAGTTGGCAAATTGATTTTTATTTTGTAACCAATATGCCTTATATTTTGATTTCCTTTTTTTTTTTTTTTTTTTTTTTTTTTTTTGAGGAAATCAGAATTAATGTAGGGCTATCAGTTTTTAAGATGATGAAAGAAATATTGCTATTTTTTAAACAAATTAACATTAGAAAGTAGATATAAAAAAACAAAAAAAGTCAATAAACCAATGTGCAATTACTTAGAAAAGTATCCAATAGTAAGCATTCCATTTCAAACACAATATTGCACTGATTTATTGAAAGAATAAAGTTTTAATTCAGAAATTTATACTTTGTTGCCATCTTTAACTTCAACGCTTACATATTATGCTGTTTTTGTAAGCTTTAAATGAACTAATGCATTATTCAGGCATCCTTCCGTCTCGCGAGACGATGGTGCATCACCGTTGGGTTGGGTTGCATTTTCTCGAGTGGCTGTGCAGTCCTATCCTTGAGTGACAGTCTTTGCCACAGTTTTTACACACGAGTTCTGTGCTTCCAAATGTTTTGGCCTTTCTCCTAGCTCTTCTGTCTGCAGCCTCCTCCATTCTTCGCTCCTCGGCTACTATGACACCCTCTTTGACAACTGTGCGCCGCGTAGATCAGTCTTCTGCCTTACACTCCCAGTCACTTGTATGTATTTTGGCTGCTTTCATGTCCGTTTGACAGACATCTTTAAATCGCAAGCGTGGGCGACCTGTTTTCCTCTTTCCTGAAGCAAGTTCACCATATAGGAGGTCCTTCGGGATGCAGCCGGGGCTCATTCTTTTGACATGTCCTAGCCACCTCAGGCGTCTTTCACTAAGAATTGAGAACATGCTTTGGGTATTGGCCCGCGTTAGGACCTCACTATTAGGCACTTTTTCTTGCCATTTAATACCAAGGATGCGGCGCAAGCATCTCAAATGGAAACTGTTAAGCTTACGCTCTTGTGATGTATAAGTGGTCCATGTCTCACTCCCATATAGTAGTGTACTGATGATACAGGCTCGATAGACGCACAGTTTGGTTTTCTCCGTTAGCTTGGTGTTTTGCCAGACCCGCTTATTTAGTTTAGCCATTGTTGCGGCTGCCTTGCCAATTCTGCTGTTTTCTTCTGCATTATATATCATGGCAAAAAAAGTTACTAAGCTAATGTTAGTATAAATAAATGTCTCCAAACTACATATAACATTGATTACCATTTGGCATTTAGCATCTTGCTTTTATATGAAGAGAATATTTTAAAATTATTGTTTGGACAATACTTAAAGAAATAATTGCATTGCATCTAAATTATATGCTTTTTTTTGTTCTTTGTATTAACATGAAATGAAGCTACTTTCCCATTTCAATTTTCCTATTTAAAAGTTATTACTATTTTTCATTTTTAGACAACATGAAGAAGACACTGGTGAGGGAAATGAAGAAATTTTCACTGCTCAGCAAGCAGAAGCATCCCAGCATGCAGAATCAGTGGAAAGTGAAGATGTAAGTGGCTCCTCAGAAAATGTCTTATAACATTTAACTTTGGCACAAAGTTTTGTTCTATCGAACATTTAATTTTTGTTTATTGCATGAGCTTTCTTAACCTTTTAAAGGTAATTAAAATTATTAACTTAGTGCATTTTTTATGCACATATTTTTTTTAATACAAGTGTTTTGAACAAAACAATCCATTTTGGCCATTTTTTATGCATGAAGCAAATCTTACAATTAGGGGATCAAAATAAATAATTGGTTAGAATTAATAGGTCTATTTTCTGCCCTTAATGTTTAAATATCTTTCTCAGGAGGAGACTGACAGATATGGTACTCCATCCCCAAAAAGAAGATCTCGCCCATCATCTGTGAAAGATTCTGTACGCTTTAGTTTTGATGATAAAGATGACTTTCCTTCTCATAAACACTCTAAGACACCTAGTGGAATCATGTCATTTGGATCAGTAGCTGACTTAAAAAAGGGTAAGTTCAATTTTAATTTTTAAAAATATTAGTGTATATACATAATAAATATTATATTTGCTGTAAAATTATTTAAACTTGTCATTAAGAGTTATGGTGCTCTTGCCACATAATTCTGCCAGTGCTGTTTTAAATTCTTTGTTACAATTATTTTAATCAAAGTGTTGCATTCTATACAAAATTGATTTGCATTTACCTTTTTATTGTTTTCTTTTATGCTATTGTTATAAAATGTATGAATTTTTTTCTGATAACATATTGTAAAACTTTAAATTGATAACAATTTCTTCTCCTGGAGATGTTATTGCTAATACTTTTCTGTCTCCTGGTTTATATGATGGATGTTGTTAAATACATTTTTGCTAAATTTTAAGAAATAAAAACATTTATTGAAACATTTTGCTGGTTAATTAGTGTGTGATGCTTAATGACTTATTTTTGAGCACCCTCTGGCGTTGGTCTGCAATTTTTTAAAACAAATTTTTCATCGCCATGGCCACTAATGTACAACAAAAAAAAAAAAAAAAAAAAAAAAAAAAAAGAAGCTCAACTATAAATACTTTTTCCTTCATACATCTCTGTGACAGAACTGTTGACCAGGGCGCCAATTTGTAACATCAATTTCCCAATGCATATTTTTATTCAGTGTCCCTTATTATTTACAAATGGATTGTGTAGACAATCAAGCTACTGGAGTTGTAGCAGTGCACACTGTGTAATAGAAAAAAATAAATAGCTTTTAAAGTAATTAACTTGAAACTTATGTGTGTCCATTAAAGCATTAACAATAGCAATTGTAAGAAGACAACAAAATAAACATACCTTTCTTTTAAAAAAAAAAAACTTTCCATTTGTTACACTGAACATTTAAGAAAAATTGCTTTAAAATGATTTTTATAGGAACAACAGGTATTTTTTAAAAATAATTTAAACTTGATTAAAAAATGGTTTTTAATAATCATAACACCTATGTCCTGAATACACACACTTGTATTTTAGATATGATATCTGGATTTAGTTTTTTAAAAAATATTGCGTAGCGTCTCTAAATAATCTCTCATACATTTGTAATCTAAATGTAATAAATGTGTGCGGTGTTCCTGACCATTACGTGTTACAGCATCAATTGACATTACTAAAAGAACAAGGTCTAAAATGTCTGCAAGGGATGATTATCATGCTGTGGCAGCACAGCCTCTCAGATGGGGCTCCGACACAGCAATCTCACTTGACAAAGATGAACTTGCTAAATCTTCATCAGACCAGGACTTGGAAGGTAGATCCCAAAAAAGATTGTTCTATTCACATTAACATATTTAAATTTGAAAGATTTTACAAAATAAATAGACTAAGGAATGTACAAAATGAGTTTGATTTCTTAAACTCTACAATGTTTTTCATACATAAAAACCTAAATGATTTTTTAAAATACTTACAGGTCCTTCTAATTTTGATCTTTTTAAATTATTTTAAAATGAAATATAAAATTGTAACTTGTTTCTAATAAAATTTGGCCTTCTTCATTTCGATATGATCTTCGTTGTACTTTTATCAAGTGCTGGTAACTTATTAAAATAATTTTAGCAATTTATAATTTTCAATCAAAGTGTAAGATGGTCAAGTATTATATAATTTTTGAAAATAGTTCTTCACAGAGATTTTTGAGTTCACAAAATTATTTGTAAAGAAAAATTTAAAGTAAGATTTTGAGTAAAAAGAAATGTATTATTATTAGACATTTAGCTACAATGAATGGTCATGAAATATTATTATTAGTTATTATGTATGTGTTTATTACTAGTTATACAATTATGTTTGGCTAAAAATATGCACAGGAAAAAGTGTAGACAATGAGCCAGAACCCATCCCACTTGGTGGAAGGGGATTAAAAAAAACTGCATCCATCATGAATGTGAGTCGGATGAATATATTTGAAGATCTAACAGCCAGGGAAAAAATGTATGCTTCCCTTGTGGACTATGATGATGGACGTGGGTGTAAACATTAGTTCATTTTTGCTTTGGCATTTGATTTACTTAAGTGGACATGATTTGTTCATTGCATTGAGTATTGATGTTACTTTCAATTCAGCATTGCTTATACATTGAATTGTTCAAAATATAAATTTCAGATGTTTTATTTCACATTTTATTTAAAACTTATTAAAACTGAAGTAAATACATATTTTTAAAAGATAAGTATTTTTATGTAAGTAAATGTAATTTTTAAAAACTTCAAAGTGTGCCCAAAAAAATCAAGTTATAATCAACTCAGATTTGTTTGAAATCAATTACTGTTTTGAAGAAGCCCACAAAAATGTCAAACTATTGCACAAAAAGAAAAGTACATTATAGTTTAAGTTTTATAATACTTTTTAGATTATAAAGTGTTCTTGATGACATTTAAATAAAACTTGAATAGTTTTATGATTTTTGCATCATGTTTAAAGCATTATGTAACATGTTTAGAAGGTAACACTTCAAGTAATTTTAAAAGAATAACCTGTAATTAAATAATACAAACAGTTAAAAACAATTTTCTATGAATCTTTTTTTGTGCATTATTGATACAATGGCCTTGTTAACTGTTATTCTTATTATATTCAAACATTTATTTCAATAACTCAAGCTAATGTTTTGTTTTCTATATTTGTTACAATTAAAAATTTTCTTTCATTAATAACTGTCCTATTTTTTTAAAAAGTATCTTCTTCTTCGTTCTCAACATTGAACATTGAGTTTTGCGTGCCACGAGATTTGCGCCAATTGGCCCGTGTTCTTCGACTTCAGCCTGCTGTATTTTCTGGATTTCATTTTGAATTTAGAAAATAATATAATGTCTCATTTTTTATAATGTCTCATTTTTTAAAAACAACATACTTTAACACTTTTATAATGAACAATTATGTTTCAGTTCTGATTTCAAGTTTATTAGAGTAAATTAGTAATTATACATAAGACAATTAATTCTAATTTAGAAATACAACACAAAGATAACTTAATACAACCCTCAGACATAAAGATAAAAACACCTTTCTTATTCCATATGCAAGAACAAACACATACAAGTTTTCTTTCTTTCCGTCCGGTATTCGGGCGTGAAATGGGTTGCCTGAAGAAACCAGGAAAGCCAACACTCTATCATTATTTAAAACTCTAGTAAGAATACAGGACTAAACTCAAACCATAGAAATAGGTAGGACACAATAATCTTCTGTACAGAATGAGCATCTGTAACATATAAGATAAGATAAGATTATTGGCAATAAAAAATTAATTTCAGAACAGGATGAGAAAAATATAAAGATAATTATTAAATGTGTGATTCTAAGTTTCTTATAGAACTTTTGATTTGGGAAATAATATTTCCAACAGGTATGCAACAATTATAAAGTCAAATGATTTACTTGAAGAATTTTGGTATTGATTTCAGATCAAATGAAAAATAATTTGAACATGGCCTTTAAAGGAAAAGAAATAGTTAACAAAAATATTTTAAGAAAAAAAGATCCATGCAAATTTGTAACTTTAAAAATGTAATCAATATTAAGATTGGAAATATAGCTTGATGAATTTCTGTTAGGTTTTTACATTCTGAAAATTGATTTAAACTATTTCTGTAAATCCCAAAATCCCTGTTAGCATTGGGCTCCTGAGACATGATCCAAAACACAATTTTAAAAAAATATAGAACTCTGTAGAATGTCTTTAAGATCTTATGTGAGCATTCTCTGCACCAACCTTGTGATCACCAATAAAATATTCTTTGTCTTCTTTAAAATAACACACTTTTTTTTAAGTAGGATTTTGGGAACGTAACAGTTTTTGATTTGTTAATATTTAACTCAGGTAGCTCCGATGTTGATACTTGGCCAGATCACTACGGTCGTCCCTCAATACCAGCTGGAGGGGGACATGATGGTGATGATGGTGATGATGATGGTGGAGATGATGACCATGGCAATGATCCCAGAGATCCTGATGATTCTGATGCTAATAATGAAGATCAAGGCCTTGATACAGATGAAAGTGAAAATGAAACTGATATGGTGGTTTTGGATCCAGATCATGTGAGTCTAATACTAAAAAAACAGAAGCAATTAATTGAAAACGTGATTACTGTACGCCCAGTTAATCAGGAAGGAAGCAATTATCTTACATTAGCTTCTTGTTCGGATTCTCTTGTTCTTTTTTTGTGGGGTTTCTTGCTTCTAGCAATGATTGTGAATATGTTGGGTATATAAAGAGAGTAAGTTTTTGTAATTGTGAAAAACATATTCGTTTTTTTTTTTACAAAGCTCCCAATATTATTACAATCCACTGCCCTTTAACAATGTAAGATATTTGTTGAGGTCTTGCTAGTGTATGAAAGACATGCAATTCTCATGATGATGAAACTTGAATAATTACCATTGAATCCTTAAGCAGAAACGTTGTTTCATTCCTTAATTATTTTAATTCTCACAAAAAAGGCCATTATTATATCTGCGGCTAACTAAAATGAAAAGGCTTACTTAGTTAAATTAGAGTATTTGGTTCAAGCTAATGGCATATTGTCTATAATTGTCATAAAGGTGTGAGTTTGTTTATTTTAAAAGTGTGAGAGATGAGATAAGTGACATCAATCTGGCTGTACCATTCTGCTGACACAATTGGTATTGTCAATGACATACCAGTATATTTTTGCTTTCTGCTGCCAAGGGTTTAAGTCGTTTGATTAATTTTTATGAAAAATTACTTTGATATTTCTTTTTGGCTTCTGTTAAAATCAATTGTAATGCATTTAATTTGTATGATCACTCATCATTTACAGCAGCATAAATGTTGAGTTTATAGTTGAGATTAACCACCATTTCTTTCTACTTATTGTACTAAAGGCCATCAGGAAACTCAAACGAGCAGCGTTAAAGCAGAGTGAAAATTTGCTAGATTCCATAAAATAAGTTATGTGTCCTCCAAATGTCCATTCAGATACAAATATATTACATTTGATATAGGTTTTTTTTATCAGTAGAAACAAGTAATTTTAGAATGAATAAAATATTTTTAAAAATTCAAATGCTTCCCTTACTTGAAGAACTTTTTTTATATTATGTGGTTGTGCACATTTGGTTTTGTTGTAAAATTTGTTAAACTTTTTTACACAACAATTTCTAAAGATAAGAAAATCCTCTAAATTACAGCTGACACTTATTTGACAAACAACTTATTCAAACATTCTTTCTTGTCAAAAATTGTATGAAGCTGACTGATAACTAATACATTTTACACACTGATTACAAAAAATATGAAAGCATCATAATATATATATACATATCATTCATTACCTGTTTATATTTTATAGCTACATAGAGCTTAAATAGCAGATTAACATATTGGTTTTAAGGGTTGAATGAAAAGGTTACTATTTTATCAAAATGAAATTAGAAATCTGTTAATCATTCACTTACACTATATTCTTAACATATATATTCAGTGACTAAACGTTTAAAAGCAAAATTACTCATCTATCAGTATTATGAGTTCCAAATATGTATATAATTACTCAGTTCTGTATGCAATGTTCCACATAAAATGCTTATAACTTATTAAATTCTATGATAAATAAACAATGTATCAACATAGACCAAAAATGATTAAAATTTGAGTCTCATGTTAATATTCAATAGTATGGTCACAACATTCATTTGTCTAAAGTCTAATTTTTAATAGAACCAATTCAAGAGTTATTCATCCTAGAATGAGATGCATCTTAGATTAATTAACCATAACAGAGAATATTAATGATGGAAACAGGTTTTGTAAAACATTTTTTTCCCCCTAGAACCATAAATTCTCCATCAAGAAAACAAAACAATGCTTCTTTTCCAGCCTCTGATGAAAAGATTTCAAGCAGCACTGAAATCTCATCTGACAAAACAGAATGATAAAATGACATTGGAGCTGAGAGAACTGGTCAGTTGTTTCTATTCTTTTTCTTTCATTCCTTACTGACTAAAATGGATTTTATATTTAAATTTACCATTAAAGTGCTAGTAAAATATGAGTGTTTTGACTCAACAAATGAAAGTTTGGATGCAAGGATTAATATTTACAGCACCACATTCAAATGCTTGTAAATTAAACAATTTTAAATCTAAGAAAAAATGTGGTTATATTATTATCATATTTAAAAAAAATATTTTGTTCTCCGCTGTCCAGAGTGAAAATGTACGTGTGAAGAAGAAGGAACGAGAGGATCTGGGTGTTGAATTGTATGGAGTTCAACAAGAACTGGCCAGATATCAGGTAATTTAAAACTTAAAAGGAATTTCCTTTTGTTCTTACAGCTAGAAAATTTGTTTTTCCACTTTTGCCCGTCTAGTATTGGGGTATGAAAAGGGCTCAGATGAAATTATATAAGTTCAGTTCCTTTACATGCTATTTGAATGATTCATGGATCATGTGATTGATAAACACTAAAATGACGATTTCACAACCACCATAAAAATTATTTTAAAATAATGGTTTAGAATTTAACTAGAGCGCAGATTCAACCTGAAAAAATGTAACGGAAAGGATCACTTTTAAAGAATATTTAATAGGAATATTTAAGTTACATAGAAATTTTAAAAAAGTTAAGTCCCCATTTCAAAAGATGATGGCCCCAAGGGGCAATTGAAGCAGTTGGTCACAAGTTTCTATAGCCACAGCAATGATTGTGTGGCTAGCAAAATGCACAGCCGCCTTTACTTCCCCAACTCATGTTAAGTACCCATTTGGAGTTGGGTGGAGTAAGGAACACCATTTAGTCTCAGGAACAAGAGTCAGCTGCTTAACTACCATGCCCCCAGATACATAGAAGGCACCAAGAATATTAATTATCTCTGGAGTATTTTCAGTTAATATATTTGAGTTCAGGTCACTTTTCTAGATGGAAATATGGAACAAAAATGATAAGTACAAGGTGATTTCTCAAATATATACAGTATTAACTGATATGTCTTGGTTAAGAAAAATATTTAAGCAAGAATGTGTCAAACATCTACAAAAGATGACAGTTGTTTATATTTTTATTATATTTTTATGAGCAGATGATTCTTGAACAGCAACATGATAAAGTTGCCACACTGAAGCAAGAGAGACAGAAGGAGGAGCAGGAGCTCACTGATATCAGAGGGTTGTATAAAGAATCTCAATTGATAGTCAATAAGGAAAGAAAGAAAGGTTAGCATTCAACTTAAAGACTCATTTTAAAAATCTTAAACCAGGGTCATATTAAATACTGGTTTATTTCTTTAAAAAAAAATTAATGCGCCAATTCTACCCAACAGACATTTTTCCAATAATGCATGTCTGTTCTTTATCAGCTTCTTTTATAGCAATGATATTAAAAAGCTATAGATTCTGAATTTTAATACTTGAACTATAGCTGAGAAATTTTCATTAAAAAATTCTTCCGATTTGAAATTTAAATCTATTTTTCACACCAAAGGGACGGAATTACAGAATGAAGTCGAAAACTTGGCCCTACGACTATTTTACATGCAAAATGCCAAGGACAATGTCAGGTCTGACATATCAGTGATGCGTCGTGCAGCAGAGAAGGTTGAGACTGAAGTGGCCAAGGCTGAGATGCAGAAACAGAAGCAGGTGAGTCATCCAGCAATAGAAGTGACTGGGTGTCAAATATCAACACAGCACAAAATTAATTATAGATGTGACTGGGTGTCAAATATCAGCACATCACAAGATTAATTTGAGATATTGTCTAAATTTGGAAAACACGACCTTGATAGTTATCTTACACATTAGAATATTTTTCAAAATGATTTCATGCTAAAAAGTCTAATTTATTCTCAGGATCTGTATGTAGACAGATTGGTGGAAAAAGTGGACAGGCTTAAAGAAGAAATTGCTATGTATGAAGCACAGATTAGTGCCCAGACAGAGGAGACAAAAGCTGCCAAGGAGAGCTTGATTGAGGCTCACATGGAGATAGAGGTTAGGAGATTTTCACAAACCAATATTTATTATTATTTTACTTAATTTGCTCAGGAAAGAATTGCCCCAGAAATTCAAGGGACAAATTTTAGTTTACATATTTAGCATACGAACATCCTTGTGAGTTTTGTTCAATCAGTTTCATTCAGCTACAAGGAATCCTGTATTTGGTGTAACAGAAAGACAGTCTTTAAGATCAAGTATATTATCATTTCATCAAAGGCCAAAAGATTAAAATATGGGCCACAGATATTGGCTACTACTTTCAAGATGGCAATTCTAATGTAACATTTTTAACCATTTTAATTCAGTCCATTGAAATGGAGAAGAAAGACCTTTACCAAAAGTGGAACAGTTCTTTGATTGGAATGCGTCGTAGAGATGAGGCTTATGCAGCTATGCAAGATGCAATGGTGTAAGTGGTGACCTTAGATTTGAGACATTAACTTTTTATTGGTTAAGGAGACTTTCTACTTGTTATTAAAATCTGATCACAGCGTAAGTTAGGATTTCAAACTAAATTTAAACAATTTGTATAAGTTTATTGGGTAAAAAATAATTTTCCATTCTCCAGGAATTTCAAACATGCGGTAAAATTTTTGTAGTTAATGGCCCATAAAGCAAGTCTGATTTACAAACTTTATTAATTAAACAAAAATTCACTGACACATTTTTATTGCTCCATTTCTGGTGTCCATGTGTTGAAGAGAATTAAAATTTGACAGTTTGCTAGCATATTGTGTCAATGTGTTCCCAGACAACAAGAGCAATACATCTTAACTTTACAAACTGAAATGGAGGGCTACAAGAAGTCTATTCAAAAGGAGCAGGAACAGAATGAAAAACTTACACATATATTAAACAAGACTGACAGAGAAATTGAAGGAGCTAAGAAACACATGACTCAAGTGAGTGCTTGACATTATTCCATTGGTTTTAAAAGTTGCAAGTCTTTCTTTTCGTAACTAATATTTTGAGAAATCATAGGACAATTTTATTGTGAAATGATTCATGTAAATATTTGTTTGTCAATTTTAAATAATAAAATAATTCACTAATTTTTTTTGCTTTAAATGTATTTTTTTTCTATATCAGGTTCAAGCCAAACATGACAGCCTTGTGAATGAATTCACCACTTTCACAAGAATGCTTCAGGAGACAGAGGCTGCACTTGCTAGAGCCATTGCTGTAAGCCCATCCTCCAATATTTGCTTATTATTTAAACCAGCCTCTTCCTGAACCAAAGCTGTAAAGCGGGAAAAATGATGTAACAGCTACAGAATATATATTCAATTATGGATATATTCTACACAAAACAATTCAGCTAATGAAAAAGTTAAAACTTGATTTTTGAATTGTTGTGACCAGGTCTAAAACATGGAATTATCTCTCTTATCCTTGTCTTAAACACTTTTTTTTGCCTAGGACAAAAATCTAAGGACTGCAGAGCTTGCATCACTGAGAAAACAAATAGAGCAAGAATACCAAGCAAAAGTGAAGCTAGAGGATGAGATTCTAGAGAGGATGCGAGCCCAACTAACACTAGACAAGGCCACCTACTACAGCAAAAATCTGATCAGAAAAACAAGAGATGCCACAAAAAAATTGGTTGGTAAAATTAATTTGTTTAGTGAGATTTAGTCAGTAAAACTTTTCTCTATTTATGGTGAATAATCTGATTGCAATTATTTTGCTTTCCTAGTATTTATTTTCATGAGAAATTTTTTTTTTCCTTAGCACTGGCCCATAACAAAAAAAAAAATAATAATAAATAAATACTTTCCTAGTATTTATTTTCATGAGAAATTGTTGTAATGGGCCTGTTGCCTTAGCAATTATTGATTTAAAATTAAACTTTGTTTTTTATTTTTTTTATAATTGTGTACAAATTTAAAATAGGAAACAGAAACAGCAGACGTGGAGAATGCCATTGCACAGGCCACCTTAGAACTAGTTAATGTCAAAAGCCGCACTGAACGTTTGAAAAAAATTCTGGAAGGACTGGAAGCTCAAATAGCCGAACAGAACGCCATCATCAACAAGAGTGAACAAGAGATAGTCAAGAGGAATGCCGTCATTGAAAGAAAGCAGAGCCAAGTGGACACAATGAACAAAAAACTCACTCAGCTCATTGCAGCTGCTGGAGTAAGTTTTGGCTGTAATACGGGGAATTATTTAAGGGAAATGTTTTGTTAAGTCATGTTATAACATTTATTTTAATGGAGTGTGTTAATGTTTGTGAAACAAAGTGTTTTGAGATACTCCCTGTATTTGTAGAGTGACCACAATGTTTATTGAGATTCAACAAAAAAATTTGTTGACTAAGTACACCTTGAAATCATTCATGTAACTGACTTTGGGGTTATCAGTGGACATATTCACAAACATGTCTATAAGGGCTTACCCAGAAGTTAACAGCTATCTGATTATAAATGATTGCATGAATTAAGTAAAAACACCATATTTGAAACTATTGTGCTGTTGGCATCAACATATTCTATACGATTTTCCTCCATGGGGTTACTCAAGATCTTTGATGTTTTTTCACATATTCTATAATTTTCCTCCATTGTGTTACTCAAGGTTTTTGTTGTTTTTCTCTACAGGGAGTTGAATTAGGTCCTCTGGAAATACAGGTCAACTCATTAAACAAGTCCATCGACCTGCGCCACCAGGAGGTGCTGGACCTACAGCAGCTGTGGCTCAGACAGCAAAATGAGCTAGTGACACTATGTGAGACTAAGGACATGGAGATGAAGGACCTGGTTGCTGCCAGGAGACAGCTGACAATCCTATCCCAGAAAAAACTGAGAACAGAAAGTAAATGTTTAACTAGACAATGGAGTACAATTATTGTTTGATTAGACCATAATGACTTTTTTCATAGTGTCAATGTTTAGAGATTATTATGTAGTCAACATGTATGTAAATATAACAGAGAATCCCTCCACTTTTATTGTGTCATTTCCTTAAATTTGAATAATTTCTCTTTGTGGCATCAAGAGCATCAAATCAATAAATATTTCAGACAATAATTGTTTTGAAAGAGTGCGCATAATTTTATCATTTTTTCCCTTCATTTCATACACATCACATTATATAGAAATTAAAATTATAACATTCAAGAAAAAAAAAATTTGTTGGTAAATTTCTACTTCCCATTTTATCTTACTATTAATAGCAATTCTTTAAATTTGTTTAATTATTCACTGCATGGTTAAAATAAATATGAGAATTTATTTTAAACCATTTTAGAAATCCTCACCTACTGTTTGATATTCAGAATGAAGTTAAATGAGTATTTAATTGACCATTAACTTAAATTTAAAATTGTTCACCAGATGAAATTGAACAGCAGCAACATGCCATGTGTGAGATTGAACGCAATGTTCGTAACATGAGAAACGACATCATCAAACTGAACAGCCTTCTGCACAAGGAGAAGTGTATAGGGGAGGAGTTGGAGCAGGGAAATATCCTCATGGAGAATGCATTTGTAGCAGGTCTTCAGGTTGGTTCAGTGCAGATGGTCTTGACATTTTTATGAGATTATTTCTTTACCTTTCAAGTAGAATAAATCAGTTTCATTAAGGGAATGCTTTAGCCTTAGTTTGGATGATTTGAATGGTTTAAAAAAAATATCCAAACGAATATATTGTGTTGTTTTACCATTGTGAACTAAAGGAAGCTGAGCTGGAGTCAATACAATTCCAAGCCAGACTGGATGGCATCAAAGATGAGAAGGAGAGACTTCTGAACAGCTTGGTAGAAGCAGAGTAAGTCAATGATTTTCAATATGAAAATACAGAATAGTTTATGGACATCATATTGCACTATTTTGGTAACTCTAGTTAAGAGAAAATTTATCTTCATCACAGTGGTGGTTAAACTTACAGACAACAAACTTTAGCTCTATTTGTTGTGTTCCCTATCACTGTGGTGGTTAAACTTACAGACAACAAACTTTAGCTCTATTTGTTGTGTTCCCTATCACTGTAGTGGTTAAACTTACAGACAACAAACTTTAGCTCTATTTGTTGTGTTCCCTATCACTGTGGTGGTTAAACTTACAGACAACAAACTTTAGCTCCATTTATTGTGTTCCCTATCACTGTGGTGGTTAAACCTACAGAGAACAAACTTTAGCTCTATTTGTTGTGTTCCCTATCACTGTGGTGGTTAAACTTACAGACAACAAACTTTAGCTCTATTTGTTGTGTTCCCTATAACCGTGTTGGTTAAACTTACAGACAACAAACTTTAGCTCTATTTGTTGTGTTCCCTATCACAGATTCCTCATTTAGTATGTCAAAGAAAATTCAAATAGGCAATGGTGTTAATTAAATTCAGTGGGTTTTTTTCCTTGCCAGCATCTTGCACAAAGTATATCTTAGATATTATTAGAAAATCTAAATATTTTATTTAAACAACCTTAAGTTAATATTTAAAATCGTCACTGATCCTTTTTTGCTAGTTTTTATTCATGACAAATTTGTAAAATTTTAATTTCATCAAATTTCTTTGTTTGGGGTCATGGTATGTTTGCTAACATTATTTCCAGTAAACTTTTGTGAAAACTAAATTTAAAAAATAAATTTAAAAAATAAAATTTAAAAAAAATTGAAACATCCATTTAAAATTTTGAATTACAGATCAATTTTTTTTTTCCAGGACCCTGTTTTTTACAATTTTTTTGTTTAAAGTTCCATAATATTTTTTTAAATTATGTAACTTTTCATTTGATCGTAAGGTTCATAATCATTTAATCCAAATAAAGTCTTTTTGTTTGACTATAATTTGAACGAGGCATTGCTTGTTGACAAAGTAGCAATTAATCTTTTTTAAAGTTGTTTGTTTGAATTGTGCTCTCCCTTTTGTTTCTCACCTATCTGGCTGTAGCAATTATTGGCTGTAGCAATTGCTGGCTGTAGCAATTGTTGGCAGAAGCATTTTGTGAAATTTGAAGCCATTGCAAATTTTTTTCCTTTTGAGTTTCAATTTTTCAAAAGTCACAACTTTGGCTCTGATCATTATTGTATGGAGTTCAATCGTCTTATTATGAATAAAACCCAATTTATGTTAGACATTGAAAGACTGTACTTTGATACCTTATAGTTTAAATACCAACAACATTAAAGCAATATTAAAAAAAAAATTTCTCAAATCTTTTAACTGCTACTCAGTAGAATTTTTAGTGGATCCACTTTCATCTCTGCTGCTCAGCTAGAAAAGCTCCTGGAGTTTCATTTCATAATTCCTCATCTTTTTTCTTTATTCAGGAGACAAATTATGCTGTGGGAGAAAAAGACACAACTTGCTCGAGAAACTCGCGCTGCTGTCGATTCTGAGATTGGTCAAGGGGAGATGAGAGCCATGAGATCTGAGATTCATCGCATGCAAGTGAGATACTCTCAGCTGATGAAACAACAAGAAAAAATGATCCAGGACATGGAAAAAGCAGTCTCCAGGTTTGCCATTGACACTCATAAACGTTTTGAAGTTAACAGGGATTTAAAATTTTAATAAATGAGTAAATGTTTATATATCAAGGATAAAAACATTGAATGAATGTGTATTTAATTCATGTTGTTTATTGAAATGTGGATTTCTACAATTAGGCGGGACACAATTCTGACTAGAGGAGATGCACAGTCTAAAATGAAGAAGAAAGTTGTGACAAAGGGAATATTTGAGAGACAGATGGGTGAGATCAGGAAGAAAATCAAACAAACCATTCAAGTGGGTATCACTGTAAATTGTTCATTTTAAGTTTTAGTACTTACACTTTAACAAGATGCTACCATTAAAATAAGACAACCCTTCAGCCTCGTCTATTGATTAAATTATACCATTAAATTAAGAAAACACTGCACTATTGATTAGTGGATGATACCATTAAATTAAGAAAACCCTGCACTATTGATTAGTGGATGATACCATTAAATTAAGACAACCCTGCACTATTGATTAGATGTTACCATTAAATTAAGACAACCCTGCACTATTGATTAGATGTTACCATTAAATTAAGACAACCCTGCACTAGTGTTGCAGTTTATAAGTTCACTAATCTTTAATTTCTCATTGGCACCAAACAGACATAATTTCAATAATCTTCAATTTCTTTTTGAACAAAACTCAAATCAGTTTGTAATCTCAGATTCTTCTTAATAATCAATAACAATACATTTAAATAACCATTCTCGTCTTGAAATGTTACTACAAAAAAAATTCTCATACAGTTCCTTTTCCAAACAGACCATTGTTTGGATTTTGTCTTAGAAATATTTAGTTTATGCATAGTGTCACGTATTACGAATTGAATTCTATCTATTCTAATTTGTATTGGCTTGTCTAGGGGAACGTGACAATAGAAAAAGCAGTTGTGTCACTTATCTTAAGTCTGAATTTAACCACAGACTTACAATGAATAACAAAAAAAAAATAACACAAGAAATCGGAAGGTAAAATATTAACTTAATGTTTAATAAAATATAAATCAAATAGTACTTTTAAATGAATCACATTAAGTTACAAGCGAAAAAAAAACACAAACATCTACTCAATACAGAATTGATAGGTTGACCAAACCCTTTTACAAAAATGGCATGTAAAAATATTACACTTCAAGAGTTTTAAAATATAACTACAATTACCAGCAAGGCCTTGACAAGGAAAAATCTTAACTTACACTATCAATACCACGCAGGGGTCACGCAAAGTCTCCGCTATACTGTCTCACGGCTGTCTCCGTATCTTGTCTGCCGCAACGTTATACGGGCGGTCTTTTTATAGTCCACCGCGCGTCGAGCTCAAGACAAATCTAATAGTTTCTCGAATACTATTCGAGAACAGGACAAGTGAACAACAAGACAGAGCTAGAACCTTCTCTAAGAGACGGAAAAACAACACATCATATTTTTGACCAGATGAAAACACATAGGTCAAGGACCGGTCACACGGGCTGTGTGGCTTGAACTCGCCGCCGCTAATAAAATGAAATAAAAAAAAAACTCATTACACAAAAGGGGCAGACAACCTCGGGAATTTTCTACCCGTCTCTCGACCGCAACAGGTCAAGGGAAAACAACAAAATAGTAAATAGGTAACAATGCCTAGATACGTAACAATAGGAATACATTGACCCTTAAACTTTTCATTAGCAGAAAATAAATATGGGTAAAAAATATATAGTTTAGGATTTATTTCCTTACAATGTTTATCATGTTTTTCAATTAGGAAGCAAATGCTTGTGACGGAGAGATTCAAGAGTTAAGAGACCACCAGCAGGTTATGAGTGAACAGCTTGAACAGAAACAAATCAACTGCCAGCAGCTACAGGGGGCATCAGACTCACTGGATGGTGACATTGATAGGACAATGGAAATAAAACAGAGAGTGAGTCTGAACAAATGGCGTTAACATGAAACTAAATATAATATCAGTTTTAACAAAATTGGTCTGCACACCAGTATTTTATAATTAATGGTCAGAGTCTGCACACTTTGTTTTATATATTAATGGTCAGAGTTTGCACACTTTTCTTTTATATATTAATGGTCAGAGTTTGCACACTTTTGTTTTATATATTAATGGTCAGAGTTTGCACACTTTTGTTTTATATATTAATGGTCAGAGTTTGCACACTTTGTTTTATATATTTATGGTCAGAGTTTGCACACTTTGTTTAGAGTTATGATATTATTAAACTTTTTATGGGTTAAATATTTTTTATTTGAATAGCTGTCTTCCTTTAAATTACAATTGTTTCAGTTAGTGTATTAGAATTTCATGTGATATCTAAAATATATTTTTATGTCATGTATTAATTGTTTTGTTTCATCAAGAAATTATCCAGGTGATCTTGCATTATATTCAGTTTGTTGAAAATTAGTATAATTATTTCATATCTAAATCTCTTTTTTTAGAATTTGACTGAACTTCTTGCACGCCAACAAAAAATGAAGTATTACCAGCAAGTCAAAGAGGGAAAGTACATCATGATGTGCCGAACGCCATCTTCTTTAGAGCTGGAATCACGGAAGCAAGAGGACCGAGTCCAAGCTCTCTCAGCCATTGTTGATAGGCTCAATTCAGAATTTCCTTTTGCGCAGCCATCTTTGAGAAAGGTGTATGTGGCCCTGGCATCACGGACTGGAACAGATGACTCTTAATTTCATAACACATTCCAATTATTAAATTTTCCCATAAATTCACATGCATTATTTACTCTACAGTATTTCTCTTTACTTTGATTAATTTATTTCTTCACCTAACATTTCTTTATTCAAGGGTTACTGATTCAATTTAGTTTTAGCTATAAAAGTGAATATCTAAAACTTTATTTAAAAATTTCCAAAACAATCAAATAAATTATCTCAATGCTGTCAATGCATATTTTGGTTTGAATTCATACAAATAAAAATGGAAAAAAAATATCTCTGACAGCTTATAAAATAATTTTATCATTAGCAGGATACCGAGGCACATTTTTGTGTGAGTTAAGAATAATTATTTTTTAAAGTTTAATTTTAATAACATTCCTGCTCTCTAACTTTGTTTTATTTCTTTTCTCTATATAACCAACTACTTAAATCAATTTTCAACATGTGTTAATAAGTGCAGTAACTCTTCCTGAAACCTTTGTTTCAAGGGGTTATCAATGACTGTTACACTGTTAAAAATAATTTAGAAACAGGAACAGTAATTCTCTACAAATTAAAGTCATTCTTATGTTTACATTTTTAAGTGTAGTCTCAATAGTTGTTTGATTACAAAGTCTTTTTCTGCTTACAAATGATGTAGAGGTCTTGCTCTGATTAACATTCACTGCAAATATGGACACATTATTATCATTACAGATTTTTAAATGATTGTGTTTCCATAAATAATCTCTTTAAATAAGACTGTCATAAAAAACAACTAAAAATGTGCCCACATTTGGCATCTCTTGGAAATATTCAACTGAGACATACACGTTTTTACTCTGCAAATTTAATAAAATAATTTTTTGATGATTTTAGATGCCTTGATGTGTAACTTCTTCTATAGCTTATTTGGCAAACCATGTGTTATTTTTCTGGTTAGTTCTATTCTTTAAAAAAAAATCACCTGTACAGTTCATACTAATATTGCTGGTGAATATTCACAACTGACAAGAATAACATCATTAGTTAAATCACTCAAAATTAAAAAACCCTAGAGCAAAAAACATAGAAGTAATAATACAGGCAATAAATTCTAACTTCGAAATACAACACAACAATCTAATACAACACTCAGCTAGACATATGGATAAAAATACATTTTCTTGTTCCATATGCTAGAACTAACACTAAACACATACAAATCCTTTTCATTCACTCATACATTTGAGCAAGGAATGGGCCATCTGAAACAACACACTACCAGTACCATTATTTTAAAACTCTAAGGGAAATGCAAACTAAATATAAGCTTTGGATAAACATTTGCCACAGCAATCATCTGTACAGAAGGATCCTCTGTAATATGTGAGATAAGATGATACTTTAGTGAATACATCCCTCATTGCACAAATGCACATACCCAAGCATACCTAATAGGCTAACAAGTTAATGCCCTGGGTATGTAGAGCCATCAATTGTCTAGCCTGCGGGAAACCCCTGGTAATGATGGAATTCCATCAGAAGTTCTTCAAAAAATTGGGGAAAAAAAGTATTTTTACTGCCTTTGCACGACCTCCTCACTCTGTGCTGGAAACAGGGACAGATACCACAGGAGTTAAAAGATGCCAACATCTTTGGAGAGAAGAGTGACTGCAATAACTATCGTGGAATCTCTCTCCTCAGTATAGTTGGAGAGGCCTTCTCCCGAGTTGCATTAACACGTCTGCAGACCCTAGCATCGCGTGTTCTTCTTTGAATCTCAGTGTGGCTTTCAGGACAGAAGATGAACCATAGACTTAGACATGATCTTCTCTCTGAACCAGCTGCAGGAGAAATGAAGGGAGCAACATATGCCTCTATACACCGCGTTTATCGACCTAGCTAAAGCTTTTGATATTGTCACCAGAAGCAGCCTTTTCCAGACCTTGGTAATAATAGGCTGCCCTACACATCTGCTTAACATTAGCAAGCAATTCCAAGATAAATGCCCCTGTAATCAGGGGCGGATTAAGACTGCACGGGGCCCCGGGCTGCAATAACAGGGGGAACCTATCCAGCCAGCATCCTTAAAATAAAATGATTAACAGCTAATATAAGACTGTAACTAAGTATTAATAATTTTTTAAAAAACGAACACGAAAAAATAACTGTTTGAAGTGTTCGCGGAATGCTACCATAGAGTGTGACATGCGAAATTTTATTTTCCGCTGCTGGGAATCGCCACCCCGACACCGCATACATAACGAGCCTGTACACTCCCCACACGGCCAACGGAGCTTGACAAAATTTGACATTTTAAAAATATAAACTATATTTTATATTATGCGAAGTGACCCAAATAAAGTTTTTCGATTATTTAGAATTAAGACTCTCATGTCTGAATCGCGATCAGATGTAAAAATAATATTTATAAATTTTTAAAATTTATTATATTTTCAAGGGTTCGTGCAAACATTTGTACACTTTTATTATACAATCTAGCAAGTTTGGGGGCTAAATATAACCACTATTACCGTGGTTAACATACCTTTCAATTGGAAANAAAAAAAACAAACAAACAAACAAACAAACGAAGCAATTAGACGAGTTAAAATACGTGTGTGCATGAGAACAGTAGAGATCATGACCAGATCCTTTTATCTACACAAACGCACCTACTCCTATTATACGGCTATAAGGATTCCACGAATTACCCATGCAGCCACCATTTTTTCCATAAATATTGTTAGGTACTCAGTCGGAGCTGGGTGGACTCAGGGCAGTGGCGTCGCTAGGGGGTGCGGAGGGGGGTGGGCCACCCCGGGTGACACCAACCCTAGTGACGCCTCTGACTCAGGGACACCCTTAACCACGCGAACAAATCTCTGCCTTCACATTGATTCGAATCCATGACAATCGGTACTCATGCCAGGCGTGCATGCCAGACAATGTGGTAAGGGGCCGTCCGTAAAGTACGTCACGCTCCAGAGGGTGGGGGTGTAAGAAAGTGTGACAGTTTGTGACTGCGGGAGGGGGGTGTCCGGCCATGTGTGACGTCTCGGTGTTTTATGTTCAATTTTAATTATTTTGTTAATAAAAAATATTTTTGTACGAAAGTGTGACGTACTTTAGGGGAGTGGGGGGGGGGTCTGAGATCTGTGACAAGGGGGAAGGGGAGTTAAAAATTGTCAAAAATAGCATGACGTACTTGATGGACGGCCCCTAATGTTAGAGAGAGAATATCTCTTTTTTAATAACATTTTTTAAACCAACTCATCATTAAATGACTTTTGGCTTTAAACGTCTAAAGAATACGCTTGCTGCCGATGCAAATGGTATACCGCTCTTTATAAAAAAAAACAACTAATTAGCCTGCTTTGGGTGTTTTAGGCGGATCAGTATTTAAATTTTGACAAACTTCGTGATTTTCAATGGCAATTGAGGTAAAACATTGACGTCAAATAATCCCAGCCACCCCCCCCCCCAAAAAAAAAATAAATTTAAAAAAATATATATATAAAATAAAAAATAAAAAAAACACCTTTTCTCTTATCCCCTGAGGTTTCTGAGTTTAAAATAATGGAGTAATTTTTGTCAGTTGTGAAATAGTTGTGAATAATAAATCTTGCAGTTATTTTCTAAATTTGCTTTGAGTTCTCTGTGTTTTCTTTGGTAATGGGATTCTATTCAAAATTAGGTCTGCATAATATATACAGTTTACGGTCACGGTAGCATTTTAGTTTGGTTGTAATTTTAAATATTTTTTTTGTTGACATGTGAATTCGATGATAATTTTAAAATTTTTCTTATTACTTATAATATACACCTTTAGTTTCGATTGCGTAGCTTTTTCCTTGAATGAAGTAGTTTGAGTTAGTTTGGGAAAGCGTCGCTCTGATATACAATAATGTAACTCTTTCAAATGGTAAATAATGATTAAAACTTTTTAAAACATCTCTCACCACTAACTTACCACAAACCACCAAAATATTATCATTATTATTATGGTGACCAACAGACTAGATCAACTATTTCAGGTTGTAAGTATTGATTTCCTATTAAAACAAACAAGTCCAAAGTGCGCAAAATTGCGTGGTTGCACCTTTAAGCACTGCTTTAGAAATTCTCCAGGAATATTGCATTTGTCAACATAACTGCCCGGTCAACACACAAGGGTTTGTACCCAGTCCAAATATTTAGGGAGGGGTACAATTAGAAATAAGTCTTATTATTTTAGTTGAGGGGGAAAAATCGAAATAAACAGAAATGTCTGAGTTAACCAAGGAGCAGTTGGAAGCCCTCGCCATATTGGGAAAAGTAAGTCATAAAATAACTACCGTAAGTTAAATTATTTTCTCACAAAAAGCCAGTGGCCCGTGGCATTTCTTACCCACAACTTTCCCACCGAACAGCATTTAGTCAGCAGAACTTCGACACTGAAACGAGTGTAGCGTGTGGTATTGGGGTAAGGTTGCTTGAGGTGGAAGGGGAAGGGACTAAAACCAAAGCTATACTATAATTAAAGTTGGGACCAAAAATATTAAGTAAGCTACGGCCTCTTAGATTTTGGAGGATATGAAATAGGAAACCATGTAATGGGCAACCGGATGCGTACACAAATAGATTACAATATTTTGTTGTTCCTAGTCTACCATTTATTAAACTGCTTGGATAAACCGGAGAGATTTTAAGCCACTAAAAAATCAGCAAATTGCTTGAAAACCCATTATTTTAAATCTTCAGGCAAAAATCTGGCGTTTTACTGCTAGTTAAAACTAGAAAAATTAATTTAGAAAAGAGCCGCCAGATTCATTACTGGAGAATATTCAAAACTCACAAGAGTAACACCATTAGTTAAATCATTAAACCTTGAAACACTAGAGGATAGAAGAACCAAGAGTAAATTTGTAATTATACATAAAGCAATTAATTCTAATTTAGAAATATAACGCAAAGATAACTTAATACAATCCTCAGATAGACATAAAGATAAAAACACCTTTCTTATTCCGTATGCAAGAACAAACACATACACGTTTTATTTCTTACCGTTCAGTATTTGGGCGTGGATTTGGTTGCCTGAAGAAACCAGGAAAGACAGCACTTTATAATAATTTAAAACTCTAATAAGAATACAGGATTAAACAAAAACCATAGATAAACGCAATAATATTCTGTACAGAAGGAGCGTCTGTAACATATAAAATAAGACGAGTTATTGGTAAATAAGAAATTTTATTGCAAATAAAGTATGTTATATGTTATACAGTTTTAACAGAACATTTGAAACAAGAGCGATTTCGTGGCCTAAAACTGTAATAGAAAAACAAATAACACATAATTCTTGTGCGAGGCCCCCCCCCCCACTAATAATGAGACTAATCGGAGGCCCAAGGTGGCTGCCTAGTTTGCATATGCCCAAAGCCAGTCCTGGACAAGAGGGTGGGCACCATGATATTTGAAAGGGAAAACTCTCTTGGTAGATGAAGCGTCATCCAAAATCAAGGCACCTACAAATTAACCATGTAGAGGAGAGGAAAATTTCAGTAAAATCCCCCCCCCCCCCCGCCCACTAATGCCTAAAAGGACTTTGATTAATGATTTTGATAGTGGTACCATGCATCAATAAACTTACGCGTTATTCTTAGAAATAATGAACCTTTTTCACTGTGACACATTTATTGACATTCATTTGATCCGTCAATACCAAAAACTATTCACTTTAGTTTGGGTTGGAGGGACAGTTTTTCTGTGTGTGTGTTGGGGGGGGGGGATAGGATTCACTTTCTAGTGAATAGTAAATACCGTCAATTTTATTGGCTACTATTATCTATTAAGCCTCAAATTGTTGTATCTTTTTATGTTTTACTAAAATGAAAAGATAATTATTTGTGTTTGAAATTGTGACGAACATTTTTTATGCGAGATATTTAATAATATTATAACAGAGAAGAGGGAAAATAACTTTAAAAAAAAAAGACATATTTTTTAAATGGGCTCGAATATTCATTAAAAATTGTTTATATGTAAACGAAAAAAAAATTAAAGTTAATATTTTTAAATGAATGGCAATGAACAACATTGAGAATTCGTCTAATCGTAAGCTGTATCTCCCTTCTTTAGCTGAGTAAAATAATAGTCAAACAGCAGGTTGAACTCTTGGAGGCCATCACAGGTTTCGAGACAAAGAACCAATATCACATTGTGGATGAAATTGGACGGTTAGTGTACCAGGCAGGTAATGTTGCTCACCTTGGCTGAAATGTCATTTCATTTTGATGAGGAATGTGAAGGTCAATCACTTAATTTCCAATGTTCTTACTTTCTTTCTTTTTCCGCTTCACACACCACGCTACTCCCCTCTCTTTCCCTCTCATTAATTTCCCCCAAACCGCCCTTCTTCCCACACACTCTCTCTCCCTCTTTCCCCACCCCTCCTTTCTACCCCACCTTCCTTCAACCTCATCCCTCCTTCCCTCCCTCATCCCTCCTTCCCTCCCTCATTCCTACTTCCCTCCCTCATCCCTCATCCCGCCTTCCCTCCCTCATCCCTCCTTCCCTCCCTCATCCCTCCTCCCCTCCCTCATTCCTGCTTCCCTCCCTCATCCCTCCTTCCCTCCCTCATTCCTCCTTCCCTCCCTCATCCCTCCTTCCCTCCCTCATTCCTTTCCTTATTCTCTACCTCCTCATTACCCCCGTCGCTCCATCCTTTCTCCCTTGCCCCCTCTCCATTACTCCCTCCTGCTTCCTTCCTTTTTTTTTATTGGACTTACGATTCGTCCTCACGTCCGTTCTATGTCCTGACGATGTTCCATCCAATCGGACTTTTCAACAACACGTCCATCCTTTTTGTTTAACAGCTGAGGAGTCAGGCTGTATGGCCCGCCAGTTCTGTACCGAGGGCCGTGGATTCACCATGCACATCTCGGACAATAACCTGAATGAGGTCCTCACGATAGACCGGCCCATGAGGCCATGTAAAGGACCGCTCTGTTATCCCTGCTGTGACGCGATGGCGTAAGGCCCACTTTCTTAACTTCACATTTTATTTTTTCACTAACCATTCAATTTGCAATTACTTTAGTTTGACACACATTAGCTGCTTATAAAATTTAGATATACGTATATTGTAAAACGTACACACACCATTGCTGTGTGTATTTGGAAATACATTAGTTACACATGAATTAAATCATGAGTAAGATAAGTTGTATAGTTTGTCATACATTAGTTGGTTGCGATAATGTATGATAATACTCTACACACAGTACCAACAATTTATTACGACATTAAATGAAATAATAAACACATGGACGAGATTATGTGGTTGTAGTGTTAAAGAGGTTTTATATTTTATGCGTTTCAGACAACAAGTGCATGTCAACTGCTACGCCCAGCCGATAGGCTTCGTCCGAGAAGTCTGTAGTCCTATAAAATACCATTTTGTCGTCTATCACGAAGAAGGAAAGCCAGTTTACGACATATGGGGTAAGATTCCTGGCAAATGACTGTGGCTAAACCTACGTGTTACCTACGTGTCTAATTAAAATACTTCACTTAAAATATTTTATTTTATTTATATAATTTTGAAAACGCTTTGAAAGAATGCAGTGTTAATATAAGTTAATTAAATGTATATCGTCTACGCAACCATCATGTGCACACACTCGTACACATGCATACAAGGGAGCACGCGCGCGCACACACACACACACGCACACACATACTCGTACACATGCGCACAAGGGAGCACACACACGCACACACACTCGTACATATCCACACAAGGGAGCACGCGCGCGAACACTCACGCACAAACACACACATGCACACACACATACACACTCGTACACATGCGCACAAGGGATCATGCGCGTACACACACATGAACACACATACACACTCGTACACATGCTCACAAGGGAGTACGCATACATACACACACACTCGTACACATGCGCACAAGGGATCATGCGCGTACACACACACGCACAGATACACACACGCTCGTACACATGCACACAAGGGAGCACGCACACACACAAAGAAAAAACTACTAAGTTTTATTTGTCATCAAAATCAAGTGAGGCGTTTTCATTTTAATACCAGATTCAACTATACATCCTACAAGTCATTATATGTATTTTTATCATAAAAACTAAGAGGAGTTAACATCCAGTATATACTCGCATATAGCCAGTGGCGTAGCTAGAGCTTTTGCCGCCCGGGGCGGTCTCCAAAATGCCGCCCTTTTAGGGGGGGTTGCCTATAAATGACGTCACGCATGGGGGGGGGAGAAGAGAGGAGTTACACATTTGACGTCATTCAAAACGCGCAACTTTAAATAAAGTTCCACTTAAATACATGAATGCAGACACGTTATTTAATGACTTTTTGCGTGGCTTCACGCGTGTTACGATGTTAGAGTGCAGCCTTACATTACTTACACTAAAACATATTTTATATGGAAATAAAATGATTTGAAACTTGCTANTACTGTGGTAATGTAGCTTTAAATGTAATTTCTTAATGAATTTTTTTCATTTAAATTTTGTACAGAAAATCACATGTCACAAACTGTATGAAGGAAAATAAGTGTTTGTAGCATAAAATATAAAAAGCATAAAATCTTTATTATAGCAATCAAAAGTATTCATTTCTGCATGATATATCAAATATGCAATGCATTTTGCTCATATTTAAAAAATTTGGACTAAATTTTGCTCATATTTAAAAAGTAAAGACTATTTTTAAAAAAAATATCCTTACATTAAAAAAATTGAGCCATTTTAGCGCATATTACAAAAATTATAAATTTTACCATGGAATAATTCTATAACTAAACCTTTATTGTCAGAATATATTAAAATTTTATTTTTATAACCATTATTATCCTTAAAATCAATTGACATTCGATAAAAAACGTTAAAAACTATTTTTTAAATATTAAATGAGACAATTTCTACGCACATGATAATAAGAGCACATTTCATATTTCATTTAAAACCACACTTTAGTGAACATTTCTGTTTTTGTTCATATTCTTAAAATAAGTTAATAATAGTAATAGTAATTTATTTCATTATTATTTTATAAAATGTTAGTTGGTTATGAGTGTATATACAGTTACGAGTGGTTAGCTGAACATATTTGTTTAATCAAGTCTTTCTTACTGGTACAGTTCTTTCCTCATTTGAAATGTTGGAGCCATCCTCCTTGCGGACCCTGAGACAAACGTCTTATTCTCCACCCCACCCCTCATTGTATAGTAGGGACAGAAACCTGCATGATATTTTGGTTTGCACTCGCCTCCCCACTTCCCCCCAACCATCTGGGTACTTTAGCATGCGTCCGACTTCGGTGTAAGACATGTCTTTTTGTTGCACAAACTGACCAGACAGTCTTCCCTACAGGGATATTTGAGATTAAGGATGGCTTTATTTTCACTAGCCGCAATGTTGTCTACACCATTGTGTGTAAGCAATGCCCTTTGAAATACATAGGTGAAGTCGTTTTCGTGCCACCTGGCTGAACACATTCAGGCGATTACACAAGACAGTGTACCGTCTCCCGACATAGGATGGATGTCGTGTTTAATTTGACCACATAGGCGTTTTGCCCTAACCCACTATATCCTTTCCTTTATGGCCTCGCCCTACTCTCTCTCAGCTTTACTTTCATTGACTCTTTGGATTTCACCGCAGCCAAGTTTTTATTTTTTATATTCATTTTATTTGTGTATTGTATATCAGTTTAAAAAGGCTCTTTGCCGAAAACGTTCGCAGTTTTGTTACGTCCTGTCAGGCTAACATTTACCTTGTTTAAGTCTTTTCCATTTAATTTTTTATAAGCCTAATTGCAGTCTCACCCCTCATTTTGTTTACTACTTTGCCTCTAAATGGCATTTTTTAAAACACCCATTACTGAAGTATTTAATTTAAATGATTTTTTAAAATATAATATAGTTAGGAGATATATTTAAATATAAGTAGTTCAATATAATATCAATGAATTTAATTTTTTTTTTATTGTTTATTAATTAAAAACAATGTGTTTTTAATATAATTGTCCTTATAAAACAGGTTATTTTTAAAGTTTACACTTTCAAAATATTCATAAAAAAAAACTATTTTTAATTACTATTTATTTATTACTAAATCACACAAAAAATTTAATACATTTTAAAAACATTTTGATCGCTATTTTATTGATTAACATAATTTTAATCAATAAAAAAAAAAGGTAATATTCGTTGCCCTTTTAATAATATTTGCATGCTTTTTGAGTTAGCCATTGACAAGTTTTTAATAAAAATGTTATACTATACTCAAAAAGAAAAAGTCTATCATAGTGATATATCACAGTAATTTGAAAAAATGTTTTTAATAAGATAAGTAAAAATTATTTTTGTGTGTTCAAAATTTTTTTTAGTGTTTTTAGTGTGTTGTTATTAAAAAAAAGTTTGAGAAACACTGGTTTAGGCACATGTTATAGACAAAGCTTAACACATAAAATAAACATTGATGTCGATATAAGAACTTTCTTGTAAATATTGTAATTCACAAGAAATTTACAATTGAGAAGCTGTTTGCACATGTCAGTCATATATTATTCTTATTCAGCTTTTATAAAGCAAGATTATTTGTTCAGTAGGTCATTAATTTCACTTATTATTTTACAAAATCAATTAATTCTATTTATAACTTACTTGCCAGCTATAACTAGATTCATGAGCCCCATCTTCATTTTTCTCTTTCTTCCCAACATAAGGTCCAAATCTGGTTCGAGCTGGAAAAAATTTAGTTGCAAAAACTCCAAGACCAGCATCTTCAATATTTGATTTCTTAATGGCAAGTCCTTGGGGCAAAGTTTTCCAACAGTAGTTGGAATCTAAACCTTTCTGGCACTCTGGATATACCTAAATTAAATATTAATATTTAATTTAGTGATTTATTCATTTTACACAACAATTACATTACATTAGAGACTTTTCAAGTTTTAAAATGAATTTTACCAAACATTTAAAGAAATAAATGTGTATTTCCTAAATACAACATGAAATACTTTTGTTTGAGTAATATACACAATTAATTTAAAATATTTTATTTTATTTCATTTTTCAATAACGATTTTATTCAATTAAATTTAATATTAGCAATTTGAATCCTTTTTAAAAGCTCTATATTACTATATTATAAACAGTCTTTTTTTTTTAAAAGGAAATTATTCTTGATGAAATTATTTTAAAATGCACTTAAATTTCAATCTTTCAGATTTACATAAAATATTA
>MUZC01000043.1:798222-825206 GCA_002072015.1 Radix auricularia
TTTCCCTCCCCACACACCAATGAAAGCCGATATAAAATTTTCCCTCCCCACACACCAATGAAAGCCGATATAAAACTTTCCCTCCCCACACACCAATGAAAGCCGATATAAAACTTTCCCTCCCCACACACCAATGAAAGCCGATATAAAACTTTCCCTCCCCACACACCAATGAAAGCCGATATAAAACTTTCCCTCCCCACACACCAATGAAAGCCGATATAAAACTTTCCCTCCCCACGCACCAATGAAAGCCGATATAAAACTTTCCCTCCCCACACACCAATGAAAGCCGATATAAAACTTTCCCTCCCCACACACCAATGAAAGCCGATATAAAATTTTCCCTCCCCACACCAATGAAAGCCGAATTTCCTGAGCATGTTTCAAATCACGTTATTGTCCTATGAGTAAGGCCGCACTTTATGTTGTGCGTAAGGTCACCTCGTCGGACTTTGAGTCAAGTGTGGGAACCAATACTCCTGTCCCCGCGAACGTCCGAGGCAAAACGCGTGAGGCCATTGAAAAAGTGAGGAGATGAATTGTGAGCAGTCAAGTGCAGCTTTCATTTAAAGATAGCGTTTTGATGTGACGTCACCAGGGCCTGTCTTATTTCACTTTAAACCTATGCGGCCGCAAAAGGTCCCATGCTTACATAGGTCTCATACTTTCATAGGCCCCGCATATCTTAGTTTTCTCTTATTATCCTTTTTTTTTCATTATCCTTACCCAGATTGGGGCAGGGCAATTCATAGCCTTGCAATAGGTCTACCTTGGGCGCAATCCCATCCCCCATCGCCATATATCCGTGAACGCCACCCCCCTAGGTACTGGACTTCATTTATGTTCGGCCCATAAGTGTCAATATTTAACTTTAACAACCATTAAAAGTGTCAGACATTTAGAAGAAATACATAACGAGAAAGATATACGTTTGTCATCATCAAATATTTTTTTTTTAAAACTTACCTTGAACAGGCTTAAACTAACTCACCGCCCCCCCCCCTCGTCACAATTGTGTGAAACCCGTCCCCCTAGGTAATTGACGTCATCTATGTATAGTGTACAGCCCCATAAGTGTCATTATTTAACAACCATTAAATATTAAAGGTGTCAATAAACATTTAGAAGAAAACCATTTTACAAATGTATCTTTATCATTTTATTATCAATTTTTTAAAAAAAAACTTACCTTGAACCGGCTTATTTCCCTAGAACTAATTTTATATTTAAATGATTAACTGTGGGGAACTCGGAAATTCATTTGGGTCAATCACTTTACCGTCAGGTATTAGTATTTAGTTTACTGCTAAAATGAAAATTTAGTTTGATCTGAGACCGGGAAATTATCTGGCCAAATGTGGTTATAACAAACAACGATTTCTGCTAGAATTCTAAAAACCATAATTTTAAAACCAGTTTTTAAGATAAAAACCCCTTTAAATTCATCAAAAGATATTTCAATCGCATATTTTATCATTCTTCTTCGATCTCAATATTGAGTTTGCGTGCCACGAGTTTTGCGCCAATTGGCCCGTGGTCTCCGACTTCAGCCTGTATTTTCTTGCTTTGCTTCCATTTCCATAGCCTTTGGTCAGCCAGGACCATCTGCGAGGCAGCGGTTATTTGGCAAGTGATGCGGCGTTCACATGCCACGGCCAAAGGTTCCACGCATTTTCCCGCCGCTTTTCGCCCATTTGGTGCTGGGTGGGGCTTGCCACTTGACCACTGTGGCCCCCATTTAATCATTAAATACTTCTTTAATTGAATGTGTTTAAATTATAAAAAGTAAGAGAGTTCATTTTTATTTTATTTTTTTTGCTATACAAAAATAATTTGCGCTAAAATAAGAAATTACCGGATAAAAATACATACATACATTAATTTTTATGTTATATAATTATATTGATTATTTTTTCTGATGAACATTTGTTCAAACTAAAGAGATTGAAGCAGAAATATATTAATATTTATTTTGAAAACTTCCGTCATTTTTGACGGATGATACCCTAGTGCCCAGTATAATTATGTGCACAATGAGAAATAGAATCGGAGGTTCAATAAAGGCAAGCGATTCATTTCTCGATGAGGTACTTTAGACATTAGTAAATATTTCCACAGTCCCTAGCTCAGGCCCAGACTTCGTCTTTACTACGTGATCGTACTCGCGAAAAAAAAATCTTACCCCAAAATAATAAAAAAAAGACTTCTACCAAGTTATCCGAACCTGAGGTACCAGGAAAAGCGCGCAGATGGGCTACAAAGCATTGCCAAAACTGCTGCCAGATTGCAATTTGGGTAAAAGCCAAGAATATCAACCAGGGGGGAAAAAATCACATTTATAAATTTCTGTTGAAGTAATAAGACATTTATGAAGTCTTCAATAACGAAATAGTATCGTCCAATTCACTCGTTCTAACCTCCCCCACCCCCTATTTTAAATTGGTAAAGCACTACAATTTTTAGCTTAAATATCAAGTAAATTGAAACTCAGTGTCAAAGTCTGTCATTTTTGTTTATAATCATAGGGGCCGTCAATAAATGACGTCATCCGATTTAGGCCTATTTTTCACCCCTCCCCCCTCGTCACAAAAGTGAGGAACCCCCTCGGATATTAGTTACAAAACTTTTTTTCTATTAAAAAAAAAAGTATGTTTCAAAATCACATTTGGCTGAAGCGTAGTGTGTCAACCGTGACGTCACGAAGCTACCGGTTGCTGGAAAAGAGAGTTCCATAAATTCTAAAAGGATTTTTAAAAAATGGAAGTTTTTAGTGTTTGGGATAGGTATAGCTTTAGAATTTTCGGAAAATTGAAGGTTTTAGGGTTTGGGTTAGGTATAGCTTTTACCTCACATTTTTTGTCAATTAAGTGTTTATTTTGTGTAGGACTGCATTTTAAAATCGTAATACACGTGAATCTTATTAAATCGTCATTAGATAAATTGTCATTGTAAGCCAGTGCTTCTCAAAATTTTCGTATGACGGACCGGCAGGAATTTTTCTAAGGTTTATAACACCAGGTACCCAGTAGTGGATTTAGCTATAGGCAGGGGGCGGGTTGCCCCCCCCGCGCCCCAGTTGGGTATAATTGGCGCCCCCCCCCACCGCCTAAGACGCCCTCATGAATACTAAAAAGGTGTAGCTAGAGCAGAAAAAAGATTGCTAAACACAAAAATTTTAATCAACACTAAACTCAAATACGACTATATTGGCTTGCTAAATATAGTATTTTAAACTGTAATATCTGATTTGGTCAGTCAGGAGCGTCGCTAAGTGGAAAAGAATAGAGAAATATAGAAACGAATGATTTTTTATATTTTTTTAATTTTTTTTTTGGATAGACGTGACATTTTTCTTGATTCTTAGCAAAACAAGTTTTGCCATTCAGAATACACAGAAAAAATTCTTGCTTGAAACTTTAGTGATGGTAGTTGTAGAAATACTTGAAATATTTGTCAAATCTTAAGTTTATTAGCCAACTATGATTCCAATTTGGACAGTCATCAAGAGTTTAAAAGAAAAATGAAATTTATTTAAATTTAAGTCATGATGTGCACATTGATTTAATTCAATCATTTGCATCCTAATTATCGGCAGGTATTGATAATAAAGTTAAGTCTTCACATTTCTTTTCTGTAATTATCGATTAAATCATTGTTATATCTAAAATTTATAAGATGTCACTTTACGTTCAGTTTCAAAATCAGGAAATGTTGTGGAAAGATTTATAGGCTTTGATACTTTTGTAAACAGCAATTTTGCATCCGCATTTGCTGAGAAGATTCTAACGGAACTACACATTACAAAAGCGAAACAGTGATATCACTATCTCAGGGGGAAAGGCATATGATGGTTCATCTGTGATGTCTGGAATTAAGAGTGCCTCCAAACTGTCACACAATGCAATCTATGTTCATTGCTGTGCCCATGTTTTTGAATTTGGTCACACTCGATGCAATGTCCGTAAACAGTGATGTATACAGTTGTTTTTGGCATAGCTGAAAGGTTGTATGCATTATTTAGGTCCAGTTTACCACGTCTACATTCTCTTAAAAACATAATAAATCTCAATATGAATCAACAGTAGATACTCTGAACTGAAATGACTTTCTGATACAAGATGGGCAAGCCGTAGGCCGCAAAAAAGCATGCAGTTGATGCAGTTATTGGATCATATTCTCTGCTGTTCTAGCCACTCAAGGGCATCAACATAACATAAAGGAAGTGTCAGAGCAGAAGCCATTGCACAATCTGCTTTAATAACAAAATATTATTTTGTTTTTTATGCTATTTGTACAAACGTTGGTTGATATTTTCATGTTATCAAATCACTTGCAGCTCAAGAGTATTGACATTGCAATTGCAAAACGATCGATCGATGTTGGAAGAAATAAGTTTGTTGAAATGAGAAGCGATCAAGCTTTTTAATATTTTTATAATTCTGAAAGTAGATATCTAATCATTCATTAACGAAAATTGTTCGAAAATAGACGTTAAAAACAAAATTGAAAGAAACGCGAATCGCAGAAAATAAAAGCAGGGCATGTGAACTTAGTAGAGATGAAAGGGCTAATGATCCAACTTTTAAATCTGATACTTACTTCACTATCTTGAATACACTTCTAAAATAAATAAGTGATCGTTTTAATGACTTTAGGGGCACAACTATTTATTTCTATTGTATTGGTCCATCAATATGTCGGAAGAATATAAAGATCCTCTTCGGAGTTTATGCAAAATTTACAAACACATCAACCTAGAAGAAGCAATCGTTTAATATTATACCTGCAAAGAATTGTATGCATCACAGCGTCCATCACTATCTAGTGAGCTACGACTTCAAGAGTTTCTGCCATTCTTGACTGAAAAATAAATGACATCTGGTCTCTATAGTTTGTCAATATTCTATAAAAATTTACTTGAATCTTCCTGTTAGCAATGATTGAAAATTTATTTTGCGCTCAACAATGACAAACGAACGTCTGTTTGGATTGGCAATAATTTCAAATGAACGTGATCTAGGTGAGAACGTTGACTTTTAATTAACAATAAATCGTTTCGCTTCACGTAGAAAGGAATTTAAATAAGGCTCAGGGCTCTATATAAATTCGTATAAACTAAGTTTCTTTCTTAGATCAATAAATATACTATTGAAATAAAAAACGTTACTATTTTGAAAACATATCAATATCTGTTTATATTTATTTCTTCTGTTTGACTTGTTTGTTAATTTGGACAATTTACTAAATTAGAAGGCTAATAATTAGTATTGACAAGGGCTGCGGAAATGAACGATTAATTTCGCGACTAACCCTTAAAAAGTTTAAGGATCAAATTATTTTTAACCATTAATCGACCCATCACTTAAAATTAAAAGTAATTGGAAGTAAAAAAAAGTATTTTTAAAAATAGCGGCTGATAAATAATAAATTTCCTGAAGATTACACAAACATTTCGGTTTTAAAATATTGACTGACGGCATGTTCAAAGTGTTAATAAATTTCGCCTACTTATCACACCAAATGAAAAGCGTATTAGCTAATGGGAGCAATAGAGTTTGACTCAGAGGCAGAAATGACGACAGCTCTTCTGGAGTATTACTGCGTTACAAAATGAAGATAAAAGTTATTGAATCCATTAATCCTGTAAATTGTAAACTGGTGGAAAAATAATGAACACCGATATCCGATAATGTCATTCCTTGCCAAGACCGTTTTGAGCATACCAGTTTGATTTTTCTCAGTTCCATGTGAATTTTCAACTCGGCTGGTTATATTGTCAATCAGATCCGCTCATCACATGAACCTAATAATGTCAACACATCTGTCTTTTTGCGTAGTTGGTTAAAATGAATATTTAAAGGAGACATGCCAGCATTATTTAGATTTTCAACAAGAACGTGAAGTAAGTGTTACTTATAACATCATAAATGAAATTCTTTGGCTTTAATCGAAATAAACGATTAATTAATCGTTATTTTTTCAAAAGTTAACAATTAAATTTAAATTAATCGTTAACAGCCCTATTATTTACCCAATGCTCTGATATTAAAATTTTGCGCCCCCCCCCCCAGAAATTCTCCTGCCTCCACCACGCAGACAAAGCTAAATCCGCCACTGCAGGTACCCGTGTACTCCTGACGTAATTTTCTCTGTATTTACGTGTTAAAAAAATTAGCCCCTAAATGGCCTAAAAGCCCTATAAGAGTAAGAATGAATTAGGCTTGTTTTGTAAAATTTTACAATTTCTTTGAATATTAAATTTTTATTTTTAGTGAAAAAAATAAAAAAGAATATTTTTTTTGATCAACTTCAATTTGGAGAAGCTCCTTTCACAACTAGCGACACTGATAGCAATTGTTGAAAACATTCTGAGCAAAATTACAATGCTAGTTTCAGAATTTTCCAATCAATTAATTATTATCTAAACTGTTAAGAGATCAAGGACTCAAACCCCCGTTTTTCTAACGTAACTCATCTTCTTCTGGTGTAGGTACAGCCATAAAAAACTTGATCCATTTTCTTTCAATATTGAAAAGTATCAATGTTAAAACATATTTATTTGATGTTCAAAATCTTCATTTAGTTGTTGCGTGATCTTATAAATTATATACGAATATTTTCTCGCAGGGTTATGCACATTTTCAAAGCTTTTTTTTTTTTTTTCTAAATTCTATCCATGGTTAAAATGTAATTCTTGTGGCACTTACTACTAAAGATAGAACCACTTCTTCTGAAATTTTTTCTCTCATAAATACTCATATTTTTTCTCCTTTTAACTCGGCGTTCACTTATCTCCAACTCTTCAGAAATTGTTTTGGCTGATATAACAATAACAGTTCATATCTCTAACTCTTCATAAATTGTTTTTGCTGATATAACAGTTCATATCTACAACTCTTCAGAAATTGTTTTGGCTGATATAACACTTCATATCTCTAACTCTTCAGAAATTGTTTTTGTTGTTTTATAACAGTTCATATCTCCAACTCTTCAGAAATTGTTTTGGCTGATAATATAACAAATATTAACAATTAAAATCTCCAACTCTTCACAAATTATTTTGGCTGACATAAAAGTAGATTTCTCCAACTCTCACTAATCGGTTTTGCTGCTATAACAGTTGATAGCTCAAACTCTGCACAAATTCGTTTGGCTGATATCATCATCATCATTTTTCCTTTTGGTTCCTTGTGGAACATAGGGCCTCTGTCAAAGCTCGCCACTGTGCATGGTCCCTTGCCAGTCGTTTCAATTCTTTCCAGCTCTTTCCAGTTCTTCCAGCCTCATCTAACATGCTCCGTCTCCATGTACGCTTGGGTCTTCCTCGCTGGCGTTTGCCCTGGGGGTTCCAATCTAAGGCCTGCCTCACCCTGCTGTTATCTCTCCGAAGGGTGTGTCCAATCCATCTCCAGTTTGGCTGATATAACAGTTAATATCTCCAACTTTTCACGTATTTTTTTGGCTGATATAACAGCATATTGATAGAATTTAGAATAAAAGTTCAGCATCTGATCTCGTTTAACTACGTACGTCTTTAGGGCGTCTTCACGGCGTCAGGATGAAATTTTTCCAATTTTTAAAGTAAGTAGTTTTCGAAACTATTTATGTTTATCTTTGGCGTTTATTAATAGAGGCATTTGAATATTTTTAAATTCTTGACATAATTCAAATTATTTATAATAATAAATTGATACTAAATAATACTATATATAGCGCTGTATCCCAACAAGTAGCCTGGCTCACAGCACCTTACGTGGAGATTACTTTAAGTGGACAGGCGTATCATTTTTAATGGATAACTGTATTTTAATTTTGCAAGAAAAGGCTTTTCAAAAAAGACATTAAGGCCACCAAAATAATTTTAAAAAATATACTCGTTCTGTTAATTCAAATCTTATATAATTATTCGCGGTCACTGGGAAGTCATAATCTAAAGTCTAAAGCACTCCATTAAGCCTCATAATTCTTTGTGTACCTTTCCTTGAATTAAAAACTGGGACGATTCCATTGCTAGTATAAACTTTTTGTCATTTATAAGCTAACTTTTTATTCTTAAAATACAAACGTGTAGACAAAATATAAGTTAGAATTTTACTTCAAATCAATAATAATAATAACCCAAAATATCAAATTAAGTAATTAAGACATCATGTACTTTGGCTTACATAAAAATACTAAGATCCAAATGAAGTATATAAATTATTATAAAAATATAACTGGGGTATGAATCAGTATGAGTGGGGAGGAGGGGGCTGGGTGGATCATTTCATTGAGTAGGGAAGGTGTTGGGTGGATCATTGAGTGGGGAAGGCGTTGGGTGGATCATTTAGTTGGGAAGGTGTTGGGTGGATCATTGAGTGGGGTAGATGTTGGGTGGATCATTGAGTGGGGAAGGCGTTGGGTGGATCATTTAGTGGGGTAGATGTTGGGTGGATCATTGAGTGGGGAAGGCGTTGGATGGATCATTGAGTGGGGAAGGTGTTGGGTGGATCATTGAGTGGGGAAAGTGTTGGGTGAATCAGTGAATGGGGAAGGGTAGGGCGGATACGAAATTGGGAAGGATTTGATGGATCAGTGTGTAAAGGAGGTGTTAGGTAGATTAGCCTTGGGGTTGAATGGATCATTTTGTAGGGAAGGGGTTGGAAGTTCAGCATGTATGGGAGGATTGGGGGAATCAATTATTGGGTGGGGGAGGGGTTGGGTAAGTAATTGAGTGGGGGTTTGGTTGAATCAGTGATTGGAGGAATCAATTATTTTTGTGAGGGTTGAGTTGTATCAGTTCCACTTCAGCTGCACTTTTTTCACGGTCTTTAGTTACACTAGATCTTAAAAGATTGATCAAATTTGTAGGATGTAATAATAAAATCAATGTAATATAATGTCATTCTAACTCCATTTTATTTAGAAGCATTCTAGTTTTCAGTGTTGGCTTTTAAGTTTTTTATATAATGTATGTTGATATAACCAAATATTCTGTCTGGGGTGTCAACACAAATAGTGTAGAGAGCCAGAAACTAATGAGATGTGTGGCTGTGGGCAATAGAAGTACTTGAGTTAAACATGATCATTTCCTTAATTAAAAACAAGTGGGAAAAAATTAAATGTATTTTTTTGTAAGATCATGCTTTAGTCCACATTATAGTTACCATAGTGTAGTTCCCTTATAACTTTAATCTGCTCAGTTATCTGACCAATGGAGAGCAGCAGTTTAGAATTACTGCACAGCAAATTTTGATAAGATAAATGATTAAATAATAACTTGTTTATGAATGGGTGTAAATGTTGCCCTAAAAATTATGCGCACCTCTTTGCTCAAGATTTTCTTATTTGGCACATGGACCAAGAATCCTTAGATGGGACATTGGTTATATTGATTGAGGACACATTTTTATGTAAAGGAAAAAAATTAAAATGAATAATATTTCAATTTTTTTTTGTTTTATAAATGTTGTACCTTCTTTCATTCCTTCCATAGTTATCATTTAAAATCTTCTCTCTCTTTTTTGTTTAGTTTTAAAAGTGCATTAAGACACTATTACACCTCAGAATCTAAAAAAATGTAGGAAAATTGGTTTTGCTCCCAAATGTGTTCTTTTGTGTCAAAGTCAGTGATAAGTCAGAGAAATCACATTTAAAAGGTTTATTCTCCAGAGTGTGTCCTTTTGTGATCTGTTAGGTGGAAAGGATGTGCAGTAGCTTTTTGAAAGAAAACATATTTGGAAGGTAATTCTCTTGTGTGTGTCCAATTTTTTGTAACTTAGGTTGGCCAACTCAGTAAAACCATTCCAACAGACATCACATTTGAAAGGATTTTCTCTAGTAGGTCCTTTTGTGTTCTCTTAGGTAAAGAGACTGTGTAAAACATTTCCCACAGACATCACATTTGAAAGGATTTTTTCTAGTGTGTCCTTTTGTGATCTCTTAGGTAAAGAGACTGTTTAAAACATTTCCCACAGACATCACATCAGAAGGGTTTTTCTTTTGAGTGTTTACTTTTGTGACAAATTAGGTTACTAGAATCTGTAAAAACTTTTCAACAGGCATCACATTTGAAGGTTTTTCTCCCGAGTGTGTCCTTCTGTGTGCAAATAGGTGAGAAGAATTTCCAAAACCTTTCCTGCAGACATCACATTTGAAAGGTTTTTCCCCTGAGTGTGCCAGACTGTTTATACTTAGATAGGCTGACTTTTTAAAGTTTCCTACAGACATAACATTTGAAAGGTTTTTCACCAGTGTGTATTCCTTTGTGTACAGTTAGGGAACTAGACTGTGGAAAATCTTTCCCACAGACATCACATTTGAAAGATTTTTCCCATGAGTAGTGTCCTTTTGTGACAAAATTAGGTTACTAGAATACTAGAATCTCTAAAAACTTTTCCACAGGCATCCCATTTGAAAGGGTTTTCTCCTGAGTGTGTCATTTTGTGTCTAGTTAGGCTACTAGGCTGTGTAAAACCTTTCCCACAAACATAACATTTGAAAGGTTTCATTCCTGAGTGTGTCCTTTTATGTAAATTTAGGTTTCTAGAAGTTGTTAAAACTTTTCCGCAGATATCACATTTCAAAGGTGTCTGTCCTGAGTGTGTTATTTTATGTACATTTAGGTTATTAGACTGTGTAAAATCTTTTCCGATTCCCACAAACTTTACAATTGAAAGGTTTTTTTCCTAACTGTGTCATTTTGTGACAAATTAGGTTCCGAGAAGTTGTACAAACTTTTCCACAGACATCACATTAGAAACGTTTTTCTCCAGAGTGTGTCTTCTTATGTCTAGAGAGGTTCCCAAAATGTCTAGAAGCTTTTCCACAGACATCACATTTAAAAGGTTTCTCTCCTGAGTGTATCCTTTTGTGTACAGTTAGGAAAGTAGATCGTGTAAAATTTTTCCCACAAACATCACATTTGAAAGGTTTTTCTCCTGAGTGTGTCCTTTTGTGACAAATTAGGTTACTAGAATCTGTAAAAACTTTTCCACAGACATCACATTTGAAAGGTTTTTCTCCTGAGTGTGTTCTTCTGTGTACAATTAGGTGAGAAGAATTTCTAAAACCTTTCCTGCAGACATTACATTTGAAAGGTTTCTCTCCTGAGTGTGACCTTTTGTGACAAATTAGGTTACTAGAATTTGTAAAAACTTTTCCACAGACATCACATTTGAAAGGTTTTTCTCCCGAGTGTGTCCTTCTGTGTAAAATTAGGTGAGAAGAATTTCTAAAACCTTTCCTGCAGACATCACATTTGAAAGGTTTTTCTCCTGAGTGTGTCATTTTGTGTCTAGTTAGGCTACTAGGATATGTAAAAGTTTTCTCACAAACATCACATTTGAAAAGTTTTTCTCCTGAGTGTGTCCTTTTGTGTCTAGTTAGGTTACTAGAATCTGTAAAAACACTTCCACAGACATCACATTTGAAAGGTTTTTCTCCTGAGTGTGTCCTTTTGTGTCTAGTTAGGCTACTAGGATATGTAAAATTTTTCCCACAAACATCACAATTGAAAGGTTCTACCCCAGAGTGTGTCCTTTTGTGACAATTTAGGTTACTAGAATTTGTAAAAGCTTTTCCCCAGACATCAAATTTGAAAGGTTTTTCTCCTGAGTGTGTCCTTTTGTGTCTAGTTAGGTGACTAGAATCTGTAAAAACTTTTCCACAGACATCACATTTGAAAGGTTTTTCTCCCGAGTGTGTCCTTCTGTGTAAAATTAGGTGAGAAGAATTTCTAAAACCTTTCCTGCAGACATCACATTTGAAAGGTTTTTCTCCTGAGTGTGTCCTTTTGTGTCTAGTTAGGTGACTAGAATCTGTAAAAACTTTTCCACAGACATCACATTTGAAAGGTTTTTCTCCCGAGTGTGTCCTTCTGTGTAAAATTAGGTGAGAAGAATTTCTAAAACCTTTCCTGCAGACATCACATTTGAAAGGTTTTTCTCCTGAGTGTGTCATTTTGTGTCTAGTTAGGCTACTAGGATATGTAAAAGTTTTCCCACAAACATCACATTTGAAAGGTTTTTCTCCTGAGTGTGTCCTTTTGTGTTTAGTTAGGTTACTAGAATCTGTAAAAACTTTTCCACAGACATCACATTTGAAAGGTTTTTCTCCTGAGTGTGTCATTTTGTGTCTAGTTAGGTTACTAGGCTGTGTAAAAGTTTTCCCACAAACATCACAATTGAAAGGTTCTACCGCAGAGTGTGTCCTTTTGTGACAATTTAGGTTACTAGAATTTGTAAAAGCTTTTCCCCAGACATCACATTTGAAAGGTTTTTCTCCTGAGTGTGTCCTTCTGTGTAAAATTAGGTGAGAAGAATTTCTAAAACCTTTCCAGCAGACATCACATTTGAAAGGTTTTTCTCCTGAGTGTGTCCTTTTGTGTCTAGTTAGGCTACTAGTATATGTAAAAGTTTTCCCACATACATCACATTTGAAAAGTTTTTCTCCTGAGTGTGTCCTTTTGTGTTTAGTTAGGCTACTAGAATCTGTAAAAACTTTTCCACAGACATCACATTTGAAAGGTTTTTCTCCTGAGTGTGTCATTTTGTGTCTAGTTAGGTTACTAGGCTGTGTAAAAACTTTCCCACAAACATAACATTTGAAAGGTTTTTCTCCTGAGTGTGTCCTTTTGTGTCTAGTTAGGCTACTAGGATATGTAAAAGTTTTCCCACAAACATCACATTTGAAAGGTTTTTCTCCTGAGTGTGTCCTTTTGTGTCTAGTTAGGCTACTAGGCAGTGTAAAAACTTTCCCACAAACATAACATTTAAAAGGTTTTTCTCCTGAGTGTATCCTTCTGTGTTCATTTAAGTGAGAAGAATTTCTAAAACCTTTCCTGCAGAAATCACATTTGAAAGGTTTTTCTCCTGAGTGTGTCATTTTGTGTCTATTTAGGTTACTAGACTGTGTAAAAGTTTTCCCACAAACATCACATTTGAAAGGTTCTTCCCCTGAGTGTGTTCTTTTGTGACAAATTAGGTTACTAGAATCTGTAAACACTTTTCCACAGACATCACATTTGAAAGGTTTTTCTCCCGAGTGTGTCCTTCTGTGTAAAATTAGGTAAGAAGAATTTCTAAAACCTTTCCTGCAGACATCACATTTGAAAGGTTTTTCTCCTGAGTGTGTCCTTTTATGTCTAGAAAGGTTCGAGGAACGTTTAAAACCTTTTCCACAGACATCACATTTGAAAGATTTTTCATCAGAGTGTATCCTTTTGTGTACAATTAGGTGACGAGGATTTTTAAAACCTTTCCAGCAGACATCACATTTGAAAGGTTTTTCACCAGTGTGTGTCCTTTTGTGTACAGTTAGGGAACTAGACTGTGTAAAATCTTTCCCACAGACATCGCAACGGAAAGGTTTTTCTCCTGAGTGTGTCCTTTTGTGACGAATTAGGTTACTAGAATCTGTAAAAAGTTTTCCACAGACATCACATTTGAAAGGTTTTTCTCCCGAGTGTGTCCTTCTGTGTAAAATTAGGTGAGAAGAATTTCTAAAACCTTTCCTGCAGACATCACATTTGAAAGGTTTTTCTCCTGAGTGTGTCCTTTTATGTCTAGAAATGTTCGAGGAACGTTTAAAACCTTTGCCACAGACACCACATTTGAAAGGTTTTTCTCCAGAGTGTGTCTTTTTGTGACAAATTAGGTTACTAGAATCTGTAAAACCTTTTCCACAGACACCACATTTAAAAGGTTCTTCTCCTGTTTGTGTTTTATTCTCTATTAGTTGATTATAAAGATCAGGAGATGTTTCTTGTTTCATATTTTGTAAAAGATATTTGTCCACTTTTTCCTCACATACTTCCATTGGCTTTGTCTGACAGTGGTGATCATTGTCTTTACTTCTCATGTGATTCTCAAGAGACATTGGATCTGAAAATGAAATTTTACAAAATGTGCACTAGAAAACATCTGTAAAACAAAATACAATAATATGTTGACTAGTTATTTTATTGAAAACAAGCTACAAAATTAAATGAAATGTTGATTCAAAAGGATAAAATATGAAAAACAAATGACTTGTGTTGTAGACTCAATCAATTGATTTACCTAATAGAAACAACAGACACAAATAACCATTATTCCCTAAGTTGAAAAGATTTATATAGTATCTAATTCTAATGATATAAAGTGTGAAAATAAGAGAATACCCTCAACTGATCTTGATCTATCCTCCTGACTAGAATCATGTCCATGGTCAATGCTTGTTGGAATGATTAAGTTATCTTCCCTTGGTAGGTCATACTCCTGTGATGAGGTTGTTTGCCCACCTCTGCCAAAAGCTTGAATGTCTATACCAAACTCCATTGCATAACTATCGCCATAGTAAACCTGACAGCAATTCAAATATATAATTTGTTAACATTTTATGCTTGGTTATAGATTATATGTAAAAGATTATTATGGTATACCTGTGTGGAGTGTTTAGCAATGGAGGCAATATTTAATGACATAAGCTATCAAAGGTCTGAACATTGGAGGCGGGACACTTCTGCTGTATAGGAAAATTATAGATGAAAGGGGCCAGGGGATGCTACCAGGTTTGACCACTTTTTATGGCCTTTTGTGTGTAGGAAAGTCGTAGATGAATGGGGTCAGGTGATGCTACCAAATGTAACCAATTTTTAGGCCTTTTGTGTACAGGAAATATGTAGATGAAAGTGGCCAGGCAACACTACCGCATGCAAACAATTTTCATGCCCTATTGTGTGTAGGAAAGTCGTAGGTGAATGGTGTAGGTGATGCTACCAATGCAACCACTTTTTATGGCCTTTGTGTGTAGGAAATGTGTAGATGAAAAGGGCCAGAAGATGCTACCAGATGCAACCTTTTATTATGCCCCTTGTGTAGGAAAGTTGTAGATGCAAGGGGTCAGGTGTTACTACCAGATACAATCACTTTTATTTTCCTTTGTGTGTAGGAAATGTGTAGATGAAAAGGGCCAGAAGATGCTACCAGATGCAACCTTTTATTATGCCCCTTGTGTAGGAACGTTGTAGATGCAAGAGACCAGGGGTGTTACTTGACTACCGCTCTAAGGCTCTCAATGGTAGGTCAGACTCAAGCTTAATTTTTAAAGATGAAAGATGTTTACAATGGAACATCCAACAAAAGGCAATGTAAGTGCAACAAAAGGCACTGTAAGTGCAACTAATTGTGTTTTTTTTAGCTATAAAATTTAAAAGGGAAACATAATTTAAAGTGTAGCATTCAGATGCACTGATAAATTCAAGGTTAATAATTACTCTATTGACATCTTTATTTGGTAGTGGTGCAAACAAGAGAAGGAAAGAATCCAGTTTAAAATTAAATGACTGTAGTTTTTCTTTTTCAACTCTATTCCGATTATTATCTAACATAGAGAAAGTTAGGATATATAGTTATTTAAGGCTTAAATGGCTGACCAATATATAAGGGAGAAGTTCAGTTAACACTTGCAGACAGCTGCTGGAAAATATCCAAAATGTATATTTGTCTACAGACGTCATTTATGAAGAACTCATTTAAGTCTTAGTATGAATAAAAACAAAAACAATTATTGTATATTTAGAAAGTCTATTATTGAAATTAAATCTTGCACCTTGAGTCTCAGCTAACTGAGAGAGGTGAAAAAATATGGACATTTAAATCCAACCAGAGGACTGTTCCAACATGGACATTTAAAACCAACCAGAGGGACTTTTCCAGCATGGACATTTAAAACCAACCAGAGGGACTGTTCCAACATGGACATTTAAAACCAACAAGAAAGACCGTGCCAGTATGGACATTTAAAACCATCCAGAGGGACTTCCTGAAAGAACCGTCCCTAAACCCGACGCTGGGTTGTTGGGATACCATTTTGAGCTGCGAACTATCTCATGCCAAGTGTCACGGTTTTGAGCTGCCTTCTGGGAATCGCTAAATGAAAGACCGGTCCACTCTTTGATATTGTCCTCACAACTCTTCCTTGGTCTGCCTCTTTTCCTTCTTCCCTGGATTGTGCCTTGCAATATCGTCTTTGAGAAACCTCCAGATCTTGTCACGTGTCCGTATCATCGTAATTTCCTCTATTTAATTGAGGTGAGAAGGGCCTCGTAAGGGCCAATGACAGCACTTATTTTGTCGCGGACCGCTTCGTTCGTGATGTGCGCCCTGTAGGAGATGTTTAATACCTTTCTAAAACATCTCATCTCAAGCGCATTAATTCTTTTTCGGAGGTCTGCAGTGAGAGTCCAAGCCTCACAAACATTAAGGAAGACTGACATCACCAGAGAGCGCATTAGTCAAATCTTTGATCTCAGGGAGAGCTTCTTGCTTTGCCAGATGTTTTTTAGTTTGCTTAATGCTGCAGTTGTTTGGGCCGTTTGGGCAAGAATTTCTGGCTTTGAGCCTTCATCGGATATTATAGCCCCTAGATATTTAAAGGTAGGGACCTCCTCAAGTTTTTGCACGTTTATCCGTATTTCACTTGTGAAATTCTATTTATTTCCATGCCATAGGCCTTTGACGTATTCTCTAGCTTTGCAAGGAATTCTTTTAGTTCGTCCTCGCTGCCAGCTAAGCCGTGACTTAGCGTCTAAGTCATTGGCGAAGCGTTAAGTTAGTTATAATCCTTCCTCCAATGCTGATGGTTCCGACATGGTTTTCGAGCACATCAGTCATAATTCTTTCTAGGAAGAGGTTGAAGAGGATGGGGGAGAGTAAACACCATTGTCTGACACCAACAGTGGTCATGAACCAATCTCCCAACTTGCTGTTGTAGAGTAATGCGCTGGATGCTCTGATGTACAGGTTCTTGATCACAGCAATGAGGTTAGCATTAACATTGAATTCGTGCATGGTTGCCCACAGTGCTGCATGCCACACTCTGTCAAACGCCTTTTTAAAGTCTATGAAGACATGAAAGAGGTCTCTCTGGTGTTGCAGATGTTTTTGACAGAGCACTCGCAAGTTGAAGATCTGCTCTGTTGTGCTCCTTCCTGCTCTGAAGCCTTCCTGTTCTTCTGCAATGATCTGCTCTGCTTGTGGTTTCAGTCTGTTTAGTATTACCATGAGCATGACTTTGCTGGGGTGACTAATCAGGCTAATTGTACGGTAGTTCTGACACAATTGTAGATTACCCTTCTTTGGGAGCGTTATAACCAGCGATTGAGTCCAGGGTGTTGGCCATTCTCCTGTCTGCCAGATCTTGTTGCACATGTTGGTTAGAATGTTTATTACTAGGTCACCTCCTGCCTGAATCAGTTCACCTGGGATGTTGTCTGCTCCAGTTAATTTCCCTTTTTTATCTTTCGCACAGCCAGCTCCACCTCATCACGGAGAATGTAATGCATGTCTATGTTAGTTGACGTTGGGCTATTGAGCACTGATTCATCGCCCTTTGAGTCTTCATTGTATAGCTCAGAACAGTATTCGGTCCATCTTTTTATTATTTCTTGTTCTTCTGTAATACATTTCGCAGATTTATCTTGTATTGTTGAGATGCGACCTTGCTTGGTGGATGTTTGACAATCTTGTAAGCCTTTTTTGAGTTGTTCCTTAGTAGATTTTCATCTATGTCTGAGCATTGTTGTTCTATCCAGTTTGTTTTTGCTTTATTCATTTCTTTCCTGATCTTTTTATTGATTGCTCTGTATTTGGTTGCTCCTTCTGCAGTATTCTTTACGTTCTTAAGTTTTCTTCTCTCATCGCATAGCTCTAGGATAGAAGTGGAGACCCATGGTTTTTTTATTGCATGTTTCTTGCCAAATAATCTTTTGCTGTCTCAATTATTGTGGTATCGAAGGTATCAGTGATTAGATCTATGTCCATATCCGTTTCCGACTCACATAGTGTGGTCAGTGGAGCAAATTTCCCTCCAATATTTGCCCCGACCACCTCTGCGGTTTCTGGATCTTTCAGTTTTTCAAGGTCAAAGCGTAATCGTGAATTGCTTTGTTTTGCTATCCTTTTCAGGTGTAGATGGAAAGTCATCAGCACCAGATTATGGTTACTGCCGATATCCGCTCCAGGGAAAATTCTAGTATTAGCTGCTTTAATGCATGATTTAAATCGTCTTCTGACCAGTATGTAGTCTATTTGGTTACTATGTTCCCCGCCTGGGCTGTGCCAAGTCCATATTCTGGATTTTTTATGGTGACCAATTGTGTTAGCTAGAAAGAGGTTGTTGTATCGTGCAAATTCGAGGAGTCAAAGCCCTCTATTGTTGGTCAGGTCATGGACATTTAAAACCAACCAGAGGGACTGTTCCAATATGGACATTTAAAACCAACCAGAGGGACTGGTCCAACATGGACATTTACAACCAACCAGAGGGACTGGTCCAATATGGACATTTAAAACCAACCAGAGGGACTGTTCAAACATGGACATTTAAAACCAACCAGAGGGACTGGTCCAACATGGACATTTAAAACCAACCAGAGGGACTGGTCCAACATGGACATTTAAAAACAACCAGAGGGACTGTTCCAACATGGACAGTTTAAACCAGCCAGAGGGACTGTTCCAACATGGACATTTAAAACCAACCAGAGGGACTGGTCCAACATGGACATTTAAAACCAACAAGAGGGACTGGTCCAACATGGGCATTCAAAACCAACCACAGGAATTGGTCCAGAAGCTGTAATTGCTACTCAGTGATTGTCATTACTTCAGGATAATAATGCCAAAATATATTTGTAAAGACATATTTTAACAACACATTATGCCATAATCAACCAATCAAGTGTAAACTATATTAAGAAATTACACCCCCCACCACCACCTCATATTTAAACAAAGAATGCATCTTGTAAGAAGGCACCTCATCTTAAAATCTATTTCCACAAAACTTATAATTTTTTAGAATAAAGCTCTTCTTTAAAAAGGAATTCAAAATCTTTCCAAATAGAAAGCCACTGAAATCATATCTTTTCAAAGTCTTACCAGTAATTCTGTTCCAGGAACAACATCCTTGTGTGTTCTGTAGTATATTTCTCCTGCATGTTGGTAGGCAGTTACACACTGCTCATCTTCATTCCTTGCACAGTTAACAAACCTCATCCAATTGGAGCAGCTTGGGTCACTGGCATTAACAAAGTGAGATGGCTTGCCATCTTTGAAAATCTAAATATTTAAATGATATGATGAAATTTTTTAGATATTTTAAGGTTCCCAGGGAAATATATTTAAAATACATTTCTTTAAAAATGTTGCTCAATAATCATAACGAAAAGAAAATTCAGTCAAGGTACAATGCACATTTTCACATGCAACAACAGGCTCCTACATTATGGGATATTAAAGAAATATATTGGAACAGATGAGCACCAATCTTAATGGAAAAGTCTTTACAAATAGTCTATGCATCAGGATGGTAAAAAGGTGAGTGACAAAGTTGCTCTGGAAGATACTACACCTTTCACCACTAGTTGGCTTTAATTACTTTGATCTTTATATTATAAATTATATAAATTTGTTTAAAACATGATTTCAAACATTGGATAAATTCATGCTCAGGTCTAGGAAAATGTGTGCTGTCATTCACATGAATTGAAAATCATTTCAGGATTAACTATAACCCATTTCTGTAAATGTCTTGAGAGAAATCCACAGCGTCCTTAAGTAAAATGATTACATATGCTATCATTTCATTCACTAACAATAACAGTTTCTCTGTGTTGCTAAGAAAATATTCAGCTTACTCATTATTGTCTTTAACAAATATCAAATAATTATAGTGAGCTCCAGAAATATATTTATCAAGTTAGGAATTCAAAATTATCATTTTCCCTATTTTTTAAATTCCTTTTCGGATTTTTAAAGTCATTTTAATTATTAGAGTGGATATATTTTAGGCCAGTGTATCTCAAACTGTGTGTCATGAGAAATTTTAAGGTGTGTCGCGATATTTAGTAAAATTATTTCAAATCAAAAGAGGTTTAAGTTCTGAAGTTATTATGACATTTTAAAATAAAGCAAAACAAAATGTTTGTTAAACAAATCAACAACATAATCTAATCAGTAATCACATGTATTTTGCAAGGAGGCAGGACATCAGCTTCGCTTGGTGTCTGGGTATGCCGTTTTCTATTTTCATTCTTTCTAGTGTAGCTGGTTTGATATTTTGCATTAGGTGAGAGATTGAAGTTTTAAGTATCATTTTAAAGTAGGCTAACCCAAAATTTTAAGCAAGTTAACATAATTTTATCTTACCTTGCTTAAAATGCTGGCTTAATTAGTTTATCTAATAAACTAATAGTTAAATTAATTACTGCATAACAGTTTAGGTGAACCATTCCCCTATTTTCCTCCTGACTTTGGTAGTTAGTAGTTACAGGAAATAATTTTTTTTTTAAATGAATGAAACCACAAATAATGTTAAGTTATGCATCTTTGTGTTTACAATTTAAATATCTATCTAATGATAGTACATTTAAGTTTACTGTGGTAATGTAGCTTTAAATGTAATTTCTTAATGAATTTTTGATCATTTAAATTTTGTACAGAAAATCACATGTCACAAACTATATGAAGGAAAATAAGTGTTTGTAGCATAAAATATAAAAAGCATAAAATCTTTATTATAGCCATCAAAAGTATCTATTTCTGTAAGATATATCAAATATTCGATGCGTTTTGCTCACATTAAAAAAAATTGGACTATATTTTGCTCATTTTTAAACAGTTTAGACTATTTTTTTAAAAAGTATCCTTACATTAAAAAAATTGAGCCATTTTAGCACTTATTACAAAAATTATAAATTTTACCATGGAATAATTCTAAAACTAAAACTTTATTGTCAGAATATATTAAAATATTATTTTTATAACCATTTTTATCCTTAAAATCAATTGTCATTTGATAAAAAACGTTAAAAACTATTTATTATAATATTAAATGAGACAATTTCTCAGCACATGATAACAAGAACACATTTCATATTTAATTTAAAACCACACTTTAGTGAACATTTCTGTTTTTGTTCATATTCTTAAAATAAGTTAATAATAGTAATAGTAATTTATTTCATTATTATTTTATAAAATGTTAGTTGGTTATGAGTGTATATACAGTTTCGAGTGGTTAGCTGAACATATTTGTTTAATCAAGTATTTCTTGCTGGTACAGTTCTTTCCTTATTTGAAATGTTTGAGCCATCCTCCTTGCAGACCCTGAGACAAACGACATATTCTCCACCCCACCCCTCATTGTATAGGAGGGACAGAAACCTGCGTGATATTTTGGTTTGCACTCGCCTCCCCACTTCCCCCAACCATCTGGGTACTTTACCATGTGGCCGACTTCAGTGTAAGACATGTCTTTTTATTGCACAAACTGACCAGATAGTTTTCCCTACAGGGATATTTAAGATTAAGGATGGGTTTATTTTCACTAGCCGCAATGTTGTCTACACCATTGTGTGTAAGCGATGCCCTTTGAAATACATAGGTGAAGTCGTTTTCGTGCTGCATGGCTGAACACATTCAGGCAATTACACAAGACAGTGTACCGTCTTCCGACATAGGATGGATCTTTTACCACATAGGCGTTTTGCCCCAGCCCACTATCTCCTTTCCTATATAGGCTCGCTCTACTCTCTCTCAGCTTTACTTTCATTGACTCTTTGGATTTCACCGCAGCTAAGTTTTTATTTTTTTATATTCATTTTATTTGTGTATTGTATATCAGTTTAAAAAGGCACTTTGCCAAAAATGTTCGCAGTTTTGTTATGTCCTGTCAGGCTAACATTTATCTTGATAAAGTCTTTTCCATTTACTTTTTTTATAAGCCTAATTGCAGTCTCACCCCTCATTTTGTTTACTACTTTGCCCCTTAATTAATGGCATTTTTTAAAATACCCATTAATTAAGTATTTATTTTAATTTAATTTTAGAAATATAATATAGTCAGGGGATATATTTAAATATAAGTAGTTCAATATAATATCAATGAATTTTAATTTTTTTTATTGTTCATTAATTAAAAAACAATGTGTATTTAATATAATTGTTAAAAAGGTTATTTTTAAAGTTTACACTTTCAAAATCTTCATTTTAAATGGAGAAGTTTAGACTTATAAAAAAAATATATATATTTTTAATTACTATTTATTTATTACTAAATCACAAAAAAAATTTTAATACATTAAAAAAATTTTTTAATAACTATTTTATTAATTAAAATAACTTGAATTGATAAAAAACAAACCGGTAATATCCGTTGCCCTATTAATAATATTTGCATGCTTTTTCAGTTAGCCATTGACAAGTTTTTAATAAAAATGTTATACTCAAAAAGAAAAAGTCTATCATAGTGATATATCACAGTAATTTGAAAAAATGTTGTTAATAAGATAAGTAAAAATTATTTTTGTGTGTTCCGAAAATCCTTAAATATTTTTAGTGTGTTGTTATCAGTGCTTTTTTTCTGAAGAAAAAGGTTTCGGAACGCATATTTATGTCCTTTTTGTCATAAAGAAATAACACTGAAATGAGTGTAGTAAACATAGAATTTTTAGATGATATCAAAGAAACAAAATTACAAGGTTTAAACTGTTAAGTTTTTTTTTAACTATGTAGTCTAATCTACTAAAAAGACAACCTTAGAGGTTTTACAGCAAGTTCCACAGTTTTCTCATGTTTTCATCTGACAAATCATCTCGATTTCTTTTCCTGCTGAATGTCTTCCTCGAAGTAACCACGAATCAACATACTTTGAAGGATCGAAAAATGTGAGAGGTGGACCCACCAATCTGATGAATAACAGTGACGAAACTGTTTTTGTCATCAAAGAAGCCCTGGTTGGGGTGATTATAAGATTCATCTGCGAAAATCCTCTCTCGCACTCACTAGTAGAAATAGAAATAGTATGTATAGCACGAATCAACGGAAGCAGTGTTTCTGGATATGTCTTTTCCATAAGGTATTCACGGATCCACGAATCATTTCTCTTTCATTTAGCTGTAGTCTGTTTGACAATTTTCTAATTTCCATTTCTCCAAATGTTATCTGGTTCGTAACATTTTCTGACCACTGTTTTTGATCTAATATGCGAGCCCTCTGAGCTAATTCAGCATCTTCGTTAGTAAGCAATCTGTTCTCAATTGAGTTCTTTAGTTTTTTGTAAAAGACGTTAGGATCAATAGGAGGATTATTAGGTGAGTTTTTTGTGTGTAATATAACTCCATGAAAGCTGAGATTCTCGGCGGCAGCTGTTGCAGTTTTATAATATGTGCCTGCATTTTGACTTCTTTCCTCAAAGACTTGTACAAGTGCTTTTATTTTTTGATTCGCCTTGTATAGATCTATGTTGGGCTCTTGTAGATCCAAGCTCAACTCAGATAATTCCTGAAGAGCATCACACATTAATCCTAGATCCATTATAAATTATGTAGATGTAATTTTCTTCTTCAGGCCTTCATAAGTGCACTTATCACTTTCGCTTCTTGTTGGATCATTTGTCGCTTCTTCAAAATGCTTCACCAGCGCTGCATAACTATTCCACACTGCAAACACCGAACGAAAACTAGATGATACCCATGGCGTACTTAAAACTCGCCCAATTTTCAACAGCTCAACTTCCAGTATTTCAGCACAAGAATGCAACTCTCTGCTGTTTTTTTGGCGAAGCATGATACAGGACGTAAAGCTTATCCAGAAAAGATATAAATCTATTGATTCCTGAAATCTCCTTTACAGTATCAGCTACTGACAATTTGAGGCTATGATTAGCACAATGCCACACTATCACAGATGGAAATTTATCGGTAAGTAACTTCTTAACTCCACTTTTGCATCCAAACATTACAGATGCGCCGTCGCATGTTACAGAAACTAAATAGTCTTTCAGGTATTCTTCTGTTATTCCATGAAACATGAGACATTCAAGTAAGGCATCAAAAATTCCCTTGGCCGTAACATTTTCAAGCTCCACTAAGTCTAGAAATAATTGATTGGTTCACTCATTCCTGTGCCAACTCCGAATATACACTATAAGTGTTGATTTTTGACTCAACGTGGTAGATTCTTCGATCATCACTGACATCTTACTTTTACAGCGAACGATTTCTTTGGCCATATTTTTCCTCATTTTGATGCTTATATGATTCACAATATTGCTGCACGCATTTGTAGAATGCAGAATGCAACCCATGTCAACTCCGTTCAGTTCTTGTAAATAATAATAATAATAATAATAATAAAATGATGATTTATATAGCGCTGTATCCCAGCAAGGAGCCAGGCTCACAGCGCTTTACATGGAAACAAAAATACATATAAAAGTTATTAAACGAATGATTTGCTTTTGCAACTTTATATGCAGTGCGAAAGACCTTTTCTATGACAAGTTTGTCACGTTTTAAAAACTTTAAAACAGCTTCTTTTTTAATCTATAAAGCCGCTTGATGCCCAGCAGATTCTTTATGATCAAAAATTTCTTCCGCAGTGACGTTAGTTGTTTCTTTCTATCGTCGCCATAACAAGTTATTTCACCATTACTCCATTCTGTTGATATTTTCATGCCCATCTTGGCCTCCACGCTAAGCGATGCCACATTTCTGCAGACAGTGCAGCCAAGTTTTTTGTCTTGAAGCCACAGCCACTCATTTTTTGAGCAAAATTCTGTTTTTTGCTCTACTGTCCAGCAACTCAGCCAATCGTTGTTGTCGAAGCACTCATGTACGCAAGTTTCTGGATCAGTCGTACTCGTTTTTATTTCTTCTGAGATCGTTTTAGCTTTCTTTGTTACTGAAGCTTCAGTCGAAAAAAAACTAGCTATTCTTTTCATTTTAAAACAGTACCAACCCCTGTATAATATTTGTTTTATAACTTGACAAATAAAAATAACACTAAAAATTACCAATTATTGATTGACACGTTGTGTTTACAGTCAATAACCGGACGTATTACTGATGTGTGTTGTGCATGCGCATCAGCACTATAGATATAAAATGTTACATTAAAATTCAAGGCTTTGTTTCATATAACAACCATCGTTGGGCCGGGCTATTATATATGACTAAATTATTTAATATTAAAATTCACTTTACACTATCAGCGATATTGCATTCAACGAATCCTGAAAAAGCAGTAAAGACCAAACATTCTAAGCAAAAAAATAAATAAGTCTGTGGAAAAAGGTGCCGGAACACCATTCCGGTGCGTTCCGCCAGAAAAAAAGCACTGGTTGTTATTAAAAAAAGTTTGGGAAACACTGGTTTAGGCACATGTAGTAGACAAAGCTTAACACATAAAATAAACATTGATGGAGAAATAAGAACTTTCTTGTAAATATTGTAATTCACAAGAAATTTACAATTGAGAAGCTGTTTGCACATCAATCATATATTATTTTTCTTATTCATTTTTTATAAAGCAAGATTATTTGTTCAGTAAGTCATTAATTTAACTTATTATTTTACAAAATCAATTAATTCTATTCATAACTTACTTGCCAACTATAACTAGATTCATTAGCCCCATCTTCCTTTTTCTCTTTCTTTCCAACATAAGGTCCAAATCTGGTTCGAGCTGGTAACAATTTAGTTGCAAAAACTCCCATACCAGCACCTTCAATATTTGATTTCTTAATGGCAAGTCCTTGGGGCAAAGTTTTCCAACAGTAGTTTGAATTCAAACCTTTCTTGCACTCTGGATATACCTAAATTAAATATTAAAAACTGTGTATTTTTTCTGTTTTTTAAAAATAGTTTTTGTGAAGTTTGAATTCTGGTTTAAAATTAAAAACTGCTTTTTCTATCATAAGAAGACATCAAATTATTTGTATTTAAAACCCTCTAGATAAACCTTAAACACAATGACAAGATATTAAAACCTACCTCCGTTGTACCAGATATTGTAACCAGTGCAGCTTGGTACCAAATCATAGTTGAACTAATTATCTATATTTTGTACTTTTTAAAAACATCCTTCTAGTTGTAGTAATTTTAAAAACATCCTTATAGTTGTAGTAATGTTATACCATTTCAATTTCTGGAACATCAAGGGAATCAGCACCCAAAGAAAACTAAAAGTATTCAGAGCTGTAGTGTTCCTTACTTTACTATATGCATGTGAGACTGTATAACAATGCTGAAACTCTTTCACACAAAACTCCAAGAAAAATTATCAATATAAAGTAGCAGGAAAAAGTTCGAGACACCTGAATATTAGCCAGGATAGTACTATCCAGCATCTACACAATCCTTATGCACTGCCAACTACGCTGCTCGAGGCATGTGGTGTGCATGCCCGACCATCATCTGCCCAAGAGGCTCAATATGACGAGCTTACTGAAGAGCATAGAGCAAGCATAGGTCCACGACAATGCTTCAAGAATACACTCAAAACTGCCATAAAAGCCATTGACATTTGACATGAACCCTGGTGGGCAGCAGCCAGTGATCGAGTCCCCTGGCATTCTATGAATCTGAATGGCACAGCTGCCAGTGAGGCTAATAGACAACAGGCTGCAAATACTAAACAACAGGCCAGGAAGGATCGAGAACTTTAAGGAATTCCTTTCATCTCATATCTAAATTTCGTGCAAGAATGGGGCTAATAAGCCACCAGAGAAAACACAAGGTGGCCTAGCACTGGACTAATATGATGAGAGTTGTCATTATCGACTAGGTGGGCAAATAGCACTATATTGGTGTAACGGAAGTACACTTTAAGGGATTGATACACATAATAATTTATTATATTATATTATATTATATAATTCATGCAGTTCACACTTAAAACTTCTTTAATGCAATTTAGTGATTTATTCATTTTACACAACAATTACATTCCATTAGAGACTTCTCAAGTTTTAAAATGAATTTTACCAAACATTTAAAGAAATAAATGTGTATTTACTAAATACAACATGAAATACTTTTGTCTGAGTAAAATACACAATTAATTGAATATATTTTATTTATCTCATTTTTCAATAACGATTTTATTCAATTAAAATTAATATTATAGCTATTTGAATCATTTTTAAAAGCTCATATTACTATATTATAAACAGTT
>MUZC01000043.1:825373-843877 GCA_002072015.1 Radix auricularia
GGTTGATGCACTTTTATTCACAAATATATTTTATATAAATCTGGAAAAGTGTTTTTTGAAAATTTACATCACTGTTTTTAGGCATCGACCTCCGTTGTTTATCACTTTTTATTGTTTTATTGCCTCATGAAACTTTGAGAAACATCTTATCCACTGGCAAATTCAATTTTGTAATTGGTTACTTGATTCTAATCATGATATTGATGTAGAGGAATTTATAATGTCCTCATTAGTAACCTCCTTCCACAAGGTGTCTTTCTGGCTGTTTGCTGCGGCTCAGCGTATTGTTTGTTTCAGCATTTAACAACTCTTATGGCAGAGTTCAAGAAAAGCTTGAAGTAGTCAATGGGACTGCTATCAGTAGGGAGAAAATGATTTCCCCTATTATTTCATTAAAATTATATAGCTTGTCTGTAAAACTGATCAACTTGTGTGACCGAGATTCAGAGACAGTGTCAGTGTCTCCATCACTCTCGTTAGCTTGATTCGGATCAGTTATTATTAATATTATCAGTAATATCAGTATCACTATCAAAGTCCATTCTTCCTAATTGTTTGAGTTATTAACTGCTGCATTTTTAGACGTTGTAGCAGCAATTAAATAGTCAAGAAAATGAAAGGCCATTGTATCAAAATATTCAGAAACCACGCGTCCAAATTTCACCAAACATAGTCCGACTTCTAAGCCACACAACTTTCGAACCGTAAATGATATAAACATCCGTTTTTTTTTAACAAAATCAGCGAGGTTTCTACTTTTCAAAAAGCGGAGAGCTATCGAAGGCTATTCGCACGGTAACGATGCTTCTCGCGAGGTCGCGTGATGCATGAGCGTTGCTAGACGCCATGGCGCTTTTGGGCGCATTAGTAGCGAGGGGGGTATGTCGCATTCAGTCGCAATAGTAGCGAATGAGTTAAGTGTTTTTTTTCTTCATTCTGTTTGGGTTCAACTTAGAGAGTTCATACTGTATTTTAAACTGAATATAACATTAAAAAATATGTTATTCTTACATTTGGATCTCGAACTGGAATAAGGGCATGTAATGGGCACTCATACATGTATTTATAATTGCAATCTTCACAAACTGAAAGTACAAATCATTATGTTGGATCACAATTAAAGTAAAACTTCAAGCTAACATGGTCGACTTCTAAAATTGAGTTGAAAATTTTATACATCACCAAATCATTACGCTAATTGTTGAGTCAATCACAGACAGTCAAAATTAAATAATTTAGTGAGAAAGAAAATTAAACTTATGCCAATTATATAAAATTAAATTTTCCTACCCTCACTATAAGCTCCTTAAAAACATTTTAAAAAAATAAAAATTAAGAAAATAATAATAAAACTATTAAACTTACTTTTAAGAGGAAAAAAGTATAGAATAAAATTATTTTTTTTTTAATTTCAAAGATATAATCATATTTGAATCGGTCAGGTGTAAATAGAAATTATTATAAAGATAATTATAAATTTTTATACTCTTAATTAAGGTTGTTAAGACAGCTCATTTTTTAAGATAGTTTAACAATTTAAATACAAAGATCATTTAACAGATGGTCTGAATTTTCCTCATGATTTGAGAACCAACAAGAGAATGTATCAAATTGTTTTCTGATGATGACATCAACAGTACCCATGATTTTACCGCCAGTTGTATTAAGCTCTGAGATGCCATCAACTCAGCAAAATTAAATTTTAAAAAATTAGCTAAAACAATGCCTTACATAGCAGGAAATCTGTACCTATTACTAAAAGACCAACATTGAATTTGAGGATTGATCAACTGTATGTGTAATACATCTTTCCTCTTGTAATATTAACAGTAACACTCAAGCCTTTGACCGCAATTCACATTTTGATATCACTGTCCCGCTGTGTGTTAAGTTGTTATGGAAACTAAGCAAATTTTAAAAAATGTATAGTTCATTAGCCAAACTCCACTAAAAGTGATGATGTGTATAATATTTGAATACCGGAATAATTAGAATGCACTCAACTGTAACTCGCATGTTGGCTCTTGTATACTGCTATATGACAACAACAAAAAAATGAACTCTGTGTATTGACCAATTGAAATTATGGTTAACAGCTTATGATCTGAGGACTGGTTAACTGTTAACAACATTATTATAAATCGATTGAATGTAAAATAAATTATTATCTTGAAACTTAAAACTGATATTTTACCATATGCCTTATGACATTTCAACTTAATTACTTACAAAAGAATTCATCATCCACAGGGTTAGTTAGGGACATAAAATTTTCATTTCTCTTCTCCTGCAATGGGTATATATCAACTTTCTCCTCACTCTTCATTTCTTTCTCATTAATGTGGATCTGTCTTGTGACCTAGATAAATAATTTAGTAAAGAGAAATAATTTTTATTTTAATGAATTAAGTATTCTATAATAACTGAGATAATATTTAATTAAAACACCATTTATTTATTTCAGATTTTTTTTCAGATATGGAAAATATGTAAAAAAAAGAAACTTTTTATAATAATATTAAAATTCAAACATTGTAACTTGTAGCACGAAGGAAGTTAAGTAAACTGAAAAAGAAGCATTCTTAAATGTACTAGAAATTATTTATTGCAATACAAACACTGTTCAAAGCTTACTTAAACTTTACCATTTTTCCAAGCTTTTCTTTTAATAGTATCAAGTATCAACTTTATATCTTCTCGGATATTTTGTAGATGTATCTTTTTTCTTTATGCGCCTGTACTCCGAAAAAGAAAATAATTTAATCATTTATATTGACCAATCATAAAATGCTTCAATGTAATATTAGAAAAATAAATCCATTTTTAGTCAAAATACTTATCTACAATTGCATCATTGAACCCTGCTGCCTCCTGGTTGCATTAATAGTACGATCAATTGCTGAGTTCGGGTTTGATTCTCACCTCAGTTAAGGAATCTTTTATATAATATATCCAATTATCTTTAAAATGATATATCCCACATCCAATTTCATTAAAAAATTACACGAAAATTGCAATAATCTTTACACACAAACACATTGTTTACATTTTTAAGAAGACTAAAAGTGAACAAGAAGCATATAACTCAGCAAAGATTTTTCACAAAGTGAAAAACGATTTATATAATATACTAGATGCCCGAGGCAGAGGTTCATAAATAGTGTCAAGAAATTAAGGGAGGGGGGAGAATAGAAAAAAACTACATCGCAAAGAAATCAGAACAATGCGAATGGACAGAAGTGTTGCTAAGTCTTGGGGCCATCCATGTATTATGAACGAAAAATAGCATGTTGCATATGGATGTGGCATCATATTTCTTAAACACCCCCTCACCCTCTTCACACATCATCACAAATGGTGACAAATGCTTCACCCCACCCCCTTAGGCATGTGACATCATTTATGGACTGACCAAGAGAGTAAACCCAATATATTTTGACTTTGGCTTAAAAGTAATTTTTCAACCAGTGGCGGCGAAAGGGTAACAAATTTGTATGTATGCATTGGGGGGGGGGGGAGTCCCAAAAATGTGTGGATGCAACAGGGGGTACATAAAATATTACTTTTTTTGCGTATGTAATATATGGATGGCCGCATGTTCAAAAAGAAAGTGGGAAATGAACAGACACAAACAATTTTAAATTTTAAAAAAGTAATGTCTTAGTTGGGGATTGAGCCTGAAACCCTCCACTTGCTTGGAGAATGTACTAACCACTACAAAAAAATATACATGCTATTTGGATGTTTGGAAAGAATAAAGTAGTTGACCTCAATTGAATGCATCCTTGGTCTCCCTGACCAACCATGCTGTGAAATACCTTTTCTTGCAATCTGATTGGTTGGTGGGGTCAGAGGTCAGACAGCCTGCTATTTGGTGTCCGGCATATATATATATATATTAGGGTTGTTATTGATTAATTAAAATTTTTATTGTTAACTTTGGAAAAATTACTGAATAATTAATCAATAATTTTAATTAAAGCTAAAAAAGATGTATGACATCATTACATTTTAAGCACTTGCGATAGAAATTTCAAATTATTTTAAAAATATAAAACTAATACAGCTGTATAGAAATTGTTTTAGGATTAACAAAAACATATAGATCATCTTTTTATTGCAAGTGGTTTAAAAGTAATATTTTTCTAAGACCTCTTAATAACTTTTTTCAATGTAGTTTTCCTTCACATTTTGTGGCCTTTTATGCCATCTTTTAAAATTTCCCATATTCTAAGTAATAAAATAAATAAATAAATATGTATATAATAGTACGTCACTATGGTTTATTTAAATTTAAGTAGCTCATTAGAATGTCAATGAATTTAAATTTTATTGTAAAAATTTAGTAAAAACAATGTTTAAATTCTCAATATCTTCTTCATTATAAAAACAAATTATTTTAAGGCAAGCGTTATTCGCACGGTTTTGACGTCATAACCGTGCCGATAATTTTGAAAATTATCGCACGGTTCGACAGTGCCGATAATTATTCGCACTTTTTTGAAATGCTAATCTACACTTACTAACTACAAAGTGTAATAATTAAGATAATGTAAAGTATTAGTATAGTTGATATTTAAGTTTTAGGACACTGTCTACTGTTAATTGATTTAATTGTTGTTTAATTGTGTCAAATAAATAATATTAATATTAGACCTAATAGCCTGCGCAAATAAAACAAATAATAATTACGACAATATTTAGTTACTGACCCACTGACAGACAGTGTGACTGTGACTCAATGAGTCAATGACCAATGGCTACAAATTATGAAGATGACAAAGATTATAAGATTTTGAACAAAAAAATATCAAACATTATCATTTTTTGCACGGTAAACTAATTTTGCTGTCACAGATATTGATAGTAATAGTATTTGAGCAAGAATCTGAGTCTGAGCGGACCTGCATACCGCCGTTCGCTAATTAATTATTAATGATTTATAATTAATCATTTTATCAATCAAAGTGAAAGACTATATGATGGTAAAGCATCATTTAAACAAAATTAAAAAGTGAGAGTCCGTACTCTGTAAGTGTAAGTAAGACTGAACTGAGTATGAGTATAAGGCATAAGCATAACAGTGAACAGTAGGCCTAACTAGTAACTAGTTTTGTGGGGCGTTACGTACTACACCCAACGCCGCGGTAGAAATCTTGGCAAATGTGGAACCGCTCAAAGTACGGCGAGAGAAAGCAATACTAACTACGGTGGAAAGATACCGTAGAATGGATCGCAACGAACCCTGTTTTCAGATGCAAAACAGATGGGTAAAACGCACACGACTGAAACGACCCTCCTTTATGGATGTGGTCAACGAGCTCGAGGTTTCAGTTAAATTACCCAAAAGCAGGGAAAAAATATCCATGATCCCGGCGAGGGGACCTCACGAAAGCTACTCTCCGCCCGATCTACGTTTGTCACTGGCAAATGCCGCGGTGGGGAAAAATAGTCCAGTTGAGCTTCAGCACGAAGAAGCACTAAGGACTATTGAAGCCTACGGTACAGGCGTAGTAAGAGTCTATGCAGACGGCTCATGCTTCACAGATGGACGAAGTGGGTACGGTGCACTAATTGAATACCCTGCTGGAGGCCCAGCAGTAACAGAACTGTCTGGACCATGTGGAAGACTAGCTTCAAGCGGGGACGCTGAACTAGAGGCAATCCACAAGGGTGTGAAAGAAGTGCGCCTACGCCTATGTAGACGAAAGAGTTTTCCAACAGTCGTAATCTTCACCGACTCGAGATCCTCCTTGGAACTCTTGAGTCGGAGCTCTATGGAGACGAAAACTGTCGATGCTGTACTAGAGATCGTTAACTATATTAGATCTCGCGGGGGCATGGTTGTCCTGCAGTACATTATAGGCCACGCAAAGATACCACAGCAAGAAAAGGCAAACTTGCTGGCACAACAGGGTGCTGCCCAGCCCCAAATCGAACGCCCAATGACCCAGCTGGGGGTAAAATTGTGGCTAAAAGACCATTTCATGGGAAAATGGCTAAAAGGATGGGAAAATGGTGACACGGCACGAACGCTTTACGATAAAATGCCGCGACCACGCAAGCGAGATCCCTGGTGGAAACTGCCTCGTAGCTGCCAGTCCCTCATCACTCAGATGAGGACTGGACACTGTCCAACAAACAGCTACTTTCACAGGTTAGACAAAAACAGGGAACCCGGCTGCCGTTTATGTGGTATGGCCGAGGAGACAGTGGCACACCTGCTGACCGATTGTTCTGCGGCAATTGGGGACGCGGTGAGGTCAGGCAGCCATTGCACTTCGGAGGAATATCTCCATGGCGATGCCCTTATGTTGAGGCTCGCCGTTGGTATTGTAGGCCGGGTTATAAGAGTCTGAAAAGACTCAACCCTCCAAAGAGAATGTCACATATTTAGTAACTAGTTTAGTAGTAACACTTGTAGTAACAGTGACTCACTCATGGGATATAAAAAAAATTGTCCCTGGAAAAAAGCCTGTTTGAGTGTTTGCAAGCATCGTCACTGTGGTTGTAAAACAAAAACCAACACAAAAAAACAAAAAACAACAAAACAACAACAGAAAAAAAAAGAAGAAAAAAAAAGACTGTATCAGGATTCAAACCATTAACCAATAATAACACTCACTAACTCTAGCTGACTATCCATTAGTCTAGAGAAACTTGAAAATAATGCAATTATTAAATTGTAACTAGTATTACTACTATAAACTTATAAATATTAGTACTATTAACATATAACTGCACAATTTAGCCTAAATTGAGTGAAATTGGCTATTATTTTGTTATCAGCCGATGGGAGTACGCATGCGCGAAGACCAGACCCGACCTCTGCTAGTAATTTTAAAAATTTTATGCACTGGAAAAGCGTGCGAATAATCACTTCGTTATTTTAAAGTTTACACTTACAAATTTTTTTGAAATGGTAAAACGTGTACGTAGAAAAATACAAGTATTATTAATTATTAATAATTAATTATTAATTAATTTTTTTTTAAATTGTTTAAATTATTTCTCTTTATTTTAATAGCTATTTTGTCAATTAAAATAATTTGAATCAATACATTTTTTTACTGATCAATTGATAAATTAATAATTAATTTCTGCAGCCCAAATATATATATATATATTAGGGCTGTTATCGATTAAATTAAATTTAATAGTTAACTTTTGAAAAATTACCGCTTAATTAATCGATAATTTTGTTAAGGCTAGAAATAAAGATGTATGACGTCATTTAACTGAAAATTTCAAGGGAAATAATAAAAAAAAAGGCAATTCATATTTTTATTAAGTTATTTTTAAAACATAGTTAATGAAAATACGTTAAATAACGTATTAAAGTTAGGCACTTGAATGAAAATTTCTAATTTATTTTAAATATAAAAGTAATACAGCCATATAGAAATTCTTTGACAATTAACAAAAAGATAAAAAAATCACCTTTATCCCAATTGGTTCAAAAGTTTTTTTTTTTTTTTCTAAGACCTCATAATCACTTTTCTCACTAGGTGTTCTCCTTCACATTTTGTGCCATTTCATGTGATTTTTTTAAAATGCCCATAATTTAAGATTTAATTTAATTTAAAAAGATATAATATTGTTAGGAGAAATATTTTTAATAATAGTAGTTCAAAATAAATGTATGAATTTAAATTTTGTTATTGTCCTTATAAAACAGGTTATTTTAAAGTTTATACTTTCCAACTTTTTTAAACAGAGAAGTTTGTCCGTAAAAAATATAAAAAAATAAAAACTAGTATTAATTAATTACTAATAAAGCAATCTTTAAAAAAAATAAATAAATAAAAAACATTTCTTTTATTTTAATCACTATTTCATCGATTAAAATAATGTTAATCGATAAAATAATTTACCGATTAATCGAGAAATTAATCGGTAATTTCCGCAGCCCTAATATATATATATATATATAATATATGATTCTTTTTGAACGTCCATAAATGTAAGTTTTATCATTTATGACACTCTAGCAGACGTGTTGTGCGTTTCATTGATCTCAGTGTCAATTTTCAAAATGTTTTAAACATTATTGAAAGTATTTTTTTTTTTTCACACAAACTAGGCAGTGGCTATTGAGACGCTAGCTAAGGTTGGTGTATTTAGGCTATTTCTTTAAGGACTTTTTCAGTGGAGAAAAAAAGATAATAATAATAAAAAATCATAATTGCACTTCTATAAAAGGTAGAAAGACAAATCAAATGTTTTTTATGTCAAGCCCTTTAAAATGATATATTATTTAAGCATATTGGACATAATTGGACTACATTTACAGTCAAAGTACTTAGTTTAAGCCACACCACGAATCAATTAGCCTAAGCCTAAGGGGCCATCCATACGCAAGCAAATGGCATTTTGCTAATGGATGCCTACAGGGGGGTCTCCACTAAATGCCTACTTACGCACAACAAATGTAATTTGCATAATACTAAGCTTAGTAATAATAGTACTAGTAACGTAAACCGTGCAGACTTCAAACAGCGTCCGTGACTGACTGAGTCAAGACTGATATGCAAAAATGTTTTATATTTTAATGCAAACGAAATTCTGAACTTTTAAATTCATACATTGCTAAGATATATCCGTGTGATTTATATTTCCACTTCTTGAAATTAGTAGATGTTTCTCTTTCGCCTACCTATTATACATAACAGATAGCGATTTCACTGCTTATATCTTTATATTTTAGACGTTTTTTGGCAGTCCGAGAATGCTATTTTTACCCCCTTTCCCAGTTGTCACAAAACTTAGACCACAATATGACGTCACAAAGCTCTGACTGCCCNACACACTCGTACACATGCGCACAAGGGATCATGCGCGTACACACACACGCACAGATACACACACGCTCGTACACATGCACACAAGGGAGCACGCACACACACAAAGAAAAAACTACTAAGTTTTATTTGTCATCAAAATCAAGTGAGGCGTTTTCATTTTAATACCAGATTCAACTATACATCCTACAAGTCATTATATGTATTTTTATCATAAAAACTAAGAGGAGTTAACATCCAGTATATACTCGCATATAGCCAGTGGCGTAGCTAGAGCTTTTGCCGCCCGGGGCGGTCTCCAAAATGCCGCCCTTTTAGGGGGGGTTGCCTATAAATGACGTCACGCATGGGGGGGGGAGAAGAGAGGAGTTACACATTTGACGTCATTCAAAACGCGCAACTTTAAATAAAGTTCCACTTAAATACATGAATGCAGACACGTTATTTAATGACTTTTTGCGTGGCTTCACGCGTGTTACGATGTTAGAGTGCAGCCTTACATTACTTACACTAAAACATATTTTATATGGAAATAAAATGATTTGAAACTTGCTATTCTTGCTCTTATTGGGGGGGGGGGGATCTTTGTGATGTCACATTGAGGAACTGGGTCTAAGTTTTGTTTACGACGTGTGACGAGCGGGAGGGGTGAAAAATTAGCCAATAGTATGATATTTTTTAAAATAAATTTATAAACATAAATAAATAATTTTAATTGTAACGAAGTACCTTTTTAATGGTGTGGAACATTTTACCATTGAATGTCCTATTTATGTAAGCAGTAATAAAAGAGGCCGCATGAGATTATATAACTATAAAAACATATTTTAAAAAATACAAGACATTTTTTTTTGGAGGCCCCAAGAATGTTATTGGGGTCGCAGGTCCCCCCAGCCCCAAATGAGACAAAACATATTCCAAATTTACACCAAAAAACATTAAGAAATATATGCTTTTATTTTTATTTATAACTAAAGAATTATAAAAAAATAACAAAGAAATTGTTTGTATCATTTTGTAAACATTTAATATTTATACACTTACTTACCAAACTATCATAGTAGAAAAATCTATTAATGTGTTATCCAAATTTTAATTATTTGTACTATCGTGCTCTATGGACAATAGTGCAAGAATTTGTAGTCTTAAATCACTCATTGTGGAACGAATATATATTTTTTCAAATTCAGTTTGGAGAAGCTCCTTTCTCAACTATATTCACTGAAAGCAATTGCTAAAATAGAGTTCTTAGCAAACATTTAATGCTGGTTAAAGAATTGTCCAATCTGTACTGTTGAATATATTTTACTGGATCAATTGGCCTTTCCCCAGTTTTTTAAAAACGTAATGTCTCTTCTTGTAATGTAGGTACAGCCAAGGCTGGTCTTAGGCTGCTGCAACTTATGCGGTCGCAGTGGGCCCCGCGCTTTCATAGGCGCCACGAATCTTAATTTTCACTTATTAACTTATTATCATTATTAATACATTTACCCAAACTGCGGGCCCTGCGCAATCCTTTTCGCAAACTAAGTTGTATAGGGCCCCGCAATAGCTGAGACCAGCCCTGTGTACAGCCATAAAAACATGATTCTTTCTCTTTCAATATCAAACTGTTCATTATCAATGTAAATAAAGAAATTTATTTGATGCTCAAATTCATAATTTAATAGGTTACATGGTAATATACACGAAAATGTTCTTGTAAGGACATGTTACTGATGAGCGCGTTCTTTCAATTTCTTTTATAATTGCATCCATGAATAAAAACATTACTTTCTTGCTCTAGAGATAAAACCAACTATTCTGAATTCACCCCACGCATATTTTCCTAATTTTAACTCTGAGTTAAGTTGATATCTCCAACTTTCTATAGCAGCGTTCTGTATTTGCACATATCTTTGTTCCACGAAATGGGTTTGAATAATTTTTTTTATTTTTAAAAAAGGTTCCCATAAATTGAGTTACCATAGAAAAGAAAAAGATTGCATTGAACTGAGTAAAATTCCAGCCTCTGATCTCGTTTTACTAGTTACTTCGGATGTCATTTTTTCCAAGACGCTTGAAAATTTTAAGTATGTCTTTGTCAAAACTATTGATGCTGTTTTAGTGGTTATAAGCGGTGAAATTTGAATATTTTTGTGTTCTTGTCTTACATCTTAATAATTTTCCATACAATAGAAGAATTCAAATTATTTACATATTACTTTAATTTGATAAGCGTAGCATTTTTAATGAATAACAGTATTTTAATGAAAAACACAAGCTGTTCGTGCTGCATAATTTAAAATATTTTTAAAAAAATAAGTTACCTTACAGTGATTTTATGAAAAATGAACAGTAATATCTATGCCTACTTGCAAGTTAAACAGTAAAAACAATATTTGAACCACCATGTCATGAAGGTACTTGTTAGCGCATCATTCTGCGCATGTCGAAATTCCACGTATATACTGTCGTGGCGATATAATACGACAAATATTCGGACCAGCGGTGATGTGTATTTTTTTGTGCAGTTTTCTTATAAAAGAACCATCTGTGAAGTATACCGCTTAATTTTACCTTATTTTAAAAGCGATTTTTAATTTCAGAATGGTTTTGCTTAAGTTATAACAACCACTATGTAATCAAACAAATGTTGCACGAATCCGTAAAGTAAGATTCGAAATTAAGAACATTATTTTTCACTTTGGTTTTTCCCCATTCAAAAGAAAAAGGGTGGTTGTTGGAAATGGTTTTACTTTTTAAATGCCCCCAAAATGCCGTCCTTTGAATAAGTGCCGCCCGGGGCGGACCGCCCCCACCGCCCCCGTAGCTACGTCACTGCATATAGCCGACCCCCCCCCTAAAACTGATTTAAAACGGCCAGTTTTTGCAAAAACTTGCATATAAGCTGACCATACAATTGTCTAATTTTACTCCATATGTTTGATTCATAGCAATGTGCTACTATAAAGATGTAAAAAGCTAACTTCAATATTACATACTGGTTTGTTTACCTTTTGGAATCACCCAAAAACGTGTTCTGCTCTTTCAACATTGTTTACTATGGTAATAAGTCAACCTCCGCTCAAAAGTTTTTCACACCTGATGATTAAAGATGTTTAATGTTTATATGCAGACAATAATATACACTTTGATTTAATCCTTGTGTCTATTTTGTTTTATGCGCATATACGCCGACCCCATGAATTCAGTATTATATTTTATAGTTCTAAATGCGACTTATGTGTGAGTATATACGGTAATCAAAATGAATCATTGCTGAGTTGTATCATGAGTTACGTTTCTAGTCTTCGGTTATGTCATCATGTTGGCTAAAATTATTAGTTTTCCATGAGGAGAGTTCACTGCGTTTCAGCTCTTTTACATAAGAATTAACCCTAATCTTCCTTTTAAAAAAAATAATAGCTCCCTTGTGTCGCTGGGACTGTTGCTGCTGCGAGGATGTGTTTAAAGTCTACAAGTACGGAGACGATAATGTGGTTGCAGAAATTCGCAAGAAATTTGCTGGATTAGCTAAGGTACAGACTTATCACAGTACGATATGTGATGAGCTGTGTGTACACATGCGCCAAAGTTTATGGGTTGTTTTGAAATTTTTATAATACTAATATATCACAAAATAAATGGAAAAGACGTAAACAGGGTAAGGGTTAGCCTGACAGGACGTAACAAAACAGCGGACGTTTCGGCAAAGAGCCTTTTTTAACGGACAAATAATACAAAAATAAAACGAATATAAAAAATAAAAAATTGGCTGCGGTGAAATCCAAAGAGCAATGAAAGTAATGCAGGAAGAGAGCAGAGCGAGCCAATATAGGAAAGGAGAGAATGGGTGGGGCAAAACGACTAGGTGGTCAAAGCAAACACAACATTCATCCCATGTGGCGCAAGAGTCCCATACTTTTGTATCAGTTTATTCTCCAGACTGACTCTCCCGGGTGTGTTTGTGCAAGAGACAATGGCAGTGACTGCCAGGTCATTTGACGCCCATGGTCGCGTCAATTGAAGTGTCGGGAGACAGGACACTGTTGTCTTGTGTAATCGCCCAAATGTGTTCAGCGATGCGGCACATATTCATATTGGGCCAAGATCCCAAATAGCCATTTTTCTGTAGTGATCCATATTGATATAAATTTCTGATTTCGAGGAAACTTTTTTTTTAGACTTTGAGTTACATTACAGCCAATACACATATGTTAAAAATCAAATAAAAAATTATGTCAACAATACGTTAAAATTAGTTATGAACATTTTAGAGCAGTGGTTCCCAAAGTGGTCCCTACGGACCCCCAGGGGTCCGCGGAACCGTTCAGGGGGTCCGTGGACAATTAAAATAAATTTGGGGGTCCCTGAACAACGTCAGGGGGTCCGCAGAAGGTTTGAAATTATTAAAAAATTATGTGTTTTTTAAAATTATTACTGAAATAAAAATAAAGAACAATGTAAACTGTTATTGAAATTTTAAGTCCTGAGTAAAATAACGTTGTTTGATCTAAGAACAGAAAAAGAACTATGATATTCCCACAGCTGTAACCAATCTAAATGCTTGGTTAATTGAAAAGCTTGTCAAGTTTGGTGCGCGAGAAAGGCAGAGACACAATATGTAGGTCATAAAAATACAATCTTTAAGCGGAAATGACGATGATTGCAGGGTTGGATAAATTGTGACGTGTCGTTAAGTTAATATTTATCCAAGGCAGGAGCAATACAGCTTTGCATTGATACCACATTTGATATGATTGGACGATTCTAAATACATGAATCAGGGCAGCAAAATTTCTTTTTTTAAAATTCAAAATTCGACCAAACATCTTTTTATAGAGAGTTAGCAAAATAATACTTTAAAATATTTTCTAATATATTTTCTGATAAATAATAAAAAATATTGTTAACATTTTAAAAAATTCTTTAAAAGTCCTAATAGAAATCTATATTGAAACAGAAAGCTCACCCGGATCCCCCTTTTTATTTTCAAAGTTTTCGATGGCGCAGTGAGACACCAAAAATAGTTTATGCTGCTAAATGCATAGCTTGCCTACAATAAACCAGGAAACAATTATGTAACAGTATGTCTTCTGTGTAATCAAACTTTCCAAACATGAGGCTGAGGAATAGTTAATGAAAATCCTTAGTGATAATAACTTAACGATTTAATGTATTTTTTGAAGCAGCCCAAAACACATATTTCAAAACACCATAACTTCAACAACTCATAAGGACAACATCTAAGCAAGATGACTAAATGACGATGGACTGTTTGCATACTACAATATTTCTTTATTAATTGCAAAGTCTGTAAAGCCCAACACGATTAGTGAAGAACTTATTTTAACAGCTGTACGTGAGATGATAAGCACTGATATGCACAAACCAGCTTTCAACATCACAAAAATAATTCCACTGACCAATAATTCAGTCCAAAGAAAGATTAGCAAAATGGCTAAGTGTGTTGAAAATTATTTATTTTGAGAACTTACAAAAACGTCTGAATTTTCTCTACAACTTGACGAGTCCACTTTACCAGGAAATGAGGCTTTACTTTTAGCTTGTGTAAAACTTTGTTAAAGAAGAACAGTTTTGCCAAGACCTATTATTTGCTAAATGTTTGGAAACAGATATGAAAGGTGAGGCGTTCTTTACTGATTTAAAAGAGATTTTTCAATGAAAAAACTATACCCTTGACTAGCATCATTTTTGTTGCTATGATGGTGCTCCGGCAATTATAGGAAGATACCGAGGCTTTCTGACACACTTAAAATAGGTAGTCCAAACTGGCGAAAAAACGCAATTTGGGGTCATTTTTCATAGTTTTCAAAAAATAAATAAAAATACTTCTAAGAGTCTTACACAAATAAAATTAATATGTGAATAAACTTCAAATCTTTATCTACAGACATATATATCTTTTGTATATGTAACTTGTGTCTATATGTGTTTTTAATGTGTTTAAAAAGTATCAGTTTTGACAAATTTTACGGCGTTTTTTCGCGTGAATTTTTACCATAGGTGTTTAAAACGCTGATCGCGTCGCGCCAATTTAAATTAGCGACGTAGAGTTAACATCAAATTAACGGGAAGACCCTACCCTTTCGTTTGATGTATAGAAATTATATCTAACTTCATTATTTCATTTTAAAAATTCTGATTGAAAACTTAAAACGAAAAAAAAACAATGAAAATAACTAAGTTGTAATACTTTTCGCACACCGATAGAAAGATCATTATAATATTCAAATTACTGTTGTAAAATCAAATGAGTGGTAACTATTGGCACGAAGCGATCTTCTTTAGAAAAAGATAACCATTTTCAATTTTTCGTGTTCACGGGGACAACGCTGCGAGTCACTGCGAAGTTCTTTGACCACGGTCTTGTGTTTTTGTTAATAGGAATTACTCGTGTTTTGAGACGTCAATCAATACGTAAGTAATATATTTAAAGTTTTATCTACATTTAAACAAAAGATTTACATTTGTTTTAGTTTAGTTGATTTAGTTAATAAAAAGATATCATTATCTTAAGCAACACTGCTGGTCTCATCGCAGTAACATTATAATAATTGGACGAGTCTGGCACATAGGGTATGATTAGAGTTGGATGTATTTAATTTAGGACTGTCTATCGATAAAAAACATGGATAATCTTAGAAATGACTGCATGATACATACTCAAATGATGTTACATTTAATATTTGTTAACAAATTATGGCTGTAATAATTATTTACAATACGGGTTTCTGCATAAATTGTGAATCGATTACACCAAGATGGCCGCCCGATAGCCCGTGTTTGGGGGAAAAGACTGGCATTCTTTTCGGGGGGTATTAGGATTGAATATTAATTATACCTTTTTTTAAAACAAATATTTATTTCAAAGTTCTATGAACTATTTTGAATTTTTTCATTCATATTATTTACTTAGTATAAATATTTATTAATATTATTATACTTGATAATATTTAGATGTCTTTGTTCTGCACTGTGAATCTTGGCAATACCATAACATAGACTCACCCAATTCATTAATTAGTATGAAATTTATCAATATCAATGAATATAAATAAAACTAATATGAATCTGAGCTAATGTTCAAAGTTAAATCCTCTGATACTGATTAAAATATACTTTTTTGTAATTAGTAGATAGTTGGCCTATTATAACCTTGGTTTAAGTATAGTATAGTGCAATATATCAATAATTAATAAATTAATTAATAGCTAGGACTAGGGCTTAATTCCAACTTAATTCCTATACTTCATTTAGAGTTAGAGTCCAGAGCATGAATAATAACATCACAGAAAGTGAAGACTTGGCTACTGGCACTGAAGATAATGGTAACCAAGAAACAGTACCAGAAGCTGGAAGGTACTCTTCACTGAGTACCATAAAAAAGCTAATATGTAAGTATTGTGAGTATGGTTTTAAGTTTAAGTACAATAATAATTCTTTTAATATTAAAGTATGGACTTCATATACTTCCTCACCAAAGATTACACATAATTCTAATTTTGATGGTACACTGTATATTAAGATAATGTTTTTAATAGTATATTCCTTATTCCTCAGTGGGGGAAATATTCAATGGCCTGTGTGCATCATTTCTGGCTAAAGGAAAAGGGAGAAGGCCACAGCCTCCAGCAGTTCCTAGAACATACAGTTTAATATTTATGTTACACTTTTTCAAACTCCAAGGCAACAAGGACAACAAGGATGTTGCAAACTGGTTCAAGAAACTGTTTCCAGAAAGTCACTACCAGCCTGATCGATTTGTCAGAAAAATGGAACATGTGGTTTCTAGTGTTGTGACACTTTCTGGGACTGATTCTTTGATTGATTTTTTAGCAACGCCGATGAAGCTGGATTCCTTGTCTCCAGCCTTGGATAAATGTGGTATTACTTTACCTAATGTATTTACACCTCTTCATTTTAATAAAACAATATGTAATGAAGTTAATGTGACTAACCAAATTATTATAGATTTAGAACTGTTCAGATCTAAGGAAGGGCTGTGCAAATCAAAATTTATTGTTCAGTGGCTTTTAAATTTATTGCATTATGATTATGATGAAAATGATTTAGAAAATAACACTATGGTTTTGAGGTGTAAAAAATCAGTAGAGAATATAATAAAGACTTATAAAACATTAATTAAAAGTAAAGGGGGGAAGAAAAGTGATGAGTTACAGAAATTTCTATGTGCTAATTTAATCCTAAGTGAGGTAAAGACAAAACAAGCTGAAAGGTATGGTGAAGTTAAAAATATAGCACTTAAAGTTAAAAAAAAATGTATTGATTGTTGTCATTTACGAGAACAATTAGTTTCATTGAAAAATCTTGTCACCACTATTCAGAGAGAAAAGTCAGAATTAGTAAATAGATTGAATAAACTTGAATTGGACAATTTAAAATTAAAAAAGAAAAAGGCAGACATTGCAAATAAATCAAAAACCAATTGCTTGCTTAAATGTAAAAACCATTCACAAAGAAATAATTACCTTTTGCACCAATATAAGGAAGAATTGTTAAAGAGTAGTAGAAATTTTGAAAAAAGTTTAAGTGTCGTAGAAAGAGAAAATGATGATTTGAAGGTTCAACTCTTTAAAAGAAATACAAAAATAGCAAGACTTCAAAGCAAACTGAATTCTTTGAAACATGGTAATAAGGTTTAAGGTTTTTATGAATTAAATTGATTAAACTGTTTTTTTCTTGAAATTCATTCACAGAAATTGTTAGGTATGTTGAGTTATGTCAATTGCATAATTTTTTATGAATTTTTAAATTTTAGCATTTTTAATTATCACGTATTAGTACTTAGTGTTAGTACTTATGAGGGTACTAGTTTTAAGGATTTTATCAATTAAAGTGATTAAACTGTTTCTATCTTGAAATTCATTCACATGAATTGTTAGGCTTATTAAAAATACCTTAATTTGATGTTAGATGTTGGATATATTGATTTTTGTGACGAGGTGACATATTTTTATGTTTACATTTGTGAATAATTTATGCCACTTTTTAAAAGCTAATTTAATGGGGTTAAGCATTAATAAGATTTCTCTCATTTCATTTTTTTATAATTAGATTCATCTGAGAACATTTTGAAATGCCTTTGGCTCAATAGTGTTTTGCCAAGCATTTTTTATAATTTTTTTAAAAACTTCAATTTTTGAAAATTTAATGGGGTGGGTATCTTTGAACTTATTTTAATGGATGTAAATGTCCTTCAATGCTATTGATTCACATTACTCATTGTTCCTGTTAAAATTACCTTTAATTTGATGTATGGTATGTTTATTTATGTCAATTGCATAAATTTATATGAATTTTTGAAACTGTGCATTTTACACTTTTTCGGTCGAAAAATAAAAATGAAAAAAAAAAGATGTTTTCAATTTTTAAATATTTTTTTACTTTTGAATGAATCAATGTAGAGGCTTCAAAAAAATTGGGCTTATTAATTATAAACTTTGTTGTAACTTTACCAATTTCTAGACATCTCAGTAACTTATGTTAAAAAATACCAGTCTTTGAAAATGACCTTTTTTGAAAAGTGAAAAAATTCCGATTTTGGCCTTTTTTCAAAAAATTTGAAAATAGCATAACTTTTTTGTTTTTTAAGATAACTCAGTAATTTTTTTTCCCAATGTCTTAGAATAAAAAGTACTACAACATGAAATACACCAAAATTATAAAATCCTAAAAA
>MUZC01000043.1:858926-881133 GCA_002072015.1 Radix auricularia
ATGGTATGCAATAGATCTGTGCTATATCTTATGGTATGCAATAGATCTGTGCTGTATTTTATGGTATGCAATAGATCTATGCTGTATCTTATGGTATGCAATAGATCTGTGCTGTATCTTGAGGTATGCAATAGATCTGTGCTGTATCTTGAGGTATGCAATAGATCTGTGCTGTATCTTGAGGTATGCAATAGATCTGTGCTGTAACTTGAGGTATGCAAATGATATGTGCTATATCTCATGGTATGCAATAGATCTGTGCTATATCTTATGGTATGCAATAGATCTGTGCTATATCTTATGGTATGCAATAGATCTGTGCTATATCGTATGGTATGCAATAGATCTGTGCTGTATCTTATGGTATTCAATAGATCTGTGCTATATCTTATGGTATGCAATAGATCTGTGCTATATCTTATGGTATGCAATAGATCTGTGCTGTATCTTATGGTATGCAATAGATATGTGCTGTATCTTATGGTATGCAATAGATATGTGCTGTATCTTGAGGTATGCAATAGATCTGTGCTGTATCTTATGGTATGCAATAGATCTGTTCTGTATTTTATAGTTTGCAATAGATCTGTGCTGTATCTCATGGTATGAAAGTAGAACTATAGATCTGTGCTGTATCTCATGGTATGAAAGTAGAACTATAGATCCATGCTATTTCTTCAGGTATTTAAAGATCTTTAGATCTGTGCTGTATCTTGAGGTATGTAAGTAGATCTATAGATCCGTGCTGTTTTTTCAGGTATTCAATAGATCCATAGATCTGTGCTGTTTCGTTAGGTATTCAATAGATCTTTAATGTATCCTCAAGTATGCAATAGATCTATAGATCCATACTGTATTGTTTAAAATTTTGTATAATTAATTCCACAGCTTACATACATTTCTCCGTAATCACCTGGGTCGTTCTGATCAATTCATATTAATATTTATTAATTAATTACTCAAAAGAAACTTGTTGTAAGTGCTGCAGTGACTTACCTCCCCTTTTAGTCATGGTTACTGATGTCGTTTGCCCCGTGTCGTCATGGTTATTGATGTCTTTTGTTTCCAGGACCACCACAATGATCCGCCCTCCCTTGCCTTCTGGATGGCCAACTGCTCTGAAATTCTCCACATGTTCAAGCAGGACAGAGACATTCATTCCCTGAGCACCACATCCCAAGAGATGCTGGCTGAAGCCGTTCAAACAGCTTTTCATCATTTGGTCAGATGTCTGCAGGGAGACCTCCAGAGGGTTATGCCAGCCTTCCTTGACCCTTCAGACAGTAATGATGTTGAGGATGGTAAGTACTTGTCTACATTATTGACAGATTTGACTTCTCAACAGTTTTAGATTCACCAAAGTTTCCCAACATTTGAAAACATTTTATGCAATGACTACAAGAAGCTCTAATGTATAAATGTGAAAAAGAACTCTGTTCATAGCTAATTTCTCATGGCATCTACTGATGATGATGATGAAAAGATTGAAGTACAGATGAAAGAAGTCATGTCAGTGCTTGAGTGTGTATAAGTTTTTTAATTTAATATAAAAGATGATTAATGAGGCTGTAGACCAGTGTTGTCAATAATAAATCAATAGCCAGTGAGAGTGATATTAGATATTTTATTACCTGTAGAGGTGAAGGGAAAAGGAAAAGTGAATAAACATTCTCAACATTTTAATTTCAGAAATGGGTCACCGCTACAACATGGGACGGCCGACTTTGGCGGACGTTCTAAACACGCTGACAGCAGCCATGACACTGCTACGCCGCTGTCGTGTTAACGCCGCCCTGACCATCCAGCTGTTCTCTCAACTCTTTCATTTCATCAACATGTGGCTGTTCAACATCCTGGTCACTGAGCCACAGCTGCAGCTGTGCACCAGGGCGTGGGGACTGCGTCTCAAGAGGAGGCTAGGGAGTGTGGAGGCTTGGGCTGAGAAACAAGGGCTGGAGTTGGCAGCAGATTGCCATCTGTGTAGGATCATACAGGTTAGAACATACAGGTTGTACGCTCATATAGGTTAGAACATACAGGTTGTAGGATCATACAGGTTAGAACATACAGGTTGTAGGATCATACAGGTTAGAACATACAGGTTGTAGGATCATACAGGCTAGAACAAACAGGTTGTAGGATCATACAGGCTAGAAAATACAAGTTGTAGAATCATACAGGCTAGAACATACAGGTTGTAGGATCATACAGGTTGTAGGATCATACAGGCTAGAACATACAGGTTGTACGATCATACAGGCTAGAACATACACAGGTTGTAGGATCATACAGGTTGTATGATCATGCAGGCCAGAACATACAGGTTGTAGGATCATACAGGTTGTAGGAACATACATGTTGTACGATCATACAGGTTAGAACATACAGGGACGCGGTGGTTGAGAGGTAGCGCTCTCGACTGTCGTACCGATGGTCACGAGTTCAAATCCACGCGAAGGCGAGGATTTGTTCCCGGGGCCTGAGGAGTCCCAGAGTCACCCAGCTCCGAATGGGTACCTAACTAGACAATAGTTAGGCGGCTGGGGTATTGCGTGGAACCCCTATAGCCGTGGCCTGTGACCGCTGCATCACTTGCCAACAGATCATCTCTCATGGTCTGTGGACGCAATTATCTTCTGCATAGAAGGAGCGTCTGTATATCTAAGATAAGATAAGAGTCAGATTTTTTACAAATATTTTTAAAAATTCATTGTTATTAGATGCATTATCATTGCAAGACTAACCACATTCAAATAAAGTGTGACTTTATATTTTTTTAAACTCTGAATGTTGAAGTGATACACAATTCAGCTTGTTAGAACATCATGTGCAATCAATAAAACATCTAATTTCACACCTATACTAATAATACATCTAATTGACACCTGTACTAATAGTTGATGTTTATTTTAGGCGGCCCACTTACTCCAAGCCTCCAAGTTGACAGCTGATGACATCACCAACATCAGTTCAACCTGCTTCAAGCTCAACTCCCTACAGCTGCGGGCGTTGCTCAGACGTTACATCCCAGAACCCAATGAGCAGCCGGTGGCCCCACAGTTCATCGACAGGGTCGTGTCCATAGCTGAAAATATGGCCGATGAGTTGACTCGTACCGATGGGCGAGAAGTGAGGCTGGAGGAGGACAATGACCTTCACCTGCCTTTCTTGTTGCCAGAAGACGGCTACTCATGTGACACAATACGGGGCATTCCAAACGGGCTTCCTGACTTTGTGAGACAGCTTGAAAGTCTTGGTAATGTCATCCACTTGTTAAGTTCTTAAAGCCCGTTCTTTATTGACTTATATGTTCAACTATATTTGATCAAACAAGAGACTTGCCTACAAGTAATTTAATTTGTGTTTATTTGATATGACACAAAGGTTAAAATATCATGTATTTCATGCTTTACTTTTCTATGGCAGGCATCTGTAGATTCATTGTTAACAACAACGCTTCTGGGAGTTGGACTGTCTACTTTGGAGATGGGCCCCTTCCTGAGGTGAGTTGTCTTCGCACATTTTGATTATTTTGTTTTAGGTTTATGCTTGCCATTAAATGGATCTCTTTGTTATTCTGTGAAAATAAAACGTTTGTAACTGATGTCAAAAGTCCTAATGTTGTACACAAATACCTGAGATGTTGTGAAGAAAGTTATGAACCAAGCAATTGTTGCTTTAGTTAACCCTTGTACTTCCAATCCTCAGTTCAAACCAAGCAGTTGTTTAGTTAACCCTTGTATTTCCAATTGTCAGTTCAATCCAAACAGTTGTTTGTTTAGTTAACCCTTGTACTTCCAATCCTCAGTTCAAACCAAGCAGCCCCACAAGCCCTGGCCTTGGACTTCCACCCACACCTCAGATATTCACTGTGACATTTAATAAAGTCAAGGGCAGTATGGGACTGAGTATTGTGGCAGCCATTGTAAGTACATGATACACCACAACAGTACTGTTTTTATCATTGGCCTGCCGAGGGTCACTCTTTTCACTTATTTCAACTCATTAATTAAGAAACATAATTTTTATGGTTAAAAATCTAAAATATCAGTCTGTTTTCTTCAGATAGATGTATTTATGAACTTTGACCCTGGTCTTTAATTGCTGTATATTGTAATGAGTTGTGTTGTCCTGTTGCTGTATATTGTAATGAGCTATGTTGTCCTATTGCTGTATATTGTAATGAGCTATGTTGTCCTGTTGCTGTATATTGTAATGAGCTATGTTGTCCTGTTGCTGTATATTGTAATGAGCTGTGTTGTCCTGTTGTGGTATATCGTAAACAGCTGTGTTGTCCTGTTGCTGTATATTGTAATGAGCTATGTTGTCCTATTGCTGTATATCGTAAACAGCTGTGTTGTCCTGTTGCTGTATATTGTAATGAGCTGTGTTGTCCTGTTGCTGTATATTGTAATGAGCTATGTTGTCCTGTTGCTGTATATCGTAAACAGCTGTGTTGTCCTGTTGCTGTATATTGTAATGAGCTATGTTGTCCTGTTGCTGTATATCGTAAACAGCTATGTTGTCCTGTTGCTGTATATCGTAAACAGCTGTGTTGTCCTGTTGCTGTATATTGTAATGAGCTGTGTTGTCCTATTGCTGTATATTGTAATGAGCTGTGTTGTCCTATTGCAGGGAGAAGGTCAAAGTGAACAAGGAATTTATATCAAGTCTGTGGTGGAAGGTGGTGCAGCAGCCTTGGTGAGTCACTCAAATCTTTTGTTAGTTCTTACACAACTCACTATATCTGCAGCCTTGGTGAGTCTCTCAAATCTTTTGTTAGTTTTTACACAACTCACTATATCTGCAGCCTTGGTGAGTCTCTCAAATCTTTTGTTAGTTTTTACACAACTCATTATATCTGCAGCCTGCTCTTGTCAAATATAGATAAATTGTCTTGTATTTTTGAATATAGATAATGTTTGTATTTTTGTGGGTAATCCAATGACTAAAAACTTTTCTCTGAAGCCAACTAAAATTGAACTGTCTTGTTTAGGATGGACGGCTGCAAGCAGGGGACCAGTTGTTGGAAGTTGATGGGAAATCTCTGGTCGGCCTCTCACAGGACAAGTAAGTCATCAGTAAAGAAAACTTGCTGGAAGATGAATAACTATCTCAATAAATCCTGGGAAAACTTTAGAAGTTGAATAGCTTCTTTAACCATTAATAAGTTGAGTAGTGTCCTGACTAATTTAGATCTTGTATATTTAACTCAGGGCTGCAGAGTTGATGACAAAAACTGGTCAGGTGATCAAACTCAAGGTGGCTAAGCGAGCAGTTCTCTACCACAACCTGGGCTCTCTCTTGAGTCAACCCTCCCCCACCACCCAGAGAGGTCAGTTAACATTTGAAAATAGTTTTCATTTATTTCAACTTTGTATAGAGAACAAGGAATTATAATCTGTAAAATGCTTAGTTCAATGACCAGAAATTGAATGAAAGTTCTTCAACTATTTCAGCTGCCCTGAACAAAGGAGCTGCTTCTAAGAGACTGCCCAATGATGATGGTCCACCACCTCCTTATGATGGCCCAGATACTAAGCCTGTCAATGGCTATGGTGAGAATGGCTAAACTATGAATACATTAACAGTTTGAATCAGCATTTTACTTGTTCTGTCCTCTTTGTTATGCAACAACACAAGTCTGACCTGACGTTTCTGTCCTCAGGTGAGCCAAGTAAAATGAGAGCTCCATCTTCTGGTAACCTGGCTTTACAGAGACCACACCAGAATGAACCCTACTACCGCCACGATGACCCACGTTCCAAATCAACTTCCAATCTGCACGTGGACACAAACCTCGACCGCCCTGACATGCAGCATCCACAGATGAAACCTGCCCAGTCGGTCGGCATGCTGCACCCCTCCTCCCCAGGATACGGCCAGTACTCTCCCAGTGGCAGGAGACAAGACATCAGACCCAACGACTACGAGAACCAGCCAACGTTCAACAAGCCTGCTGGCATCACCGGGGAGAGAAACTCTTACGAAGGGCAGGACAGACCAGGCTATAACTTTGTTGACCCCAGACAAAACATTCCAGGGCAAGCCAAGCCCCAGACTCAGGCCTATGTGCCCCAGAAAAACTCTGACAGGTCGTCAGTCTCATCAAAAACATCTTCCAACAGCAACAAAGACTCCAGACCACAGTCTGCTTACTATGATCCTCACAGTGCCAACAGCGGGGAGTATTCTTCAAGGCCAAGGTCAGAGGATGTGGGCAGTAAATTAAAAGAATGGCATGACAAATACGAAGACCCTCGAGGTGGTGCTTACAACAAGCCCCAAAACAGCGGAGGTAACAGCCCCCCTTACAGCAACATTGGGGCCCAGAACAGAGAGCCACCTCCCCAACCTCTGCACAACCCTCCCCCCAAACCCACGGCCCATGAAAGGCTTTTCAGTCAACAGGGCCTTCCCCAGAAGACCAGTAACACTGCCTACAACAAACAGACCAGTAACACTGCCTACAACAGACAGCCCAATTTCTATGAAAACACAGTTCCCCTGAAACAAGAACCGCCACCAGCCTTCCACCAGCTCCAACGTTTGCCCAGTGAGAACGACCTCAAGCCTAGACCGGGACCCAAACCACCGGTCATAGCCAAGAAAAATCAGCCCCGTGTCCAGCATGCTGACCTTCCAATGGTCAGGGTGGATAATCGTCAAACGCAGCCCCACTTTTATGGAGATGCACGATCAACCGGCTCGCTCCAGACATCTGAGCAGCCAAGCTACGTCAATGCAGGAGTACCACAGTATGAACAAAGGAACCTACAGCAGCCTGGAAATAGAAATTCTGGCCAACAAAATATGAGAAATGATCCCAGGTTTGAAGTGGACCTCCGCACATCCCCTGACCCTAGAAATGGACCTATGCAGGACTTGAGGGGCATGCAGCAAGACTCAAGAAACTTTGCTGACCAGAGGCTCAACCCAGACCCCAGGAACTTCCAGCAATCAAATGGCCCAGACCCCAGGAACTTCCAGCTGCCCAATGGCCAAGGTGGTTACCCCAAACCAGAGATTCGTAACAGTACCAACAATCTCCCCAGCCCTGTGTACCAGGACTCAACCCTAGCTATGCAACCAGACTCTAACAGACCCATGCAGCAGGATCCAATGTTTCAGCACAGATTTGGGGAGCCCCCTCTCAATCTATACGGTTACCCTGACAGCAGTGAACTGCCGCCCCCTCCCACACACAATGACTTCCATTCTGCTGCCACCCCCTCCTCTCAAATTGATGACTATCAGGAAGAGCTCCCACCTCTACCCCCGCCGCCGTCCCATGAAGCCCTCATTGAGCAGAAGTTAGCCGAGGAACAACAGAAGCTTCTAATGCAGATCAATGCTACTAACCAATTTCTAGCCACAGACAGGTAATTAGACATCATCTATAAATATTGTAACTATAAGATTTGATGACCAAGTCAGAACAGGCCAATCTTTGAGGTATGAGAAAGATATCTCTATTGATAAGGTTGACATGGGGCTCCTTTGGGTAGTGTACCTATAGTTTTGCCATTGTAGGATGAACATAAACCGCTGCACTGTTTTTTTGTCTTAGTTGAACATTTATGATCTAGAGTACTTGGATGCTATGACATCATAAAGAATTTAACACTTTTCATGACAGGAGCCAGAGGTATGGCAACCAGTCTCAGCCACCACCACAAGCAAAGTACCAGCCGCCGGCCCAACCCCAGCAATACCCCCCACCATCTTCCATCAACCGAGTGCTCCCACCTGGTACTGATGCCAGAGATTCTGTCCCATTGGGCTACCAGCCGAGACCAGACAGCTACAGGTCCAATGATTCTCTCTCACACCCCAACTACCAGAACATCAGTTTTGACAATGTCATTGACCAGCCACCTCCACTGCCCCAGCCCCCATCAGACTATGATGCTATCAACAACCCGGCTCTAAAAACTCAAGGATTTCAGGTACATCAACCAGTTGTTTACTTCAAACTCTGGTAATGGAGGGGAGGGAATCAAATCTTTAATTTTTTATGTCATCTCTATCAATTAAACTGACACTTAAAAATTGAATGAAAAAAAAAACCAACATAATTGTTTTTCTCTTGTCAGGCTAATAGAAGTCTCTTATTTCATGATAAAACTTTGGTATCTAGGTCAAGCCAGCTGTCCCTATGTCCAAGCCCAAGTTGAAAGATAGGCCAGACATCAACAACAGGTCTGCCTGGGACAGAGATGCCAAGGAGAAAGCTGAAGCCCAAGAGCAGGAAGAACTTTTTAGAGCTAGAGAGCAAGAAATAGCTGAGTTGGAATCAAGGTCTTTTCTCTCTCCAACTGTGAGTATTGACTCCTGTCAGTAATTAGAGAACTTTTTGTGTGAATGGTCAAATGTCAAAACTGGCTAATTACCTCAATTTTTCAAAATGACAGGATCAAGATCGGCTGCGTAAACTAAAAATGGAGCAGGAGTTTCAACGCAGAGTTAGAGAAATAGAAGAAAAGGGAGATTATGATTACGAGGATGACGAAGAAATGGCAGAACGTTTATTTGTGAGTTTTCTCTTAATTTTTAAAATAATTTTTTTTAAATCATAACTATAATATGGGCACTGCCGAAAATAAAAGATAGTTTTAATGCTGTTTAAAGCAGTCACATGAGAAAGGCAATTTGTTTGGTCAGTTAAGGTCATGTTTTTGTTTGTTTACTTAAGGGTAGTCTGTACTGTTCTTTTTTGTTTGGCTGTGAAATCTGATCTTGTTTTTTTTAGACGCGTGAACGGATCATTCAGACTTTGAAGGAGGATCTAGAAAAGTCTCGACTTAGAATGCAGGAGTTTGAAGACACCCAGCAAAGACTTGATGCTGCCAGAGAGGCTGAGAGACTGAAGTCGTAAGTGACAATATAGCAAAAAATAATAAGATAGTTTTCCCCCAACTCTGCTTTATAGAGTCAATTTTCTTAATGAATTATTAAATGATTCTTTTAAAGAGATATCAACACAATGTTATTTATATCTTTGTCATTGCACTGCATTTATTATACAGTCGAAACCGCTTAAGTCGACGGCGTTGGGGTATGGAAAATGGCATCGACATAACCGATGATCGAGTTAAAGCGAAAACCAATATGGCGGCAAAATATTAACATGCGCTTGAAATTTCTTTATGTACGTGTTGTGCGTTAATTAGTGATGGGACGATTAATCAGAATCGTATCGGAATATCGGGACCCTATTTCTTCACTCTTTCTTAAGGTTGTTAAGACCATTCGTTTTTAAAGACCGTTTAAGTTTAAATATAACGCCGTTTTGCGGTGATTCCCAGATTGAGCGATACTGTGCCTTCGAAGCCACTTGCTTGATTTTCCTTACAAGCTACACAAATAAGTAACCTACACATCCCCTCATTGTCACCGAACCATTCTCTTCCTAATCATCTTCTTTGGGTCCGTCCCCTCAGCTCAGAATGGTCTATCGTGACCTATATATGACTCATGACAAAGCGAACTCTTCTCTATATAATCGTACACAAATAAATTAGGTACTCCTTTTGAACTTTTGAACCTTCAACTTTGACATATTTTAATTAATTCTAACCAATAGTTAAATGGCTTTTGCACACGGCCACTTCTTATGAATGAAACAATGAGAACAAAGCAGTAGTACAGTACATGTAATAGTCAAAATGAGGTTGAAGGATGACAACAAGTCTGCACACGGTACATTTTATTATTCCATACGATCCCCTCAGTTTACAATGGACTTAGAATTCCTTCGGTAACTTGATGCTAATAGGACTAACCAACAACAATGGTGTGGGAGATTGAGAGTGGGGGTGGGTAAACTGTCTGTAGTCTGTTATATTATATATTTTAAAATCTGGGGAGCCTTGTTTACATTAAGCAGCCTATGATTTTGGTATCGTCCCATCACTAGCGTTCGTTTTTAAAGACCGTTTAAGTTTAAATATAACGCCGTTTTAGGGTGATTCCCAGATTGAGCAATACTGTGCCTTCGAAGCCACTTGCTTGAATTTCAAAAGCCGGCGATTGCCATTGTACCAGAAGCAACACAGCGCTGAGAGCAAAACGCAAGTGGGCTGTGACGTCACCAACAGACCCTGGTGAGGCAGAAACTTCCCTTGGTTATAAAAAAATCATAGCTAACATTTTCAAAAGCTGGCGAATGGTCATGGGGATCAAGATAACCAATGTTAAGTGGCAAATTTGACCCTTTTTTGTGCTCGTGTTATGAGGTTTCGGCGACTTAAAAAAATCGAATTAAACGACGAGAAAATGCTAAGACAAAGAGAGAATTTGGCGGTTCCAATAAAAAACGTCGACATAATAGGGTGGTCGAGCTAACCGAGCTCGAGGTAAGTGGGTTCGACTGTAAATATATTGGTTCTTATAAAAATTATGTGTTCTATATCACTTGTGTCCTGTATCCCTTGTGTCCTATATCACTTGTGTCCTTTATCCCTTGTGTCCTGTATCCCTTGTGTCCTGTATCACTTGTGTCCTATATCACTTGTGTCCTGTATCCTTTGTGTCCTATATCCCTTGTGTCCTGTATCACTTGTGTCCTGTATCACTTGTGTCCTGTATCCCTTGTGTTCTGTATCCCTTGTGTCCTATATCACTTGTGTCCTATATCCCTTGTGTCCTGTATCCCTTGTGTCCTATATCACTAGTGTCCTATATCCCTTGTGTCCTGTATCACTTGTGTCCTATAAGCCTTGTGTTCTGTATCACTTGTGTTCTGTATCCCTTGTGTCCTATATCACTTGTGTCCTATATCCCTTGTGTCCTGTATCACTTGTGTCCTATAAGCCTTGTGTTCTGTATCACTTGTGTCCTATAAGCCTTGTGTTCTGTATCACTTGTGTCCTATAAGCCTTGTGTTCTGTATCACTTGTGTCCTATATCACTTGTGTCCTATATCACTTGTGTCCTATATCCCTTGTGTCCTGTATCACTTGTGTCCTGTAAGCCTTGTGTCCTGTATCACTTGTGTCCTATAAGCCTTGTGTTCTGTATCACTTGTGTCCTATAAGCCTTGTGTTCTGTATCCCTTGTGTTCTGTATCCCTTGTGTCCTATATCACTTGTGTCCTATATCCCTTGTGTCCTGTATCACTTGTGTCCTATAAGCCTTGTGTTCTGTATCACTTGTGACTATATTTCAGCCTTGAAAGGAGGCTGGAGATGCATGAAAAAGACAGAGAAGAACAGCGTCAGAGAATGCAGAAGAGACAGGAGAGAAGATCAAAAGAGCACCAGGAACAGCTGAGGTTACAAAGGGTAAATGTCCTTGTTTAATAGCATCTAGGGTCTTGGTCCTGTCATGGGGGTACTAAGGGTAAATGTCCCTGTTTATAACATCTAGGGTCTTGGTCCTGTCATGGGGGTACTACTAAGGGTAAATGTCCTTGTTTAATAACATCTAGGGTCTTGGTCCTGTCATGGGGGTACTACTAAGGGTAAATGTACTTGTTTAATAATATCTAGGGTCTTGGTCCTGTCATGGGGGTACTACTAAGGGTAAATGTCCTTGTTTAATAACATCTAGGGTCCTGGTCCTGTCATGGGGGTACTAAGGGTAAATGTCCTTGTTTAATAACATCTAGGGTCCTGGTCCTGTCATGGGGGTACTACTAAGGGTAAATGTCCTTGTTTAATAACATCTAGGGTCTTGGTCCTGTCATGGGGGTACTACTAAGGGTTATTGTCCTTGTTAATAACATCTAGGGTCTTGGTCCTGTCATGGGGGTACTACTAAGGGTAAATGTCCTTGTTTAATAACATCTAGGGTCCTGGTCCTGTCTTGGGGGTACTACTAAGGGTAAATGTCCTTGTTTAATAACATCTAGTGTCCTGGTCCTGTCTTGGGGGTACTACTAAGGGTAAATGTCCTTGTTAAATAACATCTAGGGTCTTGGTCCTGTCATGGGGGTACTACTAAGGGTAAATGTCCTTGTTTAACTCAATAGCTCCTGAAGGGCTACTCCGGTATCTATTCCACATTCCGGACAAAAGGGAAGCAACTTCGTTAAGTTTTTGATTTCATGATGAAAATGCTTTTCTTTTCTAAATATATTCATTTATCTTAAAAAATAAAATGATTAACACATCCAGGAATGAATTAAGTTTAATAATAATATAACGTGCACTACGAAATAATGACGATTAAAGACCGATATCGCTATTTCCGACACCTCGGGTGAATACATACTCGATAGAGACGCGTCAAACTAAAACACACATGGATCGAAAGTGAAAGAAGATAAAAACATCTGGTAATTTTTATTGAAATCTCGTAGAATCACACAAAAGCCGGAAGTCTCGAGGAAAGCGAGATTTCGATGCTATTTTTAACTAAAAATGCGAGAGTGCGTCGCTATGCGAACAGACGCATTTGGACGCATCCGTACGGACCCCTATAAAGACGCATTTAGTCGCAACAGGAGCTAATGAGTTAATAACATCTAGGGTCTTGGTCCTGTCATGGGGGTACTAAGGGTAAATGTCCTTGTTTAATAACATCTAGGGTCTTGGTCCTGTCATGGGGGTACTACTAAGGGTAAATGTCCTTGTTTAATAATATCTAGGGTCCTGTCATGGGGGTATTTTTTTGAAGTTTGTCAGTCATTTGAAAGAGATGGTCCTCACGTCTTTGTATTTGGAACAGGAAACAAGAGAAAAGCAGCGGCAGAATTATGAAGAACAAAAGCGTCAGCTCCAAAAGGAGGAAGAGAAACTGAATCAAAGGAGAGAAGAAGAACTGGAAAAGAAAAGACAATTTGTAGGTTGATAACTTATTTAAAATGACAAATATAATGTCAAAAGATAATATCCATTGATAAGTTTGTTTTTTTTTGTTGTTTTTTTTTAAATGTTATTTGTGTTAAGTTTAGAAATATCATTTCTTTTAGTTGTCTCATTAGCATATTATATCTGGAGCTCAGCACCAAAGCTTTAAAGAATGTGTCTCAGAATACCAGAGAAAAAATCTGCTTCCTATTAAAAATGTTTCCTTTCTGTGGTCATCTACTGCAACCAATGTATTAGCTGTCACTGACTTGTCATTGTTTCTCTCTAGGAGCGTGAACGCAGACAAGAGCTTCAAGACAAGCGAGATGCAGAAGAGAAAAGGATTAGGGCAGAAATACGCAGAGAAGAAGAAGAGTATATGCAACAGCAACTGGCTCTGGAAAGGCAGCAGAAACTGGAACAAAATCGCACTATACGAGTTTCTGAAGAAAGAAAAAGGCTAGATTCACTGAACACTCCTATTTCCTCTCAACAAGGGCAAGCATCTCCTGTATATGCCCAGTATGCTAATCTCAATGCCCAGGGTCAACCTGACCCAACAACACAGGCACCGCCACCCCCGGCCAGGAGTGCGTCATCCTATGAAACATTCAATCAACACCAACAGAGAGCCTCATTCAGAGGTAGTGGCAACCCTGACTTTCCCCCTCCTCCTGCGACAGTTCCCAGTGCCCTCCCTTCAGCCTTGAGGAACGCCCAGGAACCTCCGCCCCCCGCCAAGAAGTCTGTGTCCTTCAATACTCAAATGAACACTTATAAAGATCGCACCCCCAGCCATTCTTCCTCTTCCTACAAGTCACCCACAGGCTCCCAGTCGTTTGATGATCTTCCTCCTCCAAACTACAGCCCTGATGCTGAGGTCTTTGACGGCCCCAACCCTCCATTTGTCAGGAGCAATGGCACACCGCAGGGTGACAACCGTCAGTCCGACATTGTTTATAGCACAAACACCAACACGCCAAACGTAATAGGGGCCCAGGAGATCTACAGAGACCCCAGGTCCAGAATTGAGGCCAAAATAGCATCACAGTCCACAGGGCGCACACCAAGTACAGACAGAATGTCCTTCAGGGAAAAAATGAAGTACTTTGCTACTGAGGCTGGGGAGGAGACCATCAAATACAAACCTAAATCTTCCAAAACACTAAGAACTATTGAATCTCAACTCAATGGTCAATAACATTCGTTGCTGGTTCGCAACCAAATATCAAACGTTTCATTTCTACACTCAATTCAATATTACATTCATTCAACTGGCATTGCCCATTAGTTTTATAGTAAAGAAATCAACACAACGAAATTCATTTAATTTCAGAATAGCATTTCTTACAATAAAGATTATTTCTTTCACCTTGCAAATCATCATTTTAACACAAGTTGAATGACTCAATAACAACTTATAAATAACATTTAGTTTCATGTTCAAATGAGCTGAAATATGAACCCGGTTGTGAGTTTTCCAAACCATTGACTCCTGACAGAAATGGAAAGCTGTCTATTTGATCACCATGTGAAACTACAATAGACTCTACTCATAGTAGGATCATGTCTGTTGAGGCATGCTGAATGTGTGTATTATACTTGAATTACAAGGCAATGTGATTGAAGTGCATCAGGTCATGTGATCTAAAGTGTTCTATATTAAATGGAGCAAGCACATCTTGTAAAGTGCTATACTTGTTGGTCTAGTGATGTTACACATATGACAGGGTTGTGCCAAAGTAATCTAGCCCACAGAATGCTTTATCATTGCATTTGAATATTTTTGTTATTAAAATATAAATATAATGGCTACTAAATCATTCTCTGCCAAGAGATATAATCATAATTTTTTTTTTAATTTATAAATGGCTAATGGTCAGTTTCTTTATTTGAAAAGTAAAGAAAAAAATTGGCATTATATTTTTGGTCTTAGAGTTGAAAAGTGGAAAGCTTCAAGTATAAATTTTTTCTCAGGACCACAAAAGATAAAATTGATTTATTATTCCCACTTGGCCAAGATCAAGAATGAGCACACAAAAATGTTGATGTTGTCTGGATATGCAGTATAGTTGTAACGGAGTAGTTCCTTTATATGACATATCAGATAGGCCCTAGTAGAATGGGAAATATTGCAACATTTTGATGAGAATATTTCAAATGATGTTCTCTTGTGTGATGAAATCAACGTTTACTGTTGATGGTTTCGTTTGTTGTTTGGGCCAGTGTTCAACAATTTCAGCATTGAGTTCATGTTAGAGCCATCCTATCTGTGTGGCTGATTGTAACAAATAGTTTTGTTGTGAATATTCCATGACAAAATTACAACTAATTTTATTGTTTTCTCAGAAAAATATCAGATAATATTTAAACACAGTTTCTTTCTTGTTGATTGTTAAATATGATGATTCAAAGCACTGTACTGTAAATTTCATTTTAAGTTATGTTACATTAAATTTGGATCAAAATAAGGTGTCAATGAGACATTTAATTTTTAAAAAAATGCTTCTACTTATTGGGTGATGCAAATAAAGCCTGAGTTTCTTAACATCACTTGATAACTGAACGATTTGAAGGTCTTACAAACAAAATATTTCTTTACTTGTTGATTTTTAATGTCTAAGTTGTTAATAGTGAAATTTAGTTGTGTAAAGATAGCGTTTACTTGATTGCTCTCTGTAGTGTTTGATTTGTATAAGCAACCAGTTCAAATAATGCAAGTGTTATTATTCACTTTAAGTTTAAGGGAAAACATTCATTTCATGCCAAAGGGACATTATTATATTGAGTCTGTACATTAGTTTTTTAGTTCAACAATTTCTTCATCATTCCTCCTGCACACTCAGCCAATAACCAGTAGAAATGGTTATTTTATCATCAGTGACATTTAATGTAATATGCAATATAAAATCCTTAATGCACATATTTTGCCTATTCATTTAAACATTTAACAAATTAAAGTGACTGTAATGACCTGTGTATTTTAGTACTAGTACTAGTTTTGTGTTCATTGACTCTGAAGCTTTTAGTTCTGTTATGAATTACTTTTACTTTTAGTGCTAAGTCAAGCTGGTAAGTTGGATAGAGCTCAACACATACCAACTAGTGCCGCATGTATACTGGCTAGTGCCGTGTGCACACCGGCTAGTGATGTGTGCATACCCACTAGTGATGTCTACATACTGGCTATTAAACAATATATTTTCTTCCTGTTGATTTTTTTAGGGGAAAATCTTAGATGTTTTTATGCCAGAGAAATATATAACCCTTTAATTTCTGATGTAAATTTTATTTTGTGATTTGAACCTCTCTTAAAATCCTTATCAGATTTATACATACAAAAAACCAACTTTTAGACTCGATAGAGGAGTTGTTTGCTTGAGGCTTTGATCTTTCTGCACTTGATGTGGAGAAGAGGAAGAGATATAATTATAATCTGTAAATAAATCTGTCTTAGAAATGATGGAACAAATGAGAAGATTATATTTAAAGAGCCAAGGGAGGTCACTGCTGTCATTTGATAACATGACAGTGTATATAGGTTATCAAATCAAAGCTTTTTCATATATCGACATTCAGATTCTTAATATTCTAAATATCTTCCAAATCTGTTTCTATTTTTTACATTGATGAATTTGTATGTTAATGCTGAAGTAATGGATAATTTATTTAATATTTGAGTGTTTCTAGATTGAAAATGGTTTGTTAATAAAAGAATAAGTTTCAAGAAGATGAACAATTTATTAGCTATGCATACATTTAATTTATTGATTATTTTCATGACATGAACTGTTTATTTTTATTTCATTAATGATATTTGAACATGTTTTAATATAAATAATTATGAAAGTTATCTATGTTATTCAGATAACTGTGTTTTTTTTTTATCTTTAAGAAATCATTTTAAAAATATTTGATTACATGAAGCTAGAACTGATTCCGAAATTAGAAGTAGTCATAAAATTGTATGCTCAACATAATTATTCCTGACATAAAATGTGACTGAATTTATTTTTAATTATTGAAATTTTGTGGAGTAATTTAATTGAATTATTTGTAAATACTAAAATATGTACAAATATTTTATTGGTTTAAAATTGGTTGAAATGTTAAAAACACATATTGGTACACATTCAAGAAAAGAATGAAACATGTTAAATAAAAAAATGGCCAGATATAACTTAAGTCTATTTATAGAAATACAGATGGTGTCATCATTCTTGACAGTGATCAGATGCCAACTGGAGACTCAGTATGATATGGTTGTGGCCCCTGTTCACTCAGTATGATATGGTTGTGGCCCCTGTTCACTCAGTATGATATGGTTGTGGCCCCTGTTCACTCAGTATGATATGGCTGTGGCCCCTGTTCATTCAGTATGATATGGTTGTGGCCCTGTAAACTAACCATACACTGTAGTTAAGGAAAAACATGGCTGCATTTATTGTGTCCCGACTGATCATATTTAATCATTGCTTACTGAATAATCTGCCAAAATAATCCTGATGTTTTCAACTTGGAAGTCAATGAACTAGTTTTGGTAGTTCCATATCCTAGATATTTCTTTCACCTCTCAGTAGTTAAGCACAAGACCATTTGTAGTTTCCCTCTATGATCATTAAAGACAATAAACCAACGACTCATTTCTGATACTATGATAATCACTGCAGCTCTGACCCATGGGACAGAAAGTAGCATTTGTTTAGGATGTTAATATCGGTCCATTCTCTTTAGTGCTTCATGTCTTGTTATTGTTATGGTTGTTTTTTTTTCTAAACTTTACTTTCAAATTTGTAATTTTTTAAAATGTTGAACCATCTAAAATGTTAAAATGTTAAAAATAAATTTCCTTTATAGTATATCACAATATATTGTTTTGTAAAACAAATTTTTGTGTGCCACTAAGATCTGGTTCTTTCATTTGTCCACAAATATCTCTATCTGATATTATCTCAATAGGAGTAGCTGGTGTGCTCTAAAGACAGCCAGTTGCCATTGGTACTCAAGTTTTATCCCAAGCAGCATGTACATAATCATCTCCCAGCTTAGTTCATTGTAAAAAGGTGGGCGGGCTCATGTGTGATTGACACATCTGACAAATTAAAGAACAAATTCATCTTCTGATCAATCCCTATGATTCTTATTGGACTTTATCTATCAATTTATCTGTACCATGTTTACTTATCTATTCATGATCAGATGACTATACTGTAACTTATAACTATATTTCAATAAAACAACACTGCTGATCCTAGAAGTTTGCTTTCATTGTTTTGCTTTAATTTTTCTTTTGATTTAGTTTTAAACAAAATGAATTTTCAGGAAACAAACTTGTAATTTTTATTTTGCTATGAAATTTTCTCAAAGCACACCTGCAACATGAAGGACCAACTCCCTCCTTTATAGGACCTCATCCCTCCCATAGGACATACAATCTCCCTCCCACATAGGACCACTCCCTCCCACATATGACCACTCCCTCCTACATAGGACCACTCCCTCACACATAGGACCACTCCCTCTTTCTCAAGACCTTATCCCTCTCTCATAGGACCAACACCCCGTACCTCACAGGAAGTTTTATAAACTCCCTTTATGTAAGCCTCTTGAATAAGTTTGTTGAGCCAATCAAGTTGCACAGATTCAAATAATGAATGTACAGGAAATGTTAATCAACAGAGAAATCAAACTGTTAATCAAGAGATACAGATATTTATCTCAAATTTCTGTTAAAGATAGATAACAAAATGTAATAAGAAGAAAAAATTAGGACTGCACATTCAGAGGTTTGCAACTGATCTGCTAAGATCGTAAGTTGAAATATAGCTGAATAGGGCGGAAATTTATTAATAAAATCTATTTATAACTTAGTACATTCCGGAGTGAGGTATCGAGGTGACAACAACTTGTAAACATTTGTTCTTTACTATTATTGGCAAGGGCCTCATTGAAGATTACTCAAACTTGTTCAAAAGATTACTTTGATGGATTTTTAAGAAAACACAACTTAATATGTATTTTAAAATCTATAATAATAAGGGCAGTTGTCTGTGCGGGCCTCGATAGCTGATTGGTCCCTCAAACTCCTTCAGCCAATCATTTCCATATTGAAGAAATTTACGCGGACGTTCAAAACGAGTTATTTTTGGTGCAATATTTTTTTCCAAGACTTTATTTTGAGCGGTGCGCATTGGGATTTATAGTCAAAAACTTTGTTTTTACTGGTTTACAATAACTATAATGTAGAGTATTTTTACGTGATACACATGTATGGCCGGTCGAGACGTTAAATAAGTGTTCCACTTGAATATTTGATTTATTACAATTTAATCTCTGACGTTTTACATTGCTTTATGCTGTTGCGATATTAGAATGCAATATTACACTAAAAACATACTTAACTGACAAAAGGTGATTTAAAACAAGCTATTTTTCAAATAGAAAATAATAATAAAATGATAATTTATTATATAGCGCTGTATCTCAGCAAGGAGCCGGGCTCACAGCGCTTTACATGGAGATAACAACACATATATTAATTAAATAAACATTCATATCATACTAATTAACTACATAAATGTCAATACGTTATACATCAGCTTCGTTAATCATTAAAAGAAATGTTGTTTCATTAATATTTGAAAATAAATTTTGAAAAGATGTGTCTTTAGTGCAGTCTTGAAGGACTTAGCAGTTGAAATACTACGGATGTGCAATGGTAGAGAATTCCATTGTTTGGCTGCACAAAAAGAGAATGACCTTTCGCCAAATGTTTTAGTGCGTGTCTTAGGAACACGGAGAATGCGTGTATCTGCAGAAGAGTGTAGCTGACAGCTTTTAGGGCGAAGGGCAAAACTTTGTGACATCATATTGGAGGGGGGATCTAAGTTTTTGTGTTTGTGATGTGTGATGAGAGGGGGGGTTAAAAATTAGCCAAATTCACGTGACGTCATTAATGGACGGCCCCTTACACTCACCTTTTAAAATGGTGAGGTTAAGCATTTTACTGCTTTATTCACCTGCAAAACTAAGTGTTATATATATANATATATATAAGTTTATTTTTCCCCACAAAATTGCAACTGTAAGAAGATTGTTTTCAGTGAGATCAATGTGTCAAATTACTCTGTTGTTAGCATATTTCAGATTAGCTTGACCTCGCGTTCTAAAAATAGCAAATTACCGAATGGGTATGACGTTTTCCGGTCTTAAAAATGACACGCCCCATTCCTATTGTTGATAGTCAATTTTTAGATGTGAAATTAATTGGCTTCTATGAAAAGTGCATAGCAACCAAGACAAAAGTTGAAGACATGAACAAATATCCTAAACCATTCTACTTAATTGATACGTAAATGAGTAGCACACTTTTGGAACAAAATTCCCAATAACGCTAACTCTACTCATCTGCCTTAGTTTCTTTCTGGGATCTTCCTCTGTATCCAAATTTATCCTCCGCCATCTTCTTTAGTTTGAGTTTGTCAGACTTGCCATTGATTGTTTCTGGAAACTCGTCTTTGAAGATCTTTATTGTGGAGAGTAAATAAAAGACAGAAGTCGTCTCATTAAAATAATGAATATTCATACTTGGGAGTCATATTTAAATCACGTCATATAACGTGTTGGAGTGGGATGTAGATTATTGGACAAAGTGGTAATGAGTCATGTCTACGCCCCAAATTTTCACACGCACACGTACACCCACAATTAAACAAAACCATTTTAACTTTATAGAATTTTCACAAAGTTATTACTTTGTTTTAAAAATTGCTCTGTTATAATTAATTTTGTTTTTAAATAACAAATTAGAAAACCAACACTCTATCAACATTTAGACCTCTGGCAAAAATGTAAGACTAGACACAAACCAAGGTTAAGTTTTGTACGCAATAATCTTGCGTGTAGATAAAGGGAGCGTCAGCGTCTGTGATGGATAAGATTCTATTTTTAAAAGGTGTACTAACTGTACTTGTTATAGCTACTTTTTGACAGACATGTGACAACTGGCACGTACGAGGTAAAAACCTGGCAATGCTGTCATGCTGCTCGGCACGTTGGGTAGAAAAGTACTTTGACAAAAATCTTTAATCTTTTTTTCGGTTAGTGCACTTCCGGATACAAGTTTAATACATGCGCAGATGTTCTGATAAACCACTGGATCTGTCACCTGGACGTTAGAGATAATAAAAACAACCCGTAAAAACAAAGTTTCGACTATAAATCCCTTCTACATGAGACAGAACTACAAGTATTGATTATATTCAAATTAATATGCGACAAACATTTACAGACTGAACGTGACTGAACTCCCTTTGCCTGGGAAGAACAAAATTTGCCCCCCCCCCGTAATATTTGTTAACGCTGTAAAGTAAAGATAGCTGAAAGTAATTATGACACTATAGATATATGTTTATGTTAGAGATAAAAAGAAATGCTTTATTTCTTTAATAAAAATTGAAAATTTCTGTTTTCCCAATGGCACAATCGTTCGTGTATTAATGTTTTCAGCATTGCCATGCTGAATAGCTAAAATTGAAATAGCAACAGAAATTAGACAATTTTTGCGAAATCGTTATCGATCGTAATTAAATTTTCATTAAACTATTTTAGAAAAGCTATTTTAAAACCTTGCATTACTTAAGACCATTGTAAACAATGTTCAAATTAATTGTTTTATTTTAGACAAGGTAACTTCGAGCCTTAATGCCTTATCAAACTTTAATAAATCAAATGGTCTTGAAGTCATATTACATCTTTTTTACCCGTAAGGTTAAATAGTCTTTGTTTGACAATGCCATTTGAATACTCTAATTTAAAGAAGACATTTCAAAGTCCAGCAAATCGCCTGGTGTACGAAAATTGTATCTGTTTTCTAAATTCTACATACCTGTCAAAATCTCACATGAATTTCTACAGTAATCTCATCTTATGAATTATGAATAATAGAGCTTAATTCTCAACTGTTTTTCTTAATAACGTGGTTACATATTTTGGATCACCAAAAATTTGCTCTCTTGTACTTTGACTTGAAGATTCGATTCAAAGGATGAAGTCTCCACATAAAATTTTATCAAATGCCAAAGCATCCTTGAAATATTCCATTCATTTTGCTGTGAGCATCTTCTGCTTAGAATTTTTTCTAGAACTATAAATTAATAAATAATTTCGGGAATCTTTGACAAAGCTTTGAAAATAAAAAAAAGATTTCATTGTGACCAGCAAAAGAGCCGTCCATAAAGTACGTCACGCTCCAGAGCGGGGAGGGGATGTAAGAAAGTGTGACAATTTGTGACAGGGGGTAAGGGTGTCCGGCCATGTGTGACGTCACAGTGTTTTATGTTAAATTTTAAATTATTTTGTTAATAAAAAAAAATTCTACGAAAGTGTGACGTACTTTATGGGGGGGGGGGGGG
>MUZC01000043.1:902964-913583 GCA_002072015.1 Radix auricularia
TGGTCCTGGTCTCACACACACTTGGGCCGGTCCTGGTCTCACACACTGGCTGGCCCTGGTCTCACACACAGGCTGGCCTTGGTCTCACACACAGGCTGGCCCTGGTCTCACACACACTTGGGCTGGCCCTGGTCTCACACACAGGCTGGCCCTGGTCTCACACACAGGCTGGTCCTGGTCTCACACACACTTGGGCCGGTCCTGATCTCACACACAGGCTGGCCCTGGTCTCACACACACTTGGGTCGGTCCTGGTCTCACACACACAAGCTGGCCCTGGTCTCACACACAGGCTAAAGTGGAATCATAGTTGGCTAATAAACTTAACATTTAGCGAAAATCTCCTGTATTTCTACAACTACCATCACTAAAGCAAGAATTTTCTCTGTGTACTCAGAATGGCAAACCTTGTTTTGCTAAGAGCAACGTCACGTCTATCATTCGTTTCAATTCTTCTCTATTCTTTTCCACTTAGTGATGCTCCTGACTGACCAAACAAGATATTATAGTTTTGAAATATGATATTTAGTAAGCCAATATTGTCCCATTGCAGTTTAGTGTTGATTAAAAGTTTCGTGTTCAGCAATCTTTTTTCTGCTCTAGTTACACCTTTTTAGTGTTCATGAGAGCGTCTTAGGGGGGCGCCCTTTTAGACCCAACTGGGGCGTGGGGGGGCAACCCGCCCCCTGCCCTATAGCTAAATCCGCCACTGGATCGATTCCCAGTTGTGAGAAGAAAAAACAATTAATTTTCTTTACACACTCCATTTTAATTTTAAAAATTTTATAAACTGGCAAACACTTCAAACAGTTATTTCTTCGTGTCTTTTTTTCCCCATAATTAATATTTTCGGTTGGGAACTCCGTTCCCATAGTTCAGACAAAGCATGGTCTGGGAACCAATGGACTATTTATTTACTGTCTTATATTGGCTGCTAGCAATCATTTTATTTAAAGGGATTCTGGCTGGATAGGGCCCCCGTTTGATTGCACCCAGGGGCCCCATGCAGTCCTAATCCGCCCCTGTGGGAGGGGTACTGTAGGGCTAAATGGATGTCGGAAGTGTAAACCCCATTAACATGAATCAGGCCAACAATTGAACAAATAATGAGCCAAACAAATAAATGAGCCAAACAAATAAATGAGCCAAATAATTTATTCAATTTAAGACTTGTCATTCAGTTAATGCTGAAAGAACCTAAAACCTAACATCCTGGTGCTAGCGACCAAAGAGATTGACAAAGAACCGGCCAATGTTACGGAATATGTTCGGAGCTGCAGGCTCTGAGAGCTCAAGCTCCACATCAAAACAAATGAACTCCGTCATTGTTTCAGCATCAGTGACTCTCACACTGGCTTGGTACTCGCCCTGGTAAAAGAAAGTAAACTACTGATCAATGGAGGATTTAATTTAATATAAGCGGAGGCTTTAATGTAATACAAGAGAACCATTGGTTACTGTTGGGTTAAATGTAATACAGAAAAATACTTGTTAATCATATCTGGAATTACGGACACTTCGACCCCGGACGGTTCGACCCCGGACGATTCGACCCCGGACAGTTCGACCCCAGGACATTTTGACCCTAGGGTGTTTTGACCCCGGACGATTCGACCCCTTTCTTTTTAAAGCGTGAAATGTTTGGGTTTTTTAAATTTTTTAATTTTTTATTATTTTTTAATTAAAAATAAATATTTTAAGTTTAATATTATCTCTTTAAAAATAAAAACAGTATGAAATAGTTATTTTTAACGTTTATTTAATTATAGTATGATGATTGAACAAATAATATAGTTTCATATTAATATCTCTTAAAAATTAAAAATAGAATGAAATGTTATTTTTAATAACTAATTTAAAATAGTACAATATATAAAATAAAGTAGTCTAAATTATATTAATATCTCTTTAAAATTAAAAATAGAATGAGATGTAATTTTTTTAATGATTAAAAATAGTACAATTATATAAACGTCTAATATATATTAAAACAGTAGTGTGTTTCGACCCCGGACGATTCGACCCTTTCCTTTTTAAGGCGTGAATTTTTTTTAAAAAGTCTTTGTTTTTATGTTATTTTTTTATTTTAAAAATATTTTTTGGTTAAAAAATAATTAGTTTAATAATATTATCTCTTTAAAAATAAAACAGTCTGAAATAGTTATTTTTAACGTTAAATTTACGACATTTTGCCCAAAAAAAATATATATACACTGATTACCAGTCAACATTCAAAACAAAATCATGATTGTGATCAATAGGCTATTGGTCTGAGGTAGAAAGTCCTAATCCACCACAACCCCGATCCGATGTAATGGGACAATAAAAAAGGCAATGTGGGCAATTACCTACAGTATCTCTGCCCATACTCTAATTACCTTCTCAATGACCCTCGCCAGCACACCGAGTCCTGTGGTCGTCGCTTAGTCTCGTCTTGGTAACTTGTCGTTCATTATATAATTACCGGACAGTTCGAAATTAAGACGTTTCGCCTAGAGTGCTGTCAATATTGTTGTAAAAACTGCCCTGGTACCCTTTCAAATACCGCATTATTTTCGCCATCATGACCGCTTTATAATACAAACTAACTCATTTTACAACGGCATGCTTCCAGTAACATATTTATTGTGAACTACCAAATTTTATTTCAGCTGTAAATGCATGTGTCATACTCATAAACTAATCAGATGGTAAACTGAACATTGAAACAGACACAATACGTAACGTTCAGTCAGGTCATACGGGCCCAGCAGCTTGAATGCTTTTGTCTGCTATGCGGCATTTTAAATATTGAAATTTATTTACGTTAGATAACTGTGTACGTCTTATTAAAATCAGTGTTTCTGCCCGGCAGGTCTATAGGTGTTAACGTACACAAGAAACAGAAGTAAATGCAAAGGTCTTGGGTTTGTAATGGTTTTAACATCCAGGATAATCGCCATTCAACATGACGTCACCTTTTATAAGGAAAAAAACCGCATTTCTTTTTATTACTGTGAAAACCTTTTAAAGACTGAAAGATATAGATAGATATATATTATATATATATAAAGACCCAATAATACGTATGTTTGGGATAGGAGTGTAGGGAGGAGTAACCTTTAAGTTATAGTTATACCTAGTTTTTTGGCGAGCGTTTTGTGAAAATTATTACTGGGAGTGGGGGCTTAGAGAATGTAGTGACCTTTACAAAGGACACTGACCACAAACCATTTTTATTGTCCGATTACATCGTGACTTTGATTGGGGTGGAGAGATCAAGAGAAGTGTACCGAGACCAGGGACTGTCAGTTGACCGGCACACAATGGTATGTTACGAAGACCAGACTAAGTGACGACCACAGGACATTGTGTGCTGGCGAGAGTTATGGGAAAGGTAAATATAGGGAGTGGGGGGGATTAGAATTGTGGTGAAAAGATGTGTAGTACATATATGTTTTGTCTAGGGTATTATTTGTATTTATACTTTCACACTCACAATGACGTACATTAGTGATCTCCGCAAATGATAAACAAAAGAACCATTGTACAATATAAAGGATTAACGTTTAATGTACACTATATACAATGGCAATATCTCAATATTCTTTAATAAATGTGCCCCTAAGATTAAGGTATTTAAAGTCTTATGGCTCGCTAATTATCATCATTACAGCTTGCCTTACGCCAAAGTTTCTATATTTTGAATACTTATATTATATTGTGTCACGGAGTCCCTGGCTATCCGGCTGGTAGGCTTGTACGTCTGCTGTGTTGGTGTACTGCGTGACTTGACCTCCTTTCGTCTCTCTGCGATGTGTATGCGAAGGCAGCTTCCGGTGTTGTGCTCCTCCCACCGCGTTGACAATATGACGTAACAGTCAGCTGGTTCAGACTTAGCTTGTGTAAACAATGTTGGTTGCTGTATTATTTGGACCTAGATAGATCGTACACAGTAGAGGGGTTCTCACTTCTCTCCGCGTGTGTTGTTGATAAGATTTCCAGCTCATACGGTCACACGACTATGGTGTGGTATGGCCGGCATCAGCTAACACGATATAATGTGATGAGCTGGGCAGAACAAAAAAACACAAGGCTCTGTGGCGAATGGTGCGCGTTTCCGGCCTACTGTAAGGATGTTCAATCCTACAGTTAGGGCAGATGTTGGCACTTGTGTATATGGTGTGCGTCTCCGGCCTACTGTACGGATGTTCAATCCTACAGTTAGGGCAGATGGTAGCACTTGTTGATCTGCTATCGACCTTAGCTGGCACGGACACGAGGTGTACTTGGCTGTCGCGTGGCAAGGGTAGCGATCCTTTATCGGCAATAGTACCGGTGGGTGGGACGGCTGTCCGGCTCCCTCACCGGGGCGTACTTCTACTGGTGCAGCTCCCTGGTATTCAGGCGTAGCAGGAACCAGGCTATGAAATAGAAACAAAACTCTGGGAGTTTTCTATCGCATAGACTTGTACATGGTCCTCCTTCCACCGACAAGCCGTTCAGAGCAAGACGCCAGAAGGGTATAACAATTTGACATAATAATATGAATTAATGGTTTATTCTTACTACCACGGGTGTAGGCCTATTTGGCGAACACCTTAGACGTGGGCTCAGCGATCAATAAAACTATTTAATTTATTTACTATATAATTTAATATCAACACACGCTGCTCCATCTATTTGGTGGAGATCGCGTGTGTATGCACATATTATTCAAGCAAACGTGATATATCTAAGAATATCACACGGGTCCCAACACGGTAAATTTATCCCGTGGGGTACTAAATCCATGTCAATCGAACAAAATAAATGTCAATCCGCTATGAAAAATACATATAAATGTACATCATTATAATAAGATTTGAGTTCACTCTTACTAGACTGGTTAGATTGCCGGCTTTTCTCCTACAGTTCAGAGATATGATCCTGTGGTGCGCTACTGTTCGATGTTTCGCCTTGTACGGCTTGGCAGTGAAAAGAAAGAACTTTGCGTTTTCTCTGGTTATATCTTTACTAGTCACGTGACTTTAAGAACTCTTGATTGGTTGCATGATGAACTATAGCCAATAGGATGAGGACTTCCTTGTTTCAGCCCCGTTGATGAAATTATGTATCATTTATTCTGCCCACATGTTAGATTCCCAGATGGGAGTTACCTCCCCTTATCTTTCCGGTGTGCTTGTTGGTGGGTGTTACTTGGGCTTGAGAGTCCGACACAAATTTCATCACAAGAATGTACGTACCTTTTTCTGACCACATGTCCATTTTATTGTCCGATTACATAGGATGGGATTGGGGTGGACTTGGATAGGCTTGGAAGAACTTTTCTACCGTCGCATTTAGGGGTATTATAAAAGAGGAACATTAGTTGCTCAACATCAGTTTCTCAGAAATTTACGTGTGTGAAAATGGAAAATACTTTGACGAAACTAGGAAGAAAATCCTTGATTCTTGCTAACTATGAATTCACAATGCATGTCAACTTTTTGTAAGTGTTTATACCTTTTTTCAGTTTTCCGATTAGAAAATAAATGTTCAAAATAATATTTCCTACTGTTTTAATATATTATTTGTTCAATCATCATACTATAATTAAATAAACGTTAAAAATAACTATTTCATACTGTTTTTATTTTTAATTTTTAAAAAGATAATATTAAACTTAAAATATTTATTTTTAATTAAAAAAGAATTAAAAATGATTTTTTAAAAACCCAAACATTTCACGCCTTAAAAGAAAGGGGTCGAATCGTCCGGGGTCGAAACACCCTAGGGTCGAAACGTCCTGGGGTCGAATCGTCCGGGGTCGAAACGTCCGGGGTCGAACCGACCGGGGTCGAAACGTCCTGGGGTCGAATCGTCCTGGGGTCGAATTGGCAGGGTCGAAACGTCCGGGGTCGTAGTGTCCGACTACCCATATCTGATGTTATTTATGATGGAGATTAATAAACGGCTGCACACAGCTTCAATTTCTCAAAAGCCTGCATTTTTTAAATTAGATTTGAACAATTAATGAAGCGTTTTGGTACTTTTTAATTGGGAGAAATTGTGTTGTCATTTTTTTCTTTCTCTGTCTTGGTTGGACGCTATGAGGACGATAAGCAAGGGAACTAATTACGTTGGGACATTCTAGCTCCAGATAACGACAATAGAATTTAAATAAGCGCAAGAATTTGTTCACAGGCTTGATTACACAGAGGACTTGTGGATATTTTTAAAAGGTGTGTGTGTGGGGGGGGGGGTGCAATAGCTTTGTGTGTTGTTAAAATGTATTTGCTTGCTCATTAAGTAATGGCACATTTAAAATATGTGTCCCCCTATGTAAGTAAATGAGCTGTCCTCCCTGATTGGACATGACGGGAGATGTGGTCACTCGAAGGCCGGAGAAGGCTGGACTTGCTGGTAGTCAATATTCATCGTAGTCTATTGAACATATTAATGTTCGTCACAGTCTATTGAACATATTAATGTTCGTCACAGTCTATTGAACATATTAATGTTCGTCACAGTCTATTGAACATTTTAATGTTCGTCACAGTCTATTGAACATATTAATGTTCGTCACAGTCTATTGAACATATTAATGTTCGTCACAGTCTATTGAACATATTAATGTTCATCACAGTCTATTGAACATATTAATGTTCGTCACAGTCTAGTGAACATATTAATGTTCGTCACAGTCTATTGAACAAATTAATTTTCATCTTAGTCTATTGAACATATTAATGTTCATCTTAGTCTATTGAACATATTAATGTTCATCTTAGTCTATTGAACATATTAAGGTTCATCATAGTCTATTGAACATTTAAATGTTCATCGTAATCTATTGAAAAAAAATTCAACGTAGCCAATGTAACACATTAATATTCATTGTAGTCTGTTAAACAAAATTAATATTCATTGCAGTCTGTTGAACAAAATTAATATTCATTGTAGTCTGTTGAACAAAGTTAATATTCATTGTAGTCTGTTGAACAAAATTAATATTCATTGTAGTCTGTTGAACAAAATTAATATTCATTGTAGTCTGTTGAACAAAATTAATATTCATTGTAGTCTGTTGAACAAAATTAATATTCATTGTAGTCTGTTGAACAAAGTTAATATTCATAGTAGTCTATTGAGCACATTATTAATTGCACCGTAAACAAATAAAGAAACCAAAATGGGCAGGAAGACTTTTATGAGATCCTCTAATTGACTCTAATGACGTCAGTGACACTATCCGTTAGAAGCTATTGATTGATTTTTCCGAACCGGCGGAACCTGTTTGTGACAGCTGACTTTTTACGACTTCAGTACTTCAGCGACACAAGTCGCTTGTTGATTGATATTTGAGATTGAAACAGTTGTGAAGACTTACACTTATGCCAGGTATCCTCACTCCCAAGATCTTCAAGTCAAGTGGGATGATCGTCTGCTGCAAGTCGTATGTGCCAGTTGGTATTGGACAACCACACGACAAACCCATGTCCGTCACAATCTTGGGACAGCTGGCGTTTGTCTTGGCAAGTATTTGGCAGAAATCTCTGTAAACGCTGGGGGGGGGGGATATTTTTAAAAATAACCCTTCAATCAAAATAAATAAATATTTTTTAATAAAAAATTGGCTTCCTTCAGAGAAAAAAGCTCTTAGGTCTAAGAGTAATGCTTATACTTATAGTATTTAATTTCCATTATTGCCGTACTGAAAAAAATATTTGTGTTGTTATTGCTGAAGATGTTGTGTTTTTTTTTTTATTTATTTTTTAAAATTTTTATTTATTTATTTATTTAAGCTTAAACGTTGATTCGGGCCCACCACCATGGAAGAAACTCTAATAAGAATGCATGACTAAACACAAACCATAGACAAACGTAGGACGCAATAATCTTCTGTATAAAATTAGCGTCGGTAACAGATAAGATAAGGGGGTCAGCAAGAAAAGATTCTAATCCGGCTACTTAACGGAATGGAATACTTCAAGTTTGGTAAGTATGTAAAAAACTGGTGCTCCTTAATTTTGATTGGCCTTATTTAAATTTTTTTAAGCCATTGTTATAAATTCGTGTGCTTTGTTCCATTAATATTTATATTTACAATATGCTTGTATACAAATGTAGAATATAAAATATAACATAGATACGATGTGTCGAACTACAATGTCAATATGCTGCTTGTTTATTGACACGACTACAATATTTTCATATAATTGTCGTCAAAAGATTAGTTACCATGACCCAAGATCTCCTAGTGGCGTAGGGACACAAGTTATGTCAAAAGATTAGTTACCATGACCCAAGATCTCCAAGTGGCGTAGGGACACAAGGGAGGTCAAAAGATTAGTTACCATGACCCAAGCTCTCCAAGTGGCGTAGGGACACAAGGGAGGTCAAAAGATTAGTTACCATGACCCAAGATCTCCAAGTGGCGTAGGAACACAAGGGAGGTCAATCCACATCCCTCCCACATTTTTGGTGATGGTTACATCTACCAGAAGGTTGCCAGTGATTGGTTGGCTGACGGCGAATGTTCCGGAAATTGTCAGGTTGCCTGGCAGCCGGATAGTTGTTGGACTGGCACTAAACGATTTCACTTTGACAATATCAGTTGATGGATCTTTACCTGGATCATGTGAGGGGTGAAACAGTTTGGTTTTTTTAAATTTTGTAGTTAAATTTGAGTGCCTGGAAAGTTTATTAGTTTCAAGATTAGGAGCCCAAAACATCGATACAAATAAGTAGAAATCAACATGCGACTCTATTTTATTTGATTATTATTTGAAAGACACGGTGGTCTCATGTGCTCTCTCACTTTTTAGCAGTGCTTTTTTTCTAGCGAAAAATGTTTGGGAACTCATTTCACGTCTGTTTTTTTAACTTATGGCAAACGCTGTTATTCTTATTCTACTAATAATAACTAATATGATAACTATGGTCCATAGATATCATATTAGTAGAATAACAGCGTTTGCCACTTGGTTTGTTTATTTGTTAACTGTAATTTACGTCGTTCCCGTGAGTCCCCACTGTAAAAAGGACTGAGAGTAAGTAAAATGCCGACTATTTATATAAATATACACGAATCTGGCCAAAAAAGGTATGGGAACTCAGTTCCCATGAGTTCCCACTGAAAAAAAGCACTGCTTTATAGTAATTTATAATGATGGCAATCCGAATCCCGGTCCCAAATTATTTTGTGTGTTTTTATCACATAAAAAAGAACCCGTATAAAAAAGTTGTTGACTATAAATTCCTTGTATATGAGACAGAACGGAAAGTATTGATTACATTCAAAATAATATGCCCCATGGCGAGACTGAACTCCAGCAAACACGTGAATGTCAACAACAGACGGCTACCATACATTTATATTAATTTAATTACGGTATCTTATCTTAGATATACAGACGCTCCTTCTATGCAGAAGATAATTGCGTCCACAGACCATGAGAGATGATCTGTTGGCATGTGATGCAGCGGTCACAGACCGGCTATAAGGGGTTCCACGCATTACCCCAGCCGCCTAACTATTGTCTAGTTAGGTACCATTCGGAGCTGGGTGACTCGGGGACTCCTCAGGCCGCGAGAACAAATCCACTCCTTCGTGTGGATTCGAACCCGTGACCATCGGTGTGACAGCCGAAAGCGCTACCTCTCGACCACCACGTCCCACGGTACATTTGATCTCCGTAGCGCAAACATTGCGTTGGAAATTTCTTAGTGATTTGCTAAATGAAAGCTGAATTTAAGTGTCTATTTAGTGATATTTGGGAAGGATATAGCTCCATAAGTATGAATAAAATTGGTGATAAAAGTGTATTTTTTGTGATTGTCTCCCATTGCCCGGCCCATTTTAATTTCAGCATTTTCCCTCAGTTTGGGACTGTCGATCTACCTGCCATCTTTGTCACTTGCATAGTAACAAAGATGGCGGCCGCTATTTTGGCCTGATCCTTACTCCTTACAATGATAATTTACCCAAAATGGAAAATATCTTCAATTTAAAAAAGACTAATAGATTATATATCTTAATATTAGTATGGCATCTGTCCATCTACGAAAGACGATAGATTTATCTTTATTTTTTGCAGCTCTTGGTGTGGCTGATGAGACCAATCCTTGGGTGGCAGTCTCTTCTGCATTTTACACACACGAATGTAGTTGGGCAGTGTTGCCTGGCCTTTCTCCTCGCTCTTTTTCCAACTGCTTCTTCCCTAGATCTTAATATTAACACATGGCATATCCAGGATCCACGTCAATTGAACTTTAAAAAAAAAAATTAGCCTTCATGTCCATTGCATTTATGCCTTGGCAATTGCATTTTTTTTTTAAAAATTAGCCTTCACCTAAGGCCTTCTTGTTCATGAATTCATGCATTTTAGTCAATAAAATTTATTATCAAGGAAATAGGACCTTGAAATTTGTTCTTTCCAATTGGAATTAGGACATTGGGTTGCCTGATCAAAACAGGAAAACCACAACTCTATCAAAACTTAAAACTCCTTTAAAAATGCAAGATTAGACATAAACCAAAGATAAACTTAGAATTCAATAATCTTCTGTAAATAAGAAGCGAATGTAATAGATAAGATTGCTAGCTTCAGGCTGCTTTTTAAGGTTTTCTTAATTTTTTTTTTTTTTTTTTTTTT
>MUZC01000043.1:922556-937853 GCA_002072015.1 Radix auricularia
AACTGACTCCTAATGTCTCAAGTGTACTTAACTGACTCCTGATGTCTTTAGTGTACTAAACTGACTCCTGATGTCTTTAGTTACTTAACTGACTCCTGATGTCTCAAGTGTACTTAACTGACTCCTGATGTCTCAAGTGTACTTAACTGCTGACTCCTGATGTCTCAAGTGTACTTAACTGCTGACTCCTGATGTCTCAAGTGTACTCAACTGACTCATAATGTCTCAAGTGTACTTAACTGCTGACTCCTGATGTCTCAAGTGTACTCAACTGACTCCTAATGTCTCAAGTGTACTTAACTGACTCCTAATGTCTCAAGTGTACTCAACTGACTCCTAATGTCTCAAGTGTACTCAACTGACTCCTAATGTCTCAAGTGTACTCAACTGACTCCTGATGTCTTCAGTGTACTTACCTGACTCCTAATGTCTTTAGTGTACTTACCTGACTCCTAATTTCTTTAGTGCACTTAACTGACTCCTAATGTCTTTAGTGTACTTAACTGACTCCTGATGTCTTTAGTGCACTTAACTGACTCCTAATGTCTTTAGTGTACTTAACTGACTCCTGATGTCTTTAGTGTACTTAACTGACTCCTAATGTCTTTAGTGCACTTAACTGACTCCTGATGTCTTTAGTGCACTTAACTGACTCCTGATGTCTTTAGTGCACTTAACTGACTCCTAATGTCTCAAGTGTACTTACCTGAATCCTGATGTCTTTAGTGTACTTAATTGACTCCTAATGTCTCGAGTCAACTGGCCTGCTAAGGGCAGTGGTTTCACGTTTGGTGCTCATTAACTGTTATTGTATGCTTATTTTTTTTCCATGTTTGGGTAATATATTGTATTTAATAAATGTATTGTTTTATTTGTACTGATGTCTGTTTATAAAGCTCATTTATTTTATTGTTTTATTTAAACAAATTGTTTATGTACCTTGTGCTCATTGTGTGTAAAAATTACTCATTAAATACAATTCAACTGCACACCAGTTTGATTTTTAATTAAAATTTGTAAAATATTCAAATCTTTTAGCTGAAGTACTGAACAAGTCGATGTTACCGTTATACAGATAAAACATTTTTATTTGATGTTTAAATTTACAGTGGACTGACATTGTCTTCAAATGTGGACACATTTTGACAAGGATTTCAAGCTATCAAACTAAATGAACACTGATCCACTGAATGGACACTGACCCGCTGAATGGACACTCACTTTGTAAATATTTATGTGACCTTTTGGAGCAAGCGTGAACCAACTAGCAGACCACTTATGGTCCACTACATCAGATATAATAGACACTCAGATATTACCTTTACTTAACTCGTTACTCACCAGAGTACGTGTGTAATTGACCATTAATTGAGAATAAAGTTTATGAAATAGAATTGGTATCCAATCGTTTTATTTGAACATTCCTAATGTCTAAACCAGGGGTCTCCAAACTTTTGTGCCGGAGGGCCGCATTAACTGTCAACCAGCAGTTTGGGGGCCAACTACACACAATTTTGTGGTAAACTACAGGTAAAAACAGTTTCTTTTTCTTTTTAGATAAAAATGTCTCCAGGGGCCGGATGAGAGGGCCTCGCGGGCCGCATCTGGCCCGCGGGCCGTAGTTTGGAGACCCCTGGTCTAAACAATAGAAATGACTGAACAACAGAAATGTCTAACAAGAGAAATGTCTGATTTGCGCACAATGCCACTAATAGCATCAACATCAAAAATATGATTTGATGAAGTTGTTTAAATACATAAGCCATCAAATCACTAGTGTTTTGGAGCTGGTTGGACTTATGCTTACTCTATAGGCCCCGGGAACCAGGGTTACTTCTAGGCCCCGGGAACCAGGGTTACTCTAGGCCCCGGGAACCAGGGTTACTTCTAGGCCCCGGGAACCAGGATTGCCAACTCAATAAAATAACAGTTACTGACAAATATAAGAACTCTTAACAAAATTTACGGACAACAACAATTTTTTACGGAGATATTTAACTTAAAATGTTGACCTTAAAACGAACGAATATGAAGCATAAGTTAGGCACTGTAGCTAAAAAAAATGTAAAGTATCTATATGAGCACGTCTCTATTATCATGCTCATATTTTATAACGTTAGTTTATTGTATGACATTCATCATCATTGACAGTGTTTAATTCCTCCTGCTTATGATCATACATCGAAACATTTACACTGTCGATCATTGTGGGAGTAATTTTTCCCGTCAATTTCTCACAGTCAGTAAACTTTCCAACATTGGAGTAGACCATTTGTTTCTCAAGTTGGTTTTCAATGCACTAACAGCAGAAAAAATACGCGTTCTACTTTTGCTGTTCCATGTGGGAGTGGCAACATTGTTTGTACAAACTTCGGAAGTAGCGGAAATTTATACTCTTTGTTTTCGATATTTCTAGTCATTTGTCCAATTTGATGCCAGAAATCCGTAACTTGGTAGTCAATAAACTCGGCCTTTAAACAATCAGAATCTGCTGCAGACACAATTTGTGGAAAAAGCTGGCCCAGTTCCAAAATTTCCGACTCTGCCACCAATATTCTGTTAGTGAGTTTTAGTACTGACATGAGCTTCAGCACTCTGTTACTAATAGGCATTCTTTTCTGGATTGCACCAACTGCATTGGTATAAAATGCAAGAACATCAACATAAAACTTTTCAACAGTCGATGGATCACCTACTTCTTACAGCTGTAGTTTAATTTGTTATCACGTGATTAAAAGTTTTTTACTTTCCAAGTCATCAAAACTCGTTAAGTCTACAACCAACAACAGTACATGTGGTCGTTTATAGTAACCCAACACACTTTTCAACTGTTCATTTGCCGCTGTATATAAATCTGGTAAAATCGGAGAATTTGATTGAAATATTTTGTTGAACTGAGTAAACATAGACAGCACTGCTTGCAACAACAAAAAATAACATTTAACTACAGGTTTTGCAATTGAGTGCTAATTCTATCCACTGTAACCAACCGGTCACACTCATCACTTGATTGAAAATAGCTTGAAAGTACATCACATTGGTTGACAATACGATTAATACTCTCCAACAGGCTCAAGGTTCTCGAGGAACACAGCTGCAATATTCCTAGATTGTCTGCTTCCACGAACTCTTGAAACTCTTTGTACAGCTGTAATCTTTGGCAACTATGTGAAAAATGGCTAAGAATGTCTCTGCATAGCTGTTAAATAAATTTGGGAAATGTTTTACAAGCATCAGCGGCACATAGAGCAGCTACATGGCATGTGCTGTGTATATGAAATATATTTGGTAGCACACTTCTGAAATGTAAAAGCACGGAATTTTTGGCTCCAATCATTACGTTAACTCCATCAGTTCCAAGTGCCATCACATTGGCCAGTGGTATTTTATCTTTGTCCAGACATGCCTTGATTGCAGCTAATATGAACTCTGATTTTGCTCCTTTTAATCAACTAAACTATAAAATCTTTTTGAACCTTACCAATTTCAGCATCGAAGTAAATCAACGCCATGGCCATCTTTTATGTGGTAGATTCGCCAACCAACAGAGTAAAATGACATGATCTCAACTTAGTGGACAAATCTTCTTTGTTCAGTTTCCCAATAACATGTTTTATCATCATAGATCCCTTTGTTCGTTTAGAGCTGGAATCTTTAGCGATTTTTGAGATGTCGTCCAATAAACTTGGTGTCAAGTTTTTTTTTCTTGCGACAAAATTTGCGACTTTTATTTCACATTCTGTTACCTGTTTGTTGAGAGCAGTTACAAGAGATGGTTTTTATCCTTAGTCAAGAACTGCAACATTCCACCAGCAAATTTCCTTGTTGACATTACCTGAATATGTTTTGCGCTTCATCTGTGGCTGCGAACGTCTCTTAGACCATCAGATGCAACGCTAAATACCTTTCTACAGCAAGTACACACAACGTTATATTTGGAATCATTCTCCGTTGATATTCAGTCCTTAAATTTGCAGCGTGTAATCCATGTAGGTTGAAAATAGTATTTTCTGTTCACTTTAGCTTTTTTAACAATTGTAACCGCATTTTCGTTTATTTCACAGTTTTGACTGCGGCTATTGTCTTCGCTTGTATTCATCTTCTCCTCCATTTTTTAAAAACAGATACTATTTTTACATGTATGCGTAATTGTGACGTAACGACTAACGATCAGTCTAAACAAGTCCATCTTGTCGCGATGTTTCTCGCCGCGCTGTCCAGAAAACTCTTACAGTGTATTAACAGCGTGGGATTCCACTAAAACAATTTAAAAATTAAAATTTCAATCAAGAAAATAGATATCTCAAACATTATTTACTGATTTTTTAAAATGTTGAGATTCCACGTTTTGTCAATTTTCTTTTACGGACGTCCTAATTTTTTTACGGAATTTTTCGGAAGGCAATTTTTCGACAAATCTTTACGGACTGTCCATAAATTTAAGGACGGTTGGCAACCCTGCATCTAGTGTTACATTGATGTGTTTAAACATGTGGTGAGTCATCAAATGTTAGGTTACATTGATGTGTTTAAACATGTGGTAAGTCATCAAATGTTACGTTGATGTGTTTAAACATGTGGTAAGCCATCAAATGTTACATTGATGTGTTTAAACATGTTATAAGTCATAAAATGTTACATTGATGTGTTTAAACATGTTATAAGTCATCAAATGTTACGTTGATGTGTTTAAACATGTGGTAAGCCATCAAATATTACATTGATGTGTTTAAACATGTTATAAGTCATCAAATGTTACTTTGATGTGTTTAAGCATGTGGTAGGCCATCAAATGTTACATTGATGTGTTTAAACATGTTATAAGTCATCAAATGTTACTTTGATGTGTTTAAGCATATGGTAGGCCATCATTAGAGGTTACATAGATGTGTGTCCATTTCATTTATGATCATACCCAAAATTTTGAGATCAATCAGTGGTGAAACCTAATTTAACATTTTGTAAAACTGATCCAAAAATTCGTTTAAAATAATGATTGAAGAATTACTGACACAAAACTCAACTCATTTACAAGCTATAGAATATTTATTCCCAAACCCTCCCCNNNCCCCCCACACACACTCACAATCCCGTCATGGCTCATTTCAATTCAATCAATTTATTTGATCAGATCAGTCCAATTTAAAGTTATTTAATGAAGCTCAAAAAATAAAACTTGTCAATCTGATCAACTAACTCTGTCACTAGGGCACAAATTGATGGATCGACTCAAATAGAACAAGTACTCGTTTAAATGGTCAGAGGTTTATAAGTGACTCACAAAGTGAAGTTTACTTTGATCACATCAGAGAGTATTATAAAACAGCTTGCCAGATATGTTATGATAAGGCAAGTCAAGGGGATTATACACATGTCCCAATATGGCAACTCTTATTATCTTATCTTATCTTAGATATACAGACGCTCCTTCTATGTAGAAGATAATTGCGTCCACAGACCATGACGGATGATCTGTTGGCAAGTGATGCAGCGGTCACAGGCCACGGCTATAAGGGTTCCAGGCATTACCTCAGCCGCCTAACTATTGTCTAGTTAGGTACCCATTCAGAGCTGGGTGACTCAGGGACTCCTCAGGCCCCGGGAACAAATCCTCGCCTCACGTGGATTCGAACTCGTGACCATTGGTATGCCAGTCGAGCGCGATACCTCTCAACAATTTAATAATGATGCAGATCAGCTCTGTATAATAAAACAATGATAAAGGATTTTGCAATAAAAACCAAGAGACAGAAGCTAATTAAATCAAATAAAGCTACAAAATGAGAAGATGACACAAAATCTTATTTACCATTCAAAATACAGACAAGTCTAAAATGCATTAAAATTTATGAAACAATATTTATGGCATTAAACATTCATGGCATGATTCATGACAATGTATAACAAATATTCTAAATGCTTGGATTGTGTTCATCAAAAAATATTTTCATTAACCTTGATTGATAAAAACACATTTAGGTAGATAATCTCAGATCTGATAGGCAGTGATTTATGTAATGTCTCCAATCAAAAATGCAAGAAATGATCAATGCTATGAAGATGAAATCTATTTGGTTAATGATATTTTGAGTAATGTCCCATGAAATGAAGACACCTGTCTCAGTTTTGGTGTAAAATTTACCACTCTTCTACAGCTGCTTTTAACATGGCTTACAGTTCAGTCTGTAAATGGTTCAAGGCATTGTACAATGATAATCAAGAATCCCATTTTGTCTACTAAACCAGTGTCAGTCATTTTATTAAAACAGCTACAGTGGGCAGGGAGAGAGATATCTGACAGACATTTAAACAATTTGTGGACACTGAAGTTTAAAGATATCAATTGGAATTTGAGATAAAATGTCTTTCATAAACTTTCTAACAGAAGTATTTTACCGGTATTTAGAATGTTGATAACAGCTGATATAACCAAGCTGTCTTCCATAAACTTTCTAACAGAAGTATTTTACCAGTATTTAGAATGTTAACAGCTGATATAGCCAAGCTGTCTTCCATAAACTTTCTAACAGAAGTATTTTACCAGTATTTAGAATGTTAACAGCTGATATAACCAAGCTGTCTTCCATAAACTTTCTAACAGAAGTATTTTACCGGTATGTATTTAGAATGTTGATAACAGCTGATATAACCAAGCTGCCCCACAATGTTAAAAGCAGTGAGTGTGTACTTCAACATGAGGATGAATTGGTCTGTTTGAGTATCTATTGTTGTTTCCATGGAAGAGACAAGTTGTAAAATACAAGACAACAAAGTAACAAGCAATAAAATCATCATCTTAGCTACATAAACTTGACCTACTTGAGAGGTCAAATTGGGGGTGGGGGGTGTTGGGGGCTGGGTAGATGCTAACATTAGCTGAGACCATGTCATTCAAATACAGTAAAAAAATCTGTGTCTTTTTTTGATTGCTGGATTGGACAGACAATTTACAAAATGTGTCCGTAGCTTGACAAGTTGTTACATGAAAAATCTACTGAGTGTTAAAGTCAGGTTCATCTAACAGCTAAAGGCATTATCAAGACATTGTTGAAAATTGACAAATTACCCAAAAGCTAATGCAGGTCAAATTAAATGGCAAGGTGACTATGAGACTTAAATGAATTCAATTAACAATTATGATCAACATTAGAAATAAACTTCTAAATTTTTTTTTTAGACAAAGACAATGAGAAACACATTTTAAAAATTGGTTTTAAGTTTGAAGTTAAAATCATCCATTCAAAGAAAAAAAAACTAAGCTTTCAGCTATAAAAAAACCACTAAATTTTTAGTTGTATACAGATATATTTTAGTCAATTATGTATAAATATAAAGATATATGTACTCTTTAAATCGTTATTAACTCATCTAAAAAAATATTGCATTTTGAAATATCTTAAAGTTCAAATTGATGAAACTAGTCCATGGATACATAGTACATGAAGAATACAGGTGGGATTATTTGGTGGAGGGATACAGTAGAGACAGCAGTAAATAGTTCTCTAAAGTTGAACATCTCCACAAGACTTTGAGCAGTACTTTGGTACTGGAATGTATCAATACATCAATAGTTTTGGTGATCATGAGAGGCTACGAGTCTAACAACACTGAGAACTAAAACTTGGGGATATTCTAGACCAGGGGAGAGAACAACAACCGTGATGGACTCAATATATGTCACAACTTTGTTGGTTTTGATGTCAAAATAACTTGAAACTTAGTTCTTTTCACATAAACATAAATTGTTCAAATCATTCCGAATGACATTTTTAAAGTGAGCTGGTTTCAATTAATACTTTGAATAAAAATAATCAAAACACAATTTTGGCCACATGAAGTTTAAAAACAGAAAATGAAATGTTCAAACAGTTTTGGCATTTTCATAATTATTGCTTTGAGATCCATATTTTTATTTTTAAGGACAAGTTGTAAAGCTCTTTCAAATACACAATGGGTTTTAGAATATTTTTCATGTTTCAAATGCATGATGTAAGAATAAAAAAATCTTATTTGTAATGTCATGTTAACCACATATTGAAGAAACTAAAACTAATATGACAGGACATCAAATTTATATCTTTAAAATAAATGTTTGAAGAGACTATTACCAATATGATAGGACATCAAATTTATGTCTTTATAATAGATGTTTGAAGTGACTATTACCAATATGACAGGATGTCAAAGTTATGTTTAAAATAAATGTTTGAAGAGACTATTACCAATATGACAGGATGTCAAAGTTATGTCTATAAAATAAATGTTTGAAGAGACTATTACCAATATGATAGGACAGTAAATTTATGTCTTTAAAATAGAGGTTTGAAGAGACTATTACCAATATGATAAGACGTCAAAGTTATATCTAAAATAAATGTTCTAAAAACAAAAAAACATTCCAGTCAATGGATTACAACAAAGTGACTACCAAAAGCCAACAATTAAACATAAGTTTAGCACAAAATACTTTTAGTCAAGTCCAATCTGGCAAACCCTATGGCATACAGTAATCACTTTCAAATAAATTGTTAAGATTTCTTTAATTTTTTTTTTTGACAATTAAATCCTATTATACCTATTATACCTGAGCAAACTTCAAACATGTTTTGAACCAATCCAATGCCATGGAGCTCAGAAGATCTGCCTCAAACTGGATTGATCAATGAAACCTGTACTTCCTGGCAGGCTTTAGATTCACGTAAGTGGCCTTGACACTGTCTGGTTCTTTCTTGGAAACCTCAGAGAACTTTTCCCCTTTCATGCTGACCACCTGACCATCACGGTACCTCACAAGTTTCTTGGCTTCCTGGTGGACAACACATTGGTCATCTTTACTAACAAAACATGGTGGACAACACGTTTGTCATCTTTACTAACAAACATGGTGGACAACACATTTATAATCTTTACTAACAAAACATACTGGACAAACACATTTATAATCTTTACTAACAAAACATGGTGGACAACACATTTATAATCTTTACTAACAAAACATGGTGGACAACACGTTTGTCATCTTTACTAACAAAACATAAGAACGTAAGGAGTATAATAATGACTTTCTAAGTGATGCATTAAAAAATATAATTGTCACTCAATATCTTACCCCTTTGACAGGAGGTGGCCTGAATGTCTTTTTATCTTCCTCAGTGTCCACAAATGAATATCTAGAATAAATAGGAAACATTTGGTTTAAAGGTCTTTAAATGGATATAACTTGACATTTACTGGATGTAACTAGACATTTACTGGATATAACTAGACATTTACTGGATGTAACTAGACATTTACTGGATATAACTTGACATTTACTGGATATAACTAGACATTTACTGGATATAACTAGACATTTACTGGATGTAACTAGACATTTACTGGATATAACTAGACATTTACTGGATATAACTTGACATTTACTGAATATAATTTTACATTTACTGTTACAATTGGATGATGAAAATTGAGATTCCCGAGTAGAAGAGAATTTGACCAATCCTTGGCTATGCAATTATTTTTCACTCACTTTTGCAGGACACAAGATTTAATACTTTCATCATCCAGCTTATAGTCAATGACTTTCTTCACTTTGTGGTTTTTCTGTTCAAGCGATAAATAATCGGAGTTAGAGATAGAAATGAATATTTCCTGTCACTGTGTGCTTATTTTGAGTGTTAAGTCTAGATAGTTATAGCTAGAGACTTTGGATCCAATATAAAGAAATTTGTATTAAAATATCTGGAGTAACTCATTGAATAACTTGAAACTATGCTTAAACAATGATTTTCTGGGCCATCTACGTACCACAGTTGGAGTTTTGGACTTCCCTGAGATGGCCTGGCCTGTTTCCTGTCTGTCCATTATAAGCTGGGCAGCCCGATCCATATTCCCAGCTGAGAGCTGAAGGCAATGTCTTGCTTCCATTGTACACGCCCCAGGGAACATTTCCAGAAGAGTTTTCACATGAGATTCTTCTTCAGTGGCCAATAGGTCAGACTGAGGCGAGAGTTTACATAGCACAATAGTTAGGGTCTTAACAAAACTTTAAAGTTTACATAGCACAATAGTTAGGGTCTTAACAAAACTTTAAGTTTACATAGCACAATAGTTTGGATCTTAACAAAAATGTTTTACCTTTTCGGGAAATAAAATAATTAAACAAAACATATCTTCTTCCACTAATTAAAACAAAGCGTTGTAATGCGTCTCCACCCGCTATCCTTAAGCGTCCCTAGATACCACTCTCCTTAGAAATGAGATCTCGGAAAGTAAAAACTCTTCAATACTTGAAAAATGATGTATTCGACTTCCGGCAATGGCGGCCGTTGCCCGCGCTAGTGTTAGCGCTCGATTCACGATGTTCTTTGGTAGTTTTGACGGTTTTTTTTTGAAGATATGTTTTTGCTATACTTTATTACTAAAATAATAGTACTAAACTACAGGTAAATGTTGTTTTAAACTCAGTACGGTCTTTTGGGTGCGTAAAATGACCATTCTTAGCCTAAAAAATGAAGTCAGTATGACAATAATATTATAAATGGATTTTACGCAAATTTTTAAATTTCATAACCTTTTGATCGTAATACGGGAAAACCCTTATGCAACTTTAAGAGTTAATGCAACTATTTTGTCAAGGGTTATGAAAAATGTCTTAGCATTCACCTTATCTTCTTGACTGTCTTGAGAGGAGCAGCTCAGTTGTCTACCCTTGCGCTTGGATCGTATATGTGGACTTTGCTTCTCAATGGGTGATGATAACAATGGCGTAGATATAAAGGTGATCTGATTTGAGCTGCCTTTGTTATCCTTATGGAGGTCTAATTGAAGACATCATAAATAATATGGTTTATATTTTTGTTATGACTCCTATCATGTACTCACCTTTTTAGGTTAAGAACAAAAATATTTTTTAATTTCCCCAAACTTTTCTTCAACACTTTTTATTATGACTTAAATTTCACAGAAAGTCTATAATTAAAAATAAACTAATTTTATTCGAGTAATTTTTAAACTTACGATTTCAAAATGAAAAGAAAAAAAAATTTAACGTATACGCAAGTAAAATTTGAAACACAGGTAGTTTTTTTTTAAAATGTCATTTGTAATTCTACTGGGTATTTGATAAGAATCACAAATTATACCAAACCTTGTGTTTTGCTGATGATTTCAAAGTTTGATTCTGAATTAACATGATCTCTTTCACTGGTCTTGTTTATTTTAGATTCATTTGAGAATTCATAGCTAGGAAACTTTTTCTCCAGAGCTGGGTTCTTGTTCTGATCCCCTTTGGCTGGTGAGCCTGAATGTTGGTTGCTGATGTTGATTTCATGCACGTCATTGTTACATGACAGATCTGATACAAACAAAGAGAGAGTCAAAAGATAAGATACTCAGCAGAAAGGTAATATAAAGCATACAGTATGAAAGAGGGTTTAAATTCAGTCTGATTATTAAACTTTTCTTTCATAGATAAAATTTTTTTTTTAAATCAGCCACCATTGATAAATTGAAAAATTTCTGTAAACAAATGTAATACGCTAAGAGATTTGTTAAAATAATAATAACCCCTTTTCAGACCATGACAGCTTATGGGGAGAGTGAAGTAGCGTTCACAAGTTTCATTGAGCCACCACTAACGAGCAAGGGATGGTGTGGCTAGCACAAAGCCCCAGTGGTCTTGCCAGCAACGAGGCTTGAACCTGTGACTCTCTTTTTGCCTCAGTTCGACAGTCCAGCCCAATACCGCTAGATCACCATGCCCATAAAACACATGTTGTTCCCAAGCGGTCACCCATCTAAGTACTAACCATGCCCGATGGTGCCTGACTTTGGTGATTGGATGAGAACAAGTGGAATAGCCGTAGACTGTTAAAATAAATATAAAAACGTCAATTTCACTAACATTATATTTACTTACTTGATATTTCAACCTCAGATGTCATCAATTTTTTGGCCAATCCAAACATCCATTCAATAACTTCTTCCCTTTTTTAAGAAAGAATAATTTTTAAAATTACCAAAAAATTTTACAGGCCTGTTTTGAAAATTCATTTTTTTTTTTTTTAAATAAAAAAGAGAAGGGGGAGGGACTCAATTATGTTTCCAGATGTAAAATGATAACAACATCAGTTTCTTGATACTGAAGTAAATTATAAAATAACTGATTTTTTTTAGTACATTTTGTTTTCAAGGGAAACATTTATTGTAATACAGGAACATAGATTTAAAGCATTAAATAAATTTAGTATGTATTTAAATACAGCAAAACTTTTTTTTAACATCTTGACCTTCAAATGATTATTGCTTAGAAAAACATAGACAGATAATTAATAAATTAAAAACTATTACTCATTTACAGAAATGTTCATTAAATTTTTTGTTATACTGCCACATAACTGTGAGAGTAACAAATATAACTAAGACATATATATGTAACCTCCCAATGAGATCAAATCCTGGTAAATATGCATTCATCATTTCTGTCACATCTTCTAGGTCAAGGCCATCATCTTCTTGGCTGACGAGCTCAACCACTCCCACCAAGTATGACAGAACAATGTCATCAATGTTCCTATATGGAGATTGAGAACACCAAATGATTTTCATTCGTACCACCAACAATGTTCCCTTTAAGCTGCGCGGCCACACAGATAACTGACCAATGCTGCATAGCTGTTTGGGATTATGACACAGTAAATTTTGTAAAATATTGCACAAAAAATAAATGTTGTCCAATTTTCACACAAGTTTTTTTTTACTTTGGACACGGCAAAACAATTTTAGAGGGATCATGGACCACCAGTAGTGCCCACTGTTATCTAGTATATAGTGTACTAATAATAGCATGATTACAAAATGTAAAACTGAACCTGCGCTCTGCTCAAATTTTAATTTCTTTAAGTTAAAGTTGCCCAATATACAAGTATTTCTTACCATTAATACAACTTAAGGTTCTGCATATTTGCTGATGGCTTTTTAGTCAGATTTATAAGTGGTGAAGTTAAACTTCATGCAGGCATTTTGACTTCCCTCCATTAAATGTGATTGCTGGTTGGTCTTAATGTTCTCAAGATGTGAGAAAGACTGTTGGCATGCATACGGAGAGCCAAACATTGTCAGTACAGCAATACTCACACGCTACAGTGTGTGTTATGTTATGGGAAGCATGTTCTAAGTTTTGGCAATCAGCTGGTCTGTGTGTTGAAGTTTTTTTCTCAGTTCTGCCCACTTGTTTTGGCTTGCCAAATCCTGCTTGCTGTTGAGCAAGTCTTTCCAAATCTTCCTTCAGTAACTTGAACTTGTTCACCCACATGTCTGAGGCCTTCAGGTTGGCAGCTTGGAGCTCAAAACCTTTGACAGAGACACCGGGGATGCAACTCAGGTCAGTGCTGTCAGTGTGATGAACTTAAAAAGATGGGTGTGCTCACGAAATCCTCCAAAGCGCGCTTTAAATAACTGCAGGATATTAGACGTGAAGCAGGGGCCGCGGTGGTCGAGTGGCAAGCGCGCTCGACTGTCGTTCCATGGTCACGAGTTCAAATCCATGGGAAGCTATGGACTTGTTCCCGGGGCCCAGGGCGTCCCCGAGTTCCACCCAGCTCCAAATGGGTGAAAAGTGGCGGGGTAATGCGTGGAACTCTTAGCCATGGCATGTGAACGCCGCATCACTTGCCAAAACAAACAACTGCTGCCTTGCAGATGGTCTTGGCTGACCAAAGGCTATGGAAGCAAATCCAGAAAATACAGCAGGCTGAAGTCGGAGACCACGGGCCAATTGGCGCAAAACTCGTGGCACGCAAAACTCAATATTCAAGAACGAAGAAGAAGAAGACGTGAAGCCTGCTAGATGCTGTTTATTAAGATGTTGTGCAGGGTCACTTGATGTGAACGTATTTTTGAACTCTCTCAGTTTTTCAATGTGTAGTAAACGACATGTTTCAATATTGGCAATGAAGAGTTCTACCTTGATTTCAAATGCAAACGCTGCTTGTTGCAGGGATAAGACTGTATTTCCAATGCCTTATATTTTCACATTTAGCTGATTTACATTATTTGTTATATGCAATTAATACGTAGATCAAAGGAGACTGAAAAAACATATTTTATGATCCAACATTTATCTGCAAGCTAGATGCAGCCATCAATAGAGCCACATCTGGCTCACAAGCCATTGTTTCCCTACCGCTGAGTTAAAATAATGGATGCAGTTAATTTAATATTTTATCGTTATTATTATTTTTTGTACAAAACAGTTCACCAGCAAGGTATAAGGGTAGAATTGGAGTAAAGTAGACACTGACACTAATCATATAGTGATCAGTACTACCACTAATTTGACTAATGAACTAATAGCTGTTATTAGAATTTACTAGTGTTATTCACTATTAAGAATTAAGAGTGAGGGAGTATCAGTCCAGTTAAGAAGTGCCAGGCCAGTAGAGTATATGCTTAGGTCCAGGCCTGAGTAAGATTAGGCTGATAAGGCTAAATAAACTACTAAGGCTAGGACTAGGGGTTGCAAAGGCATGCGGCATACTAATACTGTACTGCTGACTATTGTAAGTGTAAGTATAAGTTTTATTTTTATAATTCTATAATAATAATTTAATAATACTAATTACTAATACAATTATTTACTATAACTACAATACTAATAGTAGTTACAATATTCAGTACAGATAATGGCAATGACGGCTATGACTATGGTCTTATGTCTTATGTCAGTATACAATTACAATTTATGGACATTATGGTGAAAGGGAAAATAGACATTAACAATTTTGATTATTATTATTAAATTTATATTTTATTTAGTATTAAGAGTTGGTAGTATAATGAGTATTATAGATAATTATTAGATACTTTAGATAGTCATAGTATAGTATTATTTAGTATAGGAAAGTGACAGTGTCACTAGTTCTCACTAGCTAGTGACATAACGACAAGTTAGACAGTCTTTCAAACTTTCAACTTGTAAGCGTCGTACCTTATCGCATCCTCCAAGCAGTGGCGAGCTAAAAATGCAGATAATTCATGCTGGACTTTCGCTTCCATGTAGAGAAGTAGGCTGGTTTTATTTTTTTCATTCAACACAAATGCACTTATGCCTTATAGAACTCGAACAGTTTACAACTGTTGTGAAATGATATTGATATGTTTTTCAATTTTTTGACAGCCTCAGGTTTTGTTTGGAGACTCTCCAACCTTTGAAGTTATTTTGTGCCATGAGCTCTTACTTAATCTGTTGAGAAATACTTCCATCCATCAAATTTTTTTTTTTTTTAAATTGCAATAATA
>MUZC01000043.1:958872-976107 GCA_002072015.1 Radix auricularia
CCCCCACCACCACCACCACCCCGGGTATAGGGCGCTCCTGGGTCTAGATTATAGTGTTAAACTTTTCATGTTAATGTTTATTTTAATGTTCAAGATTTCTGTTTAAAGAAAATCTTTAATTAACTTTTAACTTAATTGTTTGCATTTGTTAATGTATCTCTTAGTGTTGTAACGAGTTTAACTCTAGTCCAAGTGCCAACTAATGTGGAGCCGAAGGGTTCGTTAAATCAGGTCACCCATGATTCTTGTTTCTCTCAGGTTCGGGCTGAGCACTGGACAACTTTTCTATTTGTAACGTCCATCTTTTTTCTTGGTTCTAACTCATGTCTGAATTGACCTTTTACTAATCACTTTTTGTTGTTGTTTATTATTTGAACTGACAAGGTCTTCCAGCCATCTCTACAACATGAAAAATAAAACTGATATTACTGTTAACTGTTATGTGGAATGGACATGCTGGCACAATGCTCAAAAAACACATTTTATCATAGCTAAAAGCCAACTACAAGACCACCATCGAAGATAAAACTTTAAAAATTTGAATCTCTTACATGATTATTTTTCTTTTTGTAATTGTTTTACAACTGTGAAATAGATTGTTGCAGGAAGTGCTTATTTGAAAATTATTTGTATGTTATTATGCTATTGAGTTATTGAGCCAAACTAACAAGTTGTTATAATTAAGACTTGAATAAAGTCAACAGAATAGTTTTCAATGAAATGGAAGTAAAGTAAATTAAGAGAGAGGAGCCTTTAATTCAACAGGTAAATACATTTTTCTGATCCATTTGCTAATAAACAATTAAGGCTTTCTTACTTTTTTGTTTGTTCATTTCTTACTTTTTTGTTTGTTCATTTCTTACTGTTTTGTTTGTTAATTTCTTACTTTTTTGTCATTATTCATTTCTTACTTTAAAAAAAAAATTAATTTGTCATTTCTTCATCTTTTTGGTGACTAAAAGATGTACAAAAAATTAAAACTAACCTTGTTTTTGAGAGCACTAAATCCAGTGCCAGCCATTGTCATCCTACTTGATTGCATTAACAATTTCTTAGCATTAAAAAACATCTTATGGAACTGTCCAACAATAATTTGTTTGAACTTATTTCGTGAACATTACTTGACATGAAATGATATGCCACAAGTTACTGCTACCTTAGGCTTACTTCAGTCAGCCAAGTGTCAATAAAATAATTAGGGCTGCGGAAATTTAATGATTTATTAATCGATTAATCATAAAAAATGTTAAATCTATTAAAGTTAACTTGATCCATTAAAATTCAAGTAAAATTTAAGAAAATAATGTATTGCTTATATTTTAAAAATATAAAATATTAATAAATTGAAAAAAAAAATTTTTTTCTTATGTTTCAATTGAATTTTAATCAATCAAATTAATTTTAAGTAATAGCGCACAGGACAACAGAACCGCTGCAAGAACTCGAGTCGCAAGTTTGAGCCGTGGTACAGGCAAGGCCCCTGGGGCATTGTGCTAACCACACAATCCCCTGCTCGTTGGCGGTCAATGAAACTTGTGAACGCTACTTCACTTGTTCCCATAGACCTGCATGGTCTGTAAGGGATCAATTTTTTAATTAAAAAAAAATAATAATAATAATTTTAATCGATTTTTAAAAAATGATTAATCGATTAATAAATAATTAATTTCCACAGCCCTAATATTTTTACTTTAATCTTTGGTATAGTATGAGATGGAACATAACATAAGATAGTAATAAAACTAATAGGGAAATACAAACTCTAGGCACTATGATTTCAAGTTAGTATTGTAGCGGCCAAAGGTAAAATTGAATTAAAAAGCAATATAAACAAAAAAATTTAGGAAAAACTGACATTTTTTTCTTTAGTTTATTTTTCTTTTTTTAATTTATTGTTTACAAATAGAAGATATGATTTCTAAAATAGAAAAAAAAAAAATGTGCATAGACTAAACATTTTTTTATAAAGTTATTTTTACACTAATAAAGTTATATTTCCATTTTTATGATAACAAAATATACCATTTTTGTTTGACAAATATCTAAAAATTGAAACAATTTGTGCACAAAACAAACGACAACTTTCTTAGTGTAAATAATCCACATGTTAAAAGCAGTATTTAAATGAAGCTACATTTGATTTACATTACTGAGTTATTTTAAACTTTTGTGTTATGATGGTTTTAAAAATGAATATATTTTTTAAAAAAAATAAGCCTAGATAATTTGGAACAGCAACATTTTAATATGATTAGAAAATGTGTGGCAATACTTAAACTAACTTCAAACTATTCAATGACTCATAATTGGTACCTGTAAGGAGCAACATAAATTTGTGACCAGTGACTTTGTTTTCTTCAAATAGGTAATTCAATACTTTGACTTAGTCTATATATATATTTAATCATAACATTTCACAATGTCACATTTCCTTTGTGTTTTTTTTAATTAATTGTTTTTTGTTTTTTTGGGGGGTTTTTTTTTGCAACAAGTTTATATTTTAAAACTATTCAATTTTTTAAAATACATTCAAAATAAAATTTGAACAACATTTAACTCTACCACAGAACAATCTTCTCTTTTGAAATACAAAGTTGTTAAAAAATGAATAGATATATCTCTGTGAGCCACATTTAATATAAGGATAAGAAAGATGGCCAAAGTATTTTTGACGCCAAATATGGATGCATAAGGTATTCATGTATAATGCTCCAGGTACTCAGCAGCAACAATTTGAATAACACAGTCAACAATTCAATAACAAAACATTAAGTGAATCATTATTTTTTAAAAAAATTAGCCTTTAAAAAATAGGCTATTAGATTTCAAATAATTTTCAATACAAATATTTTTTAAAGTGCTTTGAGACAATTATTACGTGTTAAAAATAACAAAATAAAACATCAAAAAAGTAAAAGTTGTAGATAAATAAATAATACTGATTTTATCACAGAGAAGCCCCAAGAACTTTGCATAAGAGATAATGTATGACATCCATATAGCTAAAATTAAACTTTGTATTAGAATAAGTAAACTAATAAATATATTATTACAGAAATATTTGATGAAAATGCTCACACCTTCACAAAGTCAATATCTACACATGTATTTACACAAAACTATAATGCTTAACTATCATCAACTCATGTTTTTGTTAACCAATAGTTTAAAAAAATATCTTTACACGCTTTCAGGAAATAATTTTATAAAAATCTATATTTACCCACTAAAACAGGACAGTAAAAACACATTTTAAATAAAGTTTAGATTAAGTCAATTTAAAAAGATAAACATTTTCAGCATGTGTGTGTGCACTTTTCCCATGTTTACCAGTCGCCATTTTACAAAAACTTGATTAGTATTTAGTGCACAGATGCATCCAATTTGAGACATGAGATTGTTTGGTTTATTACTTTCAGTAATTATTGTTTGATCTTACACCATGATCCTTGATCCTGGCACATATCGAGACTCACTCCAAATGTTGGTCTCACCGCAGTTGTTCAGTTTTCGTTTGCACTGTTTGCAGCGGTTGTAGCGGTCACACTGTTCATGCAACAAAATGCCAGGATTAAGTGCTTGCAGACGATCCTCTAGTTCACGAGCTTTCTTGCTTTCTGCTAATTTCTGCCAATCATTTTCCAGCCGTTTCCTAGTGTCAAACCGAATCATGTGCTTGAATGCTCTCTCATCTTTCAAACTGGTGGGGGACAGAAAGACATTTTCATAACCATTGCAAAAATAAAACTAAGCTTCAAATTTAAAATAGGATCTTTAAAAAAATACATTATCTTTCCTATGTTTCTGTTTTAGTTATATAAGATTTGAACCAGAGTTAAGTTAGAAAAAAAAAGAAAAGGTATTTATGTGAATATCTCAATGAATCTCATGTTACAATGAACTGCATGGATCAAGAATTTATTAAACATCTGTTAAAAAAGGATCAAAGATAGTCATAACTAATAAGGATGCCCCCAAAAAATGCCAAGGTGTGTTTATTTAATTTTATTGCGTGAGCAATTAAAAATTAATTAAAGTCCATAAGAAGTGTATTTAGTTTCCAAACTCTAATTTAAAAAAAAAAAAAATCTGTCATCAGAGAACTTTAACAAAAACTTACTCATCCCTTGCCCTTGCCAAAACTTCTTCTTCCGTCTGCTGTTCAGCCAATTTGGCAAGAATGGCATCCCTCTTTTTTTGCTCAATTAACGCTTTTTGCTCCTGTGATATATTGTAAGCACGGCGACGTCTTTCCGCCATTTTGTCATTATTCATGTCATTCTTTCCGAAAACTTCATTATCCGGTTCTTTCTCTGGCATTTGTAATGGTTTGAATCTTAGCTAATTTTAGGGGTAGAAAAAAATAATAAAAAATAATCAGCTATCTTTCAATCATTAGCAAAAACTTAACTGAAATTGTATAATTGGAGATAATGGAACTTCTCATGGCATTTAACACAAGAAATAAAAGCTCCTAAAATATCAATGCTGCAATAACTTGTGATCAAAAGCATGTCAAAAAGAGGTAACATTCATATATCAATTATTGTAGTAAACATTATGAGTTCAGTAGTCTGAAGGTAGATACCTGAGCTTCCAAGGCTTTCTTGTAGGTCTCAGTGGAATCTGCTTTATCTCTGAGGTATTGTTCTCTCTGAGCAGCCAGGCTAAAAGAAATTAATTCAAGCTAGAAGAGTTGTCTGAAAACTATTTTCATTTTCCATATGCATCAGGTTTATCAGCATTGTAAACTATTTAAATTGTCGTTAAATTTCTGATACCTTAAAGAAATGAACTTTGATATTCTAAGTCGTATAATTGAACAAAAAACAGTTGGTATCTAAATCTTAACAGTTAATAAGCAAATGCAGATACAAATTAAGTAATCGCTACTTAATATGATGGAGATATGGAGAGATAAAAGAGATAAATCTGCAAACAATCATGACTCAAGTTAGCTCACTCCTCTGCTAGCTGAACTTGCTCCAATCGCTCTAAAAATTCATCATCTGCTTTTTTCTTTTGATCAGCTTTTTGTTTGGACTCCACCTGTAAAATGAAGTGACACCATTAGCCTCTATCTGAGATGTCATTGATGTATGTGGGGTGACACCATTAGCCTCTATCTGAGTTGTCATTGATGTATGGGGGGCGACACCATTAGCCTCTATCTGAGTTGTCATTGATGTATGTGGGGTGACACCATTAGCCTCTAACTGAGTTGTCATTGATGTATGGGGGGTGACACCATTAGCCTCTATCTGAGTTGTCATTGATGTATGGCATCTATCTGAGTTGTCATTGATTTATGGGGGAATTATCCGAACATGTTATAGTGGTAAATTTTACTCTTAAGTATATTTTACTCCTCTCTTCACCTCAACTGTCATTTTGGAACAAAATGGGGGATGAGACTGCAATCAGACTTATAAATTAGTAAATGTAAAACAGGTAAACAGGGTATGAGTTAGCCTGACAGGATGTTTTGTTATGTCCTGTCAGGCTAACTCATGCCCTGTTTAACTGTTTTCCATTTTATAACAGCTTTTTTTATGGCTACCTTATATTTTCCATATGATTTGCTACACAGCCAGTAATGTAACTGAAATGTCTAGCCATCAAGTTTCACCTGTCATATTGAAATTGTTAAATTTTAGTATAATTTTATTAACTTATTTGTAGGTATTGGTACACTATTTATTACCTGCTTGTCAAGCTCCCTAAGATACTCCTCTTGTTTAGGTACAAGGGCTGGGGTTAAGGGCCTTCTGTTAAACAAATAGGCACGCTGAGGATAGGAAAAATAAATATGAATTTTAATATAAGTCAATGTTTAACAAAAAGCCCAGCATAGAGATAAAAATTAAAACATGAACTATTAATTTAAGTCTGTTAAACAAATAGGCCTGCTTGAAGATAGTAATAAAAATGTGAATTTTTAAATGAAGTCAATGTTAAATAAATAGGCCCACTTAAGAATATGAAATAAAAATATGAATTTTTAATGTAAGTCAAATTAAAGCTGATAATTGTCTTTTTAATTTAATTAGAACCTTTTAAAAAGTTTTTTCTATAACTTTAATGTTTTTTACCTGAGGTTCAGGATCCTTGGCCTTCTTCTTGGCTTGTACTGCATCAGCAACACCTAAATTAAAGGCTGAAATTTTCTGCAGATCAAATCTCCTTGCCATGTGACGTTCCTGAAACAAACAAATATTATACAATCTATTATAGAAGCTATTATAGAAGCTATTATATAAGCTGACACAATCATTTTAAAACTTAAAACTCCTGAATTATCAGATTGTAAAAATTAGAGTAGATGAAATCTAACTGTTTAGTTTTTTAAATAGTTGTTGATGATATTACGTAGCCAGTGGATTCTCTTGATCTCATTGACAATTGATTTGGATTTTTAAAAATTATTGTCTGTATAAAGATATTTCTATTATCAAATAATAGATAAAAACACATAAAATTTGAGCCAGTTTTGTTAATAATTCTAGAATTAAAAACATGACTATACTTGATCTTTTAAAGTCTCTTCTGCATCTTTCATAGTTTGATATTGTTGAAGTAGGCGTTCCTCCTCCGCCTCCCTCTTCTTTCTCTCCTCTGTGAAAGACACAGGAACATTCATTCTGGCACGTTGATGACAAAGGTAACAGAGCTCCTGACCAGCAGAGCGATGACCACATGCTGACCCTGGTGGAGTTGGGGCTTTAATGCGGGTTCCTGGGTCACGAAAGTTGTCTGCGCTGTGAGAACGATACATGGGTGACAACCTCGGAGGGGTTGGAGGTTTTAACCTAAAATAGATTATAAAAAAAGGAAACATTTTTTTAAAAACAGTAACTTCAAAAAATTGTTANATATGTACAATTAATATATATAGATAAAGTGACAAAGAAAAAGAAGTGCTTCAAACTGCAAAATGTAAAGCAATGTTCTGTTTCATTAAAAAAAATGAAGTAACAGTTCTTTCTTTCTTTTTTTCAATGCATATAATAGCTCTAGAATTTATATATATATATAAAAGTATGTCTGTGTGTGTGTGTGTGTGCTTATCCTTTGAAGCTGAGTTAAAAATTCATCCAATCGTCATGAAGCTTTTGGAGACTCTTAAGTTCGGTCCTGGAATAATATCAATTTTTGCTGATATGAGCTATATAAAAATTAGTTTCAGCGTTAGCTACTGTGTCAATTGATTCACTTTTTAATGATCTTGAGATGAAACTGTATTAAAATTAACAGATTTTTAAAATTGACATTTTGCACCAAAAAGGCCAATGTAATTTTTTCCCTATATTTGCTATATGAAAATTAGTTTAAGCATTAGATAATGAGAAAATAAATGGATTTTTACCTAACTTAGCATATAAAAACTTAAGAGCCTATTATTAACGTTTAATGCCCCAAAGTGCGGTAATGCACGCCTTTTCTCTGATCCCAAAGCGCGGTAATGCTCGCAGAAAATAATAATCTATACAAAATTTCATGCTGATCAAAGGAAAGTGGATGAAAATTCAATTCCAAATTTTACCCAGAGAGATGAATGAACAGAGTTGTAAAATTATTTAAAATTGATAAATAATTGTAGAAATCAATGTCTACAGGACATGTCTTACCCTATCAAGTCCTCACCACCATGAGAGATTCTGACAGCTGGTGAAAGTATCTTTCTGCTAGATGACGGCACTGCTAGATCCTCCATCAAGTTAATACCATTAGCTTTGGCCAAGGTTAAGGTCAGCCTTGATGAACACCTGCTTCCCCCTGCTATTTTTGGCTCAGCTAAATTAGAAATTAAATGTCAATAAAAGATAAAGGAATAAATTAAAAAGAGATTTTTTTAACCTAATACAAAGAAATGTTAAAATTAAATTTTTGTCACCATTTTTTAGTCTCCTGGTTGCAGTAGTTAAATCCTCTGTCAAACAATACCACATTATGGCTGTTTTAATAAATATCAGCTCAACTTTGATTCAATTAAATGTTTTCAAGGTAAGAAAATGATAATATTGCATCAAATACAAAGTTAACAAAGTTAAATGACTCCTTTAAGTTTCTTTGAGCAACTATTCTAGTATTTACTTTAGGCCTTCATGACATGTCTTTTATATACTGTGTTGCTAAGCATTCATCAGGTCACTGTTATCAACAGTTATCAATTATTTATAATCTCATTGTTTGACACCAGCTTCAGCCCTGCATCAGTGAACCAAATCTGAATTGGTAAGGAAAGTTTTTGACTGGTTAGGTTTGGAAAATCAATGTGTTCTCCTATTCTTCCATTGTGAAGAGTTCATTTAAATTGAATGATGTGGGAGTAGTTAGCCTAGCAACAATCTCATCAAGAAAGAAATGGGACATTCTACAAGTTTGTGAGCTTGAGGCAGATACTGAGAATAGAAAACAGCCATGAAATGAATTCTCTCAACGTCAATATCATTGGATTTGTCAGTTACAGTTATCTATCTCAAAGATCTTACTTCAAAAAGAAGTATCAATTATCAATTGTGGTAGCAGTGCAGTAAAGAGAGGCGGACAAAATGTATTAAACACAGTAGCAGTGTAGCAAAGGGAGGTTGAAAAGGTAGCATTGTATTTCAGAAAACCATATGGAATTAAAGGGTTTGTCCTAAGACTCAGATTTAAAAAGAAGTGGTGTTCTTGCGAGTGGTAAATTATTTCCTCCCTTTCTAGAGGTGAATTACAATTTTTAAAAAAAAAAGATAAATCCAGTTTCTTCTTTTAAAAATAGATATGATTATTTATTTTATAATAAACAATTTATTTGGTAACATCTAAGAAAAATATTGCAGAATGGTTTTGTATCAAGACCACATGTGATAAAAACTAAAAACGAATGTTTCACACCAGCAACTTTCCAGCTTCAAATTGCCGCTTTAAGGTTGCCAAATGGACAAAACTGCCCAATGAATATGACAAAGCAACCAGAACATTGAAAGGAAAGGACATATTTTAAAAAATATTTTTCTTCATATTTTTAAAGCTGGGATGACTGAAGGTCATGATCATCTTCTCAGCCAGTATAAGAATTTAAATAAAGTGACAGAAGCTCAGAATGAAAATTTTTAATAAAATTAAAAGAAATGACAGCAGGTAACCTCTACAGGTAGAATATTTTAACAACAGACATAAAATAAAATGACAGTTATTTTAGTTGTTACAGTTTAATTAACAAAATACACATGCTTCGTCAAAAAGCTCAAAGAAAGAAAACTTATAGCTTTGTATAGAAAAAAAGCAGAGCCATTTCCTGGCATCACTTACCTTCTGTAACACTATTTTGTTCATACGGCTGAGGAAAACAAGGTGCCTGCGTGTTTACATCTAGTCCATTCTCTCCCCTCATTATATTTTCAATAGCATTTTCTGTGGCAAAATCACCATCGTGTTCCTCCGAGCCTACTTGAGCGAGATCTGCAAATCTTACAGCTGGCAATCCCACTTCTGTGGGACTTTCTTGATCTGGATAGTAATGGCTTTCATAATAAACCCCTCCCTCAGGCTGTGATGTGGACTCTTCTTCCACAACAGGTGATAAGCATTGTACGTGCCCAGGACCAGATTTATCATGACCAGAATTTATTCTGTAGTAAAATTTTGAAATTTGAGGAATGCATTAAAGTAAAATAATGTAAAATAATGCACTAAGCAATCCTGATAATAAATAAAATTAAATGAACTTTTTCTAGTAAGGGCAAGTTTAAGTTGGAGGTTTACAATGAAGGTTTAAGAAGAGTACAATCACACTGGGAAGCACTTTATATATTGGCAGAAGGTATTTCTGAATGCCAATTTAAACCTGATTATTTTTCTCCTAAAGGATGTTACAAAAAGTTTTGTCTCAGCTAGCAGCACAAACACAGATTTCAGTATTTTCTGGCCTAGGTAAAATTTTGAAATAAAAATACATTTTAAAAAATATTTTTAAAAATATGTAAGTCCTCTGTCAATGGGCAAAACTATTTTGCACAATAAAACCAGTAATTATTAGACGCAAATGTAATGATATAAGAAAACATATTTACTTTGGTAATACAAGTGTGTTGCTTGATGTGGGCCTAGTCGACATACGATCTGACATAACAGAGTCTACTGTCCCTGGACGCTGTGGTATCAGAGGAAAGTAATAACAACTAATTAATTGTATTCTTTACTCATTTTTTATCCATAAGATGACTATTAAAACATGATATAATATCATATCTTCCCTGATAATTGTCACATGATATTATTTGATATGTGATTGGTGGAGAGAGATCACATGATGAATGTGAGACCAGAATGCTTGTCACATCAGAGTGTGATAAAAAAACAGGCGAGATGCTCAACTTGTTTCACTGATGTATATTATATGTAAAAAGAGTGTATATAAGTTCAAGTAATGGATTAAATTTATTTGTGTTACAAAGAACTTCTTTGTTTTACTGTGTGCAGGAGTGTGCCATTAATTAACGCCTACAAGTTAATTAAGAAAGCGGTCAAAAAGACGAAGGGACAATAATAATCATATTATCTTATCTATTGCAGACATTTATTAAATTATATACAAAAGATTACTGCATTATTGATTTTTATATCACGGAGAACAAATAGCTTACATTCATCATTGAATCAACTTGCTTTCCAGTTAAGTCCAATTCATTGACAAATTCCTTGTAGAATTTCATTTTTACTCTGCTCTCTCTTATGGTAAGTCTGCCTATCCCATTAAAACAAAGCTCAATGTTGCGTTTTGAAGCTAGGGCACGGGATATAGAACCAACTATTTCCTTTACACATCTTTCTACAGTGTCTCGGTCAAATGGACTTTCAAAAGAAATGGATGAGAAGTTGAGTGATAGTATTGGAATAGATCCTGCATAGAAGAAATCATCAATAAATTTGATCAATCAAGAAACCTAAAGATGGTTGTTGTTGTTGTGGTGTTTGGGAAGAAAACATTGCAGAAGAGTTCATGTAATTAGTAATGTAACTAGTAATAAGAACAGTTTCATAAACTTGTTAAATAGGTAAGTTATGTGATAAAATTATCATTATTAGAATGAGTGATCAGGGAATTTCCTTCTAAAAATTAATAATAATGAAACAAAACTCTTATTTCATTTTTTTGCAGGTGAAATTTGATCTCATTGAATTCCATTTAAAATTTGTTAGTTAATCATTAAGACAATACAAATAGAATCCTACCAGGTACATGATATCTTTGAAATTGAAGTCCATGTGTTTGGGCAAATTTCTCTGAAATATTGAAGACTGGTCTTTGTGTAATAACAAATTTGTTATTTCCTACCTCAAGTTTATTTTGAGAAATAGAAAAAATACCTAAGCCTGGAATCTGGACACCCTGGAAATATATGATAGAATGAGTACATTATAAAATTTACAAAAATGATATTTCTAAATTTAAAAAATCAAAAGAAACTGGTCTTAAGAACATCAGATGTGGGCTGGGGTAGGGGGTGGGGGTGGGAGTTCTTTAGATTGGGCCATAAAAAGTGTCTACTCTATATTATTGCTAAGTTTTGGGGTGCAAAAAATCAGTAACAGTGCAATATCATTAATTTATTGCATTAGTTTCTTTTGATATTTGCCTAAATAGCTTTATTCTTTTTTCATTTTCATGAAGTGTAACCTTAACAGATTTTACACATCCTTATCTTAAAACACAGCATTACAAAAAGTTAGAACACTATCTTAGTTCAAAACATAACATTTTAGTTGACCAGTAGCCAGTAGACCAGTTGAAGAATTTACACAATATTTGAGTGAGCGTATGTAGGCGGATTAGATAAACAACATTGGCTTGTCTAAACCGCTAACTCAAAATAATGTGCATATTTCAAAGCAAAAGCCAAATCATTTCTGTCCTTTCCTGCCCTTCCTAATTATTGGTGTGGTGTTCTACTTTCCTTAAACAATTCAAAGAAACGAAATCTTTTTGTGTTAAACGATTTTTTTCCATGTTCCAAAAAATAAGGTGCATCAAAATACTTTGTAGTTTGTCGGGACCGTGTTTTATTTTTTAAAAAGTGTTTTCATGTTAAACGTACTTCACAGTATATATTTAAAATGAAAAGTTTTAATTTGATAAATTGTTAGCGTGCCAGAATGTGCACAAAGAAGAGCCTTAGTTTGACCATCATTGGTACGGACTATAGACACTGCCAGGGGCGGATTAAGACTGCACGGGGCCCCGGGCTGCAATCAAACAGGGGCCCTATCCAGCCAGCATCCCTCAAAATGATTGTTAACAGCTAATATAAGACTGTAACTAAATATTAATAATGAAAAAAAAACGAACACGAAGAAGTAACTGTTTGAAGTGTTCGCCGATATGTTACAATTGAGTGTGAAAACAAAAACTTTTAATTCCACTGCTGGGAATCGAACCCGGTACCGCTTGCATCACAAGCCATTACTCTCTCCACACGGCCAGCGGAGCTCGTCACAACGAAGAAATTTTAAAAATATAAACAAGTTAATCTATGTTCTCTAAGGGAGGCAACTAAATCCAGTTGTAGAGATAATATTTATTAATTTATTATATTTCCAAGGGTTCGTGCAAACATTTGTACACTTTTATTATAAAATATAAAAATTTTGGGGGCCCCCAAACCGTCGGGGGCCCCTGGCTTTAGCCCGTTCAGCCCCCCCCCTTAATAGGACACTGCAGTAACATTTTATGGGTACCTGGGTGCAATTTTACTACCCTGGTAATCGCATGGCATCAGGTACCCCGGTACCTGATGACAGGCCTAGTGCGTTCTGTCTTGGGATTGTTTGGTTGTAAAATTGATATTCACTTTTTTAAATGTTTTTTTTAAAACGTATAAGAAAAAAAAAAGTATATGTTGTGTAAAGAAAACTATGTGTCATAATAAACGCAATAATTGGTTTTTATCAATAAAATTATTTTATGTTATTACCTACCTTTTGCTGAAACATTTGCTTCTCCACATAATTCGAAACATTTTCCCATACATGTGAAAGATCTGGTGAACATAATAATCATTACACTTTGGTTGATTGAATAATGTATGAAATGAAAATGGTGCAATTTTGATTTTTTTTTTCACAATTATGAAAATAAATTTGAATGGACATAAAAATTAGAGTTTGCTGAAAACATCAGTCTTTTACTCTTTTTTAATGCACACATACTTTTGAAATTTTTTTTTTCCAAATTAAATTTTTTTTTTAATGCTGACACCCATATCAGGAGTGGGGGAGGTAATGGTGGCAAGAATGAATAGATGTGGCTAATTTTTTTTTTTTTTTTTTTTACTAATCTCTAATGACATTTAATCAATCTATTCCTATCTGGGGCTGTTAGAGTAATTTCTTAAAGACAATATTATCTATAAATTATAGTAAAATTATGATGTTAATTATCCAGTACTCTTTAAGGCAGCGGTTCCCAACCTGTAGGTCGTGACTGCTATCTATAAGTCTATATTATCTTTCCCTTATCCCAATCATTTTGTGTGAAAAATAAGGAAAATGAATTTACAGTTTTTTTTATCCCAAAGTAATGGTAAAATGGTAATACTTATATAATATTAATTACATTTTAAGTAGGTAGTTCTTTTAGAGACAGGTAATTCATTAACTCATATGGTTCAAGTCTAAAAAGAAGAATTTGCGGGTGAATCAGATTATACATTCCCAAATGAGTTATATAGCAATTAATTCTGTGTTCTCTTCCTTTGTTATTGAGGTTTAGTTTTAGAATTTTAATAATTAAATTTTCCAATTTCTTTGTAACGCGGCATAGCAACAAAGGTAAAGGCCATGTAAATGTGGGTATCTCAACTCTGAATTTACCTAATTTTCCTTGTTGTATTGATGGGTTAATACTGGTACAGTTGAGGTGATATTAATATTAAAATATTTTTAAATGCCAAATTAATTTTTTTTAAAATAATTTATAAATATTAAAATTATACATTGTCTTTACCGTGTAAATTATTGGCAAATGATAATAAAATTTTGTTTAAAATATATATTTTGTTTCCCTACACAAATACTGTGGCTATACTAAAAACTTAAAGAAGAATTATTCTTCTGATAAAATTGTAGTATAATAATACTTAGAGGGATTCAACTACTGACAGTTACTGATAGTGATAATGTGCAATCCTCTGAATCCCGGTCCCAAATTATTTTGTGTGTGTTATCACATAGATATGCTTATTTACTCAAGGAAACGTCTCGGTTATAAACAATTATGTCATTATTAACACCAATTTGTTAATCAGCACATACTTCAGCGTTTTTTCATATTTTAAAAATAATTATGGCAGGTAGAACAGCTGCTCAAATAAACATTACTCCCGTTGTTTTACTTTTAGCGCAACTGATGCAACGGTCACAACAGAATGTTCTCTGCAGCTCTTTGCAAATGCTGTGAGACAATTACAATATTTAGAATTTGATGACTGGTTTATAGGACGATAAATAAATTATCTTATATGTTACAGACTCTCTTTCTGTACAGAAGATTATTGCGTCCTACGTATTTCAATGGTTTGTGTTTAGTACTGTATTCTTACTAGAGTTTTGAATGATGATAAAGTGTTGGCTTTCCTGGTTTCTTCAGGCAACCCATTCTACGCCCGAATACCGGACAGAAAGAACAAAAACTTGTATATGTTTGTTCTTGCATATGGAATAAGAAAGGTGTTTTTATCTTTATGTCTAACTGAGGGTTGTATTAAGTTATCTTTGTGTTGTATTTCTAAATTAGAATTAAATGCCTTATGTATAATTACTAATTTGCTCTTGGTTCTTCTATCCTCTAGTGTTTCAAGGTTTAAGTTTAAGGATTTAACTAATGGTGTTACTCTTGTCAGTTTTGAATATTCTTCAATAATGAATCTGGCAGCTCTTTTTTGGATTTGTTCTAACTTATCAATATTTTCTTTGGTGGATGGGTCCCATACAGAAGATGAAAATTTTACTATATGTCTCACCAGGGTGAGGTAGCATTTTAGTTTTATATATTTGTTACATTTGTAAAAGTTTCTTTTTATAAAGCCTAAGGTTTTGTTTGATTTTTTAATTAATAACTTCATTGACATTGACATGGGGATTCCAAGATAGTTTCTAATTTATTATGATTCCTAAGTATTTTGCATCTTGTGCTGTGTTCTATCAATAAATATTAATAAATAACATAGTTTGATGTACTATACTATACTTCCTCTAATTAGTGTAAAATATTTTAAGACTGGGATTCTGGGATTCAGAGGATTGCAGTGATTTTACATTTTACTTAAAATTTACATTTTAAACTTAAATCAGTAACTCATAATCATACATATTTATCCATTCATTATTCATTTTAAAACAATTTATTTTTATAATTCCAAATTAAAATTGCCAAAATTCCAATGCCATTCTCATTCATTGATATCATAATTTCAAAATCAAACAATTGAAATTGAAACTCCGTTAACTTGACTTAACCACTACACTAAACATACTCATACCATCTTCCGATAAAGAATCTTTTATGGAAGAAAATCTCCCTTTCATGGCACTAGCCAACAATCCTTGTGTTCCATCTGTCATTTTTATTTATTTTTAATGCATTGTATTTGCTAAGGAACATAAATTATTTATTTCTTAAAGCCATGGTTCAACAACGCTAATACTAATACTAATTGCAACCGTTGCCATGGATGCATAAAGAAAATAAGCAAAGCTAATATAGGTTAGAATTTAGTTTTGCACTAATTAAATCAAATTAAAATTTTTTTAATAAATTTTAATTTAACTTTTAAAAGTATTAAAATACATTTTAAAGATATTTCATCTTGATTTCGTATAATAAAATTTTCCCATTACATAAACAATAACAGTATTTGAACAAATCAATCATATTTATTACGACATTGATATATCTATAATTATGTATATCCATACAGCAAGCTGTTTCTTGTGTACTAATTACACGAACATAAACCACGGTGGAAGTCGTTTTAATTAGCTTTATTTAATATATAATTATATGGAAATAGCTGGTAGAAATCTAGATATTATTTAATCTTTGATTATTGTCTGAAGCTTAATCATTTATTTTATTTTTTAAAAAAATATTTTTTTTTAAAAGTCTGTGACTATGTAACTACATGTGTATATAGGAAAAGATGTAGTACGAAATTTCTATTTTTGACGTAAGTCTAGCCACAGAAAACAAAAACAAAACTGCAGCATTTGTTTTCTTTCTTTTAATTATGGAAGACCATCGAAACCAAGGACGGGAATTCGGTAATTTTTTCATCTATATAATTTCTCCATCTAGCCTATTTAAACACTATCCATAGTTATAAATTAATGGACTAAAGCAAAAAGGACGATGCGCTCAACTCAACTATTTACATTGTTGTTTTTTTTCTCTTGAAAACTTCTGAAAAGGCTTTGAAAAGGGAATAAAGTATAAAGTAAAAAGTGATAACTGACAGTTAATTTAATAGTTAATAGTATAGGATGTGGCTAGCGCTACGACAATAGTAGCAGACGACCCGGTCGGATGTTGCTAGCGTTACGACATGTCGTAGCGCTAGTCAGGAAACTAGTGCTACGACATACGCAACTTCTGCTACGACTAGTTTTAGTCACTCTTTGCAGTAGACACCTGGAAAGAATTAAATCTTAACAAACTCTTCTTTATATTGTCATACGCAAAATACGCATATATATTATAATACGACATTATTTGTGTGCGCATTAATTCTAAATTTATTTTAATAAATTATTTAAATAGATTTAATTTTAATATAATAATGGTCTACCGATTATAAATATATCAGCCGATTTTGCTACACTATAGACACTATAGTATACTTGTGTAAGTGATGCCGATGCATTAAAATTTAGTATACCGTAAAGCCTAAAGCCGTAAATGAAAATCATCAAGCAACGATTCGCGCACAATCGCAAGAATGTAGGCAATGTAGGCCTAAAATAATTCGTTTCGTATGGAATAATAAAATGTGCCGTGTGCAGACTTGTCACAGGAAACCATTTTATTCATCCTTCTACCTCATTTTCACTCTATTACTAATACTATTACTATTGAGGAGGGGGGCAGGTAATAACAACCGCACAGGACTCCTCGTTTAATCTCCTTTTTTCCCCGTATGACTTCATGCTGCTGTTTGTGTCTGTTTTCTCAGCACCCCCCCCCCCCCCCCCCCC
>MUZC01000043.1:976132-998220 GCA_002072015.1 Radix auricularia
CCCCCCCCCGCCTCTCTTTGCACTTTTTATGACGAGCAAGTCTGCGGGGTACGATACACTGATACACTATGCCTCCTTCGTCTGACAATGGCTTCAAATCCCGCTTGCGTTCAGCACTTTTTCGCGATGCCTTCAATTCAGAGAATGTTTCAAAAATATCTTCCAAACAATTAAGTAACAGTGATGGTTTATAGTCATTTTTTAAACTCACGCCTCACCTTTTTCGTTGATGATGCCGACTGAGTGTCAACTCGCGAATCAAAAGAAGAAAAAAAAATAGTATTAGTATTAGCACAATTAAAGCTTTAGTCATAACTGTAAGTAAGCACATATCACATTTTTAAGACTGTCGTAGCAGCAGACGACCCGGTCGGATGTTGCTAGCGTTACGACATGTCTAAAATCTAACAGATTTATTCAACGTATCCGCTTTTCAGAATAATAACAAAAATTATCAGCATGCTCATTATTATTTTTTTAAAAAAAGAAAAATAATAATAATAAATGAAATTAAAAAAAAAAACATGACGGCAGCGGGATTCGATCCCTCTATCAATAGTATTATATCATTTCCAAAGCAATCGTACTATCATTTGATCTAGCGAAGCTGCTGAGAAATTGTAATTTTTAAAAATTTATAACTGTTTTTCATTTAATGGCGCAATCTAGATTTTTTTTAATCCTTTAAAATTCATTAATAAGCTTATCTAGTGATCATGATATTTCATTATGAGAATTATGGTTTAGTATTTAAGTATTAGTAATAGCATAATTGAAATACAGAAAATTGTTTACGACATGTCGTAACGCCAGACAACCCAGGCGGATGTTACTGGCGTTACGACATGTCGTAGCACCAGCCACATCCGCGCGGGTTGTCTGCGTTACTTTGTCGTAGCAGTAGACACTCCGTAACTGATATGATAAGTCACTTATTTTTATTTTTTAATTAATTAATTAAGGTTGTAGTTGTTTTAGTTTTAGGGTCTGGGTTAGGTTTAGTTGTCTTTTTAAAAAATTAAAATAGAAAAAAAATATATAGCAGCCAATGGCGAAAAATACCATGTATGAAGTATTAATAATTTATAATTATGTAAATTATCGTTGTACGGATCAGGCCTAAATACTGTCTTTTCCGGCTGCCATCTTTAGTTGCTATGCAAGTCACAAAGATGGCTGGTGGATCGATAGTCCCATCTGAGGGGAAAATGCTGAAAATGAAATGGGCCGGGCAATGGAAAAAAATCACGAAAAATACACTTTATAATTTATAAATAATTCTCGAGTTATGTCCTATAAAATATCACTAGTTAAACACTTAAATCAGCTTCCATTTAGCAAATCACGAATAAATTTCCAACGGGATGTTTGCGCTACGGGGTCAAAGCGAAAAAGTGCGGGCCGTCATATTAGTGGGCTTATTGCATCACTCGCTATGTCCGCAGTTTCATATTCGATGATTCGTATCTAATTATTATAAGGGGAGGCGTTCCCCCTCCCCTTAGACCCGAAGAAGAAGTAGTAGTAGTAGCAGTAGTATTTAAATTAATGTGTAAAAAAAATGGTTACATAGATGATTAGGACTAAGGGACAATAACATGGCAATCCTCTGAATCCTGGTCCCAAATTATTTACGCTAATAAGGGGAAGTAACCAGATTATACATGAAAGTATGTAATTTGTATGTTATTTATTGATAAAAAATAGACAAGTGATACATATTCATATGGTTCGATAACCTTTCATTAAATACTTAATATTGTAAAAGTCACACAGCATTGCCAAATAGCAGCCGGACACATTCTGCTTATGACTTGAACCACATAGTCCTTTGATAGTTTGAGTTCGAATCCTGCTAGTTACTCTGCAGGTAAAATATTTAGTGGGAGCGGCTGGTCTACCTGCCATAATTTTTTTTTATTAATGAAATTACGCTGAATTATGTACTGATTTACTAAATAGTAATCGATGACTCACGAAAAATAATTTGGGACCGGGATTCGGAGGATTGCCCAATAACAGTCTAAGATGAAAAGATTACCTTTTTTTTCCTAAGGCTTAAATTCTAACTTGGATATTCAACAAAAAATATAGTCATACAACAGACAGTTTACAACCCTCATGGCCAGTCATGGCATGGATACATGGATAAACAAACAAAAAATAGCTTTTCTTATTCTGTATGAATTATAATGAATAGTATGAGTATGATGAATTTATTGAATCATTAATACAAGAACAATCACATACATTTGAAATTCGTACGGTATTTATTATTTGGTGCTATAAAACTTAAAACAATTGAGATAGTATAGGCTTAAAGTCTAAAGCCATTTTTTCCACACAAAAAATGTATGTCCTTTTAAATAAATAATTTGTCTTATGAATGTATAGTATATTATCTTATCTTACCTATTTCAGACGCTCCTTCTATACAAATGAATATTGCGTCCTACGCTTATCCATTTTTTGGTCTAGTCTTGCATTTTTAATTAGAGTTCTAAATGTGATAGTCAATATTGTGTTGGCTTTCTTAGTTTGATCATGTTATTAAAGTTATTACTACTATGCTCTTTGTTCTTCTATCCTCTTGTCACTAGTGTTTCAAGGTTTAGTAATTTAACAAATGGATTTCCTCTTGTCAGACAAAAATCCATTTGTCAGATGTGAATATTCACCAATAATGATACTTATAGGTTGTTTTTTATTTCTTCTAAATCATCTATGTTTTCTTTAGTAGATGGGTCTAATGGGTTACAGATGGAAGATGGATATTCTAATATAGGTCTGACCAATATGAGGTAGAATTTTAAATTTATGTTCTTATTACATTTGTAAAATTTCTTATAAATAAAGGCCAAAGTTTGGATTTTTAGATTATTTAATTAATATGTGGATTCCATGAGTTATGGCAATTTCTCATTAATTATTACCCAAAAATACTTTGTATCTTAGTTTGGATAATTTTTTTTACCATGAATGAAGTTGTTTGCAATTATTATTAGTTTCCCTTTTTTGTAATTCTTCTAAGTGTGCTTGTAAATATTTTTTTTTGGACTGAATTGTTCAATAGATTATCCAATTATCAGCAATCATATGTGTTACACATGGACACAAAAATGTGAATCCCCATATCTTACACTCCCTGTTGATGGATTTTTGAGATTTTGTCTTCAATTTGAAAATATCATATAGCATACAAACTTATATATGAAAAATCTGGCAAATAGGGTAAAGCAAAACAATGGGGAACCTTTGCCAAGCAATGTAGGCCTACTATTTCTTAATAAAATAAATGATAATCTGCATTTCTTAGTTAGGATATCTGATATGTACTAAGTACATACTACATATCCAGAATAAATGTACAATGTTACACACTTTTTTTTAGCACAGGAACCAACAAAACTTAGAGGGAACATTGGTTAAGGCTTATGCTTAAAAAATTATGATAATCATGAAAATATACAGGTTAAAATGCATTTAAGACAAATTTAATTGAAATTCGCTAAAAGATTTGTTAGAAAAAGGAGTTGAAGACATTCAATTATTTAATGTTACAATTACTTGTGAGTGCACTGAATGTGAACTATCAAAGAAAATAACAAGGTTTAAGTCTAGAGTTAGAGCACGTTATATTCTACCTTACAGAAAATAAATGAGGTTGAAATTAAAATGTAATTATTTGTTTTCTCTCATTTGGCTCAGATGAATCTCTCTTTAAAGATGTAAAAGTTAATCTTTCTGCTGTTGAAAGAAGAGCTTCTGATCTAGCAGGTCGGCGAGCAGTTAAAAAGCAGCAGCAGGTAAACACAACACTATAAAAGGCATCTTATACTATTGAATATTTTAAGTCCCTGCCATTGTTAATTCTCCACCAGTATGCTGGATTTAAAAAAAAATAGATTGAAACATAATGTGCATTGAGCTTCATTCAAGCTTAACCTGTTGTTTAATAAAAGACAGCTGTAAGGATGAGACATTTTCCTTATTTAAATAATTAATAGACTCTATTTTCATGATTTAAATATAAATTTTAAAAAATGCAGCGAAGCATGTTTTTGAAATAACATTTTTATCTTTGTGACAAGGCTGCATGGGAGTTACGTGCTGTCACTTGTATAGACTTGACTACACTAGCTGGAGATGACACACCTGCTAATGTGTCACGTCTTTGTTTTAAGGCGGCTCGTCCTTTAAGCCAAGACTTGCTCAAGTTGCTTCACATTAATGGGGCAGGTATGGTGAAGGTTGGTTTAGTTGTCAAGAAGAAACAGCAGATAGGTAGATTGGTATGATATTATCCTTTTAAAATACTGTTAGAAAGGGGAAGAACTTTAAAATATATTTTTATTTTAAAATTCTTGAGCTTTATACATCTGTACATTTATGTTTTAATCCAACTAATATTTGAAATAAAAATGGGGAGTGTAGGAAAATCTCTCAGAGAATAGTTTGTTTTCAGGAATATCTACCGGTGCTGTGTGTGTGTACCCCAATCAGGTGAAGGCTGCAAGGGAGGCACTTGCAAGATCAGGATATCCAAATATTCCAATAGCTTCAGGTAAAGACATTGTTACTCTTTGTCATTTTAGCTAATAAATTCCAGGTTTGTTGTTTTAAATATTTAAATTAGAGCAAGTACATAACTAAGGAAAGAGGACATTTAGTAAGTTTGGGCATTTTAGGTTTGAATTTGTCATATTTCTAACCATAGCTAACTTAAATGTAAAAGAGTATTATTATAAAATGAATTCTAATGCTTGGCACATTAAAAAAAATTACATCAGTTGCAACTGGCTTTCCCTGTGGTCAAACTCCATTGGAATCAAGGCTAGCAGAAATCAGATCAGCTGTAGCAGATGGTGCCAGAGAGATAGACATTGTCATCAACAGAACCTATGCTCTAACTGGCAATTGGAAAGGTGGGCAGTATTCTTTTTAAGGTTAAATTTTCTGTTCCTACTCTTTAATATCAGTTGTTTTTTTTTTAGCTTGGACCAACACTACCTCATCTTTTATAAAGAAAATTATTCTTTTGCATGTTAAATACTCACCAAATTAACATTTAAATTAACAAAGCGTGGTAATGCACGCCTAGCCTCTCTTATCAAAGCGTGGTAAAGCGCGCCTGGATAGAACTCTCTTTAGAAATGAAATTGCAGAAAGTAAAAATTCTTCAGTGCGTGAAAGAAGATGTATTTGACTCTGGCAATGGCGGCCATTTCCGTCCCTAGTGCTATCTTTCGATTCATGAAGGGTTTTTTTTTCTGTTTTTTTAAAAAAAGATATACTTAAGTATAAAAATAATAGTAATAAACTACAGGTAAAAATGGTATTAAACTCAAGACGGTCTTGTGGATACGTAAAATAACCATTCTTATCCTAAATGATGAAATCAGTATGACAATAGTGATATACATACATTTTCAGCAATTTTTTAAATTTCATAACCAGTTGATCGCAATATGGGAAATCCTTACGGGACTGAGGCAGAAGTTTAATAAAAACTTATGGGGCTTTAAAAATCTTGAAATGTGCTTATTTTTATGTTTTTAAAAATTTTCCTTAAATATAAGAGTTAAAGTGCCATACAGTAATATAAAAACATTTCTAATTATAAAATGTTTATCTCAATAATTTAATGTAAAGATTTAATGATGAATCAACTTGTTTCCCTTTTTTAACATTGAGAAATTATAAATCTGTTTTGCTGCAGGTATATATGATGAAGTAAAGCAAATGAAAGTTGCTTGTGGAGAAGCCCACATGAAAACTATTCTTGCTACTGGTGAGCTTGGATCTTTACGCAACGTTTACAAGGCCAGCATGGTGTGCATGATGGCAGGTGAGGGATGCTGTGTTGTTTGTATTCCTTAGAATATTAATTACTCTACTCACTGTACCAAAGTACATGTCTGGTTTAGACATGAATACTCACACCAATATTTACATAATAAGTAAACTGGATTACCTTTTTATTCTGATAAAAATTTTAGAGAGATTAAGCATCTTTTATAAAATAATATACTTACTGATCTCCTTCCATTACATTGTTGAAATTACTAAGTTATTTTACACTGCAGATCATTTTTATTACAAATTTAATAATTATTTAACTTTTATTCTGATTTTGGTATTTTCACATTGGAAATGCAATTAATTATTGGAGTTAAATTGGTAGATGTTATTTGTGCTTGTCAAGTCAAGGATTGGATGACGATACCATGATAAGGGAGGAGAGATATTCTGAAATTAAATCATTAAAAATATTGTTAACTTTATTTTAATCCTACTCACCTTACTGGAATCAAGCTAGAAACAAGAAACATGTTTTGCTTCTACATGGTTTAAGCTACTTTTTTTTTTATATACAGAATTTTGAATATAAATTATTTTTTTGTTTTAAAAATCAGAGATATGTAATAGATAATAAATTCTTTTCTATCTTGTACTTGAACACAGGAGCGGACTTCATCAAAACTTCCACTGGCAAGGAAGGTGTTAATGCCACATATATTGTGGCACTGATTATGATTAGAGCAATCCGTGATTATTACCATCTCACAGGAATAAAGGTTTTTAATATTATTTATTTATTTATTAAAGATATATATATATATATAGCTATTCTAAAATGTTTTTCACAAAATTCATAGAAGTTTTGAATCATTATTGGAATGAAAAGTAATGGATTCAATTTGAACTAGAAATTAAATCTTTACAGGAATAAAGGTTTTTAATATTCTCTATGCGTTAACTCTTAAAACCCCAAAGCGTTGTAATGCGTCCTTGCCCGCTATTCCCAAAGCGTCGTAAAGCGTCCCAAGATAGCACTCTTGTAGAAATGAGATCACGGAAAGTAAAAACTCTTCAATGCTTGAAAAATGGTGTATTAGACTACCGGCAATGGCGGCCATTGCCCACGTTAGTCTTATTGCTCGATTAGCGAAGTTTTTTTTGTAGTTTTTACATTTACCTACACTTTATTATAAAAATAATAGTACTAAACTACAGGTAAATATAGTATTTAACTCAAATAGTGTTTTGGATGCGTAAAATAACAATTTTTAGCCTTAAAAATGAAGTCAGTTTGACAATAATGATTTAATTTAAATGGATTTTGCGCAATTTTTAAAATTTTATAACCAGTTGATCGCAATACGAGAAATCCTTATTGGAATAAGGCGGAAGATTATTGAAAACCTTATGGGGATTTAAGAGTTAATTAAAGGTATTTATAACTATTTTAAAATGTTTTCACAAAATTTATGTAAGTTTTTAATGATTTGACTAAAAAGTAATGGATACAATATGGAATAGTCATTAAATCTTTGTATCAGGTTGGCTTCAAGCCGGCTGGTGGAATACGCACTGCCAAAGATGCATGCGTGTGGCTGTCCATGATGAAAGAGGAGCTTGGTGATGAATACACTTCTAACAAGTTGTTCCGTTTTGGTGCAAGTGCATTACTGGGGGACATTGAACGTCAGTTATATCACTATGCTACAGGTCATTACCCAGCAATTACTGAAATGCCTATGGGCTAAACAATTGAATTGTAACAATGTTGTAATAATTACATTTTAATTTACACCATGTTGCATTATATTAGTGTATAGAATAACCTCAGAGAATAAATAATATATATATCACATTATAATCACCAATATGCATGGATAGACATTTGTCTTTCAGGATTGATGATCATATTTGAAAGCTCTTTGTATTAACCTATAAACAGAATTGTAATTCAGTTAACTATCTTAATAATGTTGATTAAAATTGAAACTTTGAGTAATGGGTTGGTAGTGTTATACCTTTTTGCTTTGAATCGAGATGCCTTGTTTTTCTGTTTTTGATTATATGTAATATATTACATCTGTCCGTCTACGAAAGACAATAAAATTATCTTTGTAACTCTTGGTGTGGCTGATCAGACCAATCTCTTCTGCATGTCACACACACAAATGCAGTGGGGCAGTGTTGCCTGGTCTTCCTCCTCGCTCTTTTTTCAGCTATTTCTTTCCTGGTTTGTTCCTTGGCTCTGAGTGTTCCTTCTTTCACTATAGCCGACCATGTGGACCTACTCATGCTTGCTTGAGCCAGGACCTCTGTGTTGGGGACCTTCTTTTGCCATTTGATGTCAAGGATGCGGCGCAGGCATCTGAGGTGGAAGCTATTGAGCCATTTTTCATTCCTGGTATAAGTGGTCCATGACTCGCATCCATAGAGGAGCGTGCTCAGTACCCAGGCCTGGTATAAGTGGTCCATGACTCACATCCATAGAGGAGCGTACTCAGTACTCAGGCCTGGTATAAGTGGTCCATGACTCACATCCATAGAGGAGCGTGCTCAGTACCCAGGCCTGGTATAAGTGGTCCATGACTCACATCCATAGAGGAGCGTACTCAATACACAGGCCTGGTATAAGTGGTCCATGACTCGCATCCATAGAGGAGCGTGCTCAGTACTCAGGCCTGGTATAAGTGGTCCATGACTCGCATCCATAGAGGAGCGTGCTCAGTACGCAGGCCTGGTATACCTGCAGCTTAGTCCTTGATGTGAGTTTGGCATTGGACCATACTCTTTTGTACAGTCTAGCCATAACAGTTGCGGCCTTTCCTATCCTACCACTTATCTCATCTTCCAAACTTCCATTGAGAGTGCTCGAGATGTTCGATCACAGATATGTAAAACTGTCAACAACATCCAGGTTGCATTTGTCAATGGTGATTGTGGCGAGGGAGGCAGCATCTAGTGCCATGATGTTAGTTTTCTTTAGGCTAATGGTCAGGCCAAACTCTTTGTTTTTTATTAAATATTTAAGTAATTATATATTGCCATGTGAACTTGCAACTAAATTTTACTGTATGTTTTTTAAATCATGCATATTTCCTGCTAGTCAATGTTAATCATATTATAATTATACTTATAAACTATGATTTTTTTAAAATTCAAATGCAACAGCTAATAAACAGTTTTTTAAAATAATTTTGTCTTTACGAGATTTGCAATCCTTAATTTAAGAGATGTGTAGAATAAAAACATGTTTGGTAATAAACAGTTCGTTTTTCAGGTAAATATTTTATATATTTTAATTTTTAAAAACACACAAATTAAATCCTTTTTTTCACTATTATGGCTGTCATCGAAGCAGAACATGATTTTATTTGGTCTGAACATGTCAATTATTAACAATAATAATAATAAATTGATTATTTATATAGCGCTGTATCCCAACAAGGAGCCGGGCTCACAGCGCTTTACATGGAGATAACAATACATATATTCTTTAAACATTCATATGATACTAACGATATAAATGACAATATGTTATACATCCGCTTCGTTGATCATTAAAAGAAATGTTGTTTCATTAATTTTGAAAATAAATTTTGAAAAGATGCGTCTTAAGTGCAGTCTTGAAGGACTTAGTAGTTGAAATACTATGGATGTGTAATGGTAGAGAATTCCATTGCTTGGCTGCACAAAAAGAGAATGACCTTTCGCCAAATGATTTAGTTCGTGTTTTAGGAATATAGAGAATGTGTGTGTCTGCAGAAGAGTGTAGATGACGACTTGGTGAGTAGACCGACAAAAGTTCAGTAAGATAGGAAGGGCATGAGTCAGAAAAGAAGTTTTGACACAGAAGGGCCAGTTTGTAAACAATTCAGGCTTGTGTGGATAGCCAATGAAGTGAGTCAAGTAGCGGAGTAACATGGTCATTTTTTTTTTGCCTTAGAAGTAATCTGGCAGCTGAATTTTGATCTCTAGTTTTTCAATGCATTGTTTTGGCGCACTTGACAGAAGAGAATTGCAGTAATCAATACATGCTAGAACAAGAGCACAGACTAGAATTTTTGTTGCACTATCTGTTAAGTAATGACTATTTGAGAATGGCAGTATAGGCAGAGCGACAGATGTGATTGATGAAGTTGTTGGTAGAGATGTTGTCAGAAATAATGTAGCCAAGATTCTTAGTCGATGTTTTTAAAAGTGTATGAGAACTAGCCACCTGAATAGAATTTGGAAGAGTCAATGTACTGCGTGATTTATTGTTACAGAATAGGAGTGCGTGCTTCTGTCTTATTACCATTCATATAATCTGCACCCTTTCCCTATTGCTTGTGTTTCTTGTGTTATTACCAGGTGTGCCTAGCCCAAAACATAATTTTAATAATACATCCAAAATTGTCAGCTTTTAAAGCTAATAAATGAAATAGTTACTAACGGTGTTAGATGGGTAAGAACTCAGCCGTGTGGCTACTGTGTGAAATGAGGTGCGTGCGATGTTTCAAACGGGTAACCTGTGTACCAGTGCAGAAAAACAAGTCTAAAATGACCCACTTCCCATAATGCTATTGAAATAAAATATTGCACATAGACTTGTGTCACCTAACGATGCATTGTGTCAAAATTTCAGATGCTTCCAGTGTACAATAATTAAATTAACGCATTTTTAGTTTATCTCTACATAACAAGTTTAGTCGTCTGCTAGAGTTGACCTCCATGACTCATGGCTCACTGGTTTCACTCCAGCCTTTGATGTCACAGGGTCTCTAACGGTCTGTCCCGTGATGTGTATTTTATTAAACACAAACATTACTTTTAGTAAGGGATTTATAGTAAAAAAAACTTTGCTTTTATGGGTTGTTTAATTCAACAATGACAGCCCTAGTGTTGACTTCATGAGGTGTTTCAAGCTCCTGTATTATAATAAATTTTTGGAGTTATGGTCATTTCATGTAAACATTGTATACATTTTTTGGGACACCCTGTATTGTAGTATTAGCAAATTAGATATTTTACAAAATGAAGTAGAATTTCTTGAAATAATTAAGTTATTTCTTTTTTATTCCATGCTCTATGTCTGGTGTAGTGGGTAGGGTTAACACGTAAGAGTACATTAAACTCCATTATTGTTCAATATTCAATTTCTGCTTCCTTCCACTCACACATCACATTTTATTTATAACAAAACTTCACACTTTCCATCGCTATCTTCGTTAAAATAGTAAAATCAAGAATAAAAAAAAATTGCTTTGTTCGTTTTAATAAAGATAAATTGGTAACTAAAAATGTAGGTCATTCAATTTATTTAGATTTACAAAATCACTTTAGAAGACTGGGAACAGATTTTATAATTACAACAAAGATGTATTTCATGTATTCATAAATTGTTTACATTATTCTCTCACTCTTTGATAGACTCCTACTTGGTGGTAGACACAATTCATGGGAAGTCTATTCACCAAGCTCAACATTTATGGTTTAAAGGTGTTTTTTTTTTTTCAGTATATAGTATAAATGTATCAACTAAAGATTTGACATTAAACATATGTACATACATTTGACATTAAACATATGCACATACATTTGACATTAAACATATGCACATACATTTGGCATTAAACATATGCACATACATTTGACAAATTATGAAACATTCAATGACACACAACTGAAATCGAAGTTTCCTCTAAAGTTTAGGTCCTCATAATGTCATCAAGGTGAAGCAACTTACTCATAGAATTTCCAATACTCTAAACTAAAAATAAAATAATGTATTTATAATCTGAGTTCAGTATGAGTATGAAGTAATTTGGTTATGTTCAGTTCCTTTTTAAAAACAATGATTATGATTTTAATGAAACAAGACGTGTAAGAATAATTTCTATGATTTACATTGACAAGAAAATATAATTAAAATCAATGTAACATTAAAAAATTTGAATTCTTATAAAACCATTAAAATATACAGTAAAGTTTAATTAACGTTGATTGAAAGAAATGTGTTTGGTTATTACTCAATTATTAATAAATCAACTTCAACAATAAGTGAAAAGGCAAACAATTTTGTATCCCTTGGAATAATTATATTTAGTTAATTATTTAATCAAAATTTGTCCAAATTAAACAAACTTAATTTCTATGTCACTTAATCTTTCTTTTTTAAACTTAAGTTTGTTTTTCATATACTGATTTTATCCTGATAGTTTGGTTAACATAACATTCCTATTTCCAAATAAGAGAGCAATGACCTCCCACAGTAAATCTTTCAAACACCTGTTTGCACTAAAAATTGATTTGCCTCTCACTCTCACTTATTTTTTTAAGAATGTTAACTCTGTGAAAGCTTAAACCTTTACATTCTTAACTGCAAAAAATAAAAAAATAATAATAAAATTATAATAACTTGTAAAACATTAGGTCAAAGGCCCAAAGAAGTTTTGTTTAACTATTCCATCCATAAACTCGTATAGTATAATATTACCACATGGATATTGTCATTGATATATTTTTTTTTTTCAGTATTCACTAATAAAATTATATTTCAAATATTAGTGGCATCTAAGTTAAGATCTCTTTATAATTTCCATTTGTTTGGTCCCACAAACTATATCCCAACACACTAACTTTTGAAATACGCCTTCAATTTCATCTCATATAATTTTTCACTATGATTCACAACGAGCTGCAGGTTTTTTTAAACAAATTATCACCTTAGAATAACAAGGTTCTTTGTGAACTTTTAGTCAAACAGAGAAATTCAGGTTTGAAAAATAGATTTTAGTAGGCCTTTAAAGAGTTCGAACCTTGTTATTCTGTGCTTTCTACAAAATTGTCTCAAGATACAGCTTTCAAATGTTTTACAATAGATTGATATATGGACCATAACCCGGTGGTTTTATTTTATCTCATTTTTATAACAAATTTGACTTAGAACCTTGGTATTCTAAGGGAGCAAAATACAGTTTAACACTTGAGTCACATCATGAAACTGTTAGTTTCACTTCTTTTTCAGAGAAGATTTGTAATGTTAATTATGTGGTTGCACACTTAACCACTAAACTACCCACCTCAAACAGTGTGAGCATCAAACCTTGGAACCTCATTATAAATTATAGAACTTAATGACAATTTTTTTCTTAAAACAAATAATAAGCGCTTTTTTTTTTAAACCAAAACTTTTTTACTCTGAATCTCAAATGCCTCATATAAAGTTTATTATTTCGATTATTTTTATATTATTATAATGAATGATATATATCTGCTAAGACAAAATCATTCAATTGGTTAAAATTTTTCTAATTAAATGCCTATAGTAGATAACTCTCAACTAAGGTTGTTAAGACCGCTCGTTTTTGGGGAACGGCTAACCATTCAAAAAAGACCGGTTAATCGGTTAACCGTTCGTCCTTATATCCCTAATGTTTTGAGAACTAACAAGAGAATGTTGTCGCCTCGCGTCGATGGCATCAAAGTCCGCTTCCCCCTCCCCCGTTCAGATCTTTCCGCATTGCCCTCAATTCATAGCATTTTTTTTAATCCAAAAAATTAACTAAACAGTGATGGTTAATTGTATTTTTTATATTTTATTTTGAGGACTCGTAGTTCACCGGTCTAAATAAGAGGACAGGTTCAATCGTTCGTTAAAATTAGCTAGAATTTTTCATTAGTTTAAAAAACCAACGCCTAGCCCCGTCCGTTGTGGGTCTAAATTCTAAATAAGAGGACATGTTCAATCGTTCGTTAAAGTTAGCGAGGTATTTTTCATTACTTTCAAAAACCAACGCCTCGCCCCGTTCGTTATGACGTCATGTTTACCTCTCTTGTGTGTGATGCCGGTCAACTTGCATATTAAAATTAATAATATAATTAAATTATAAAGCTATGGAGTAAACAATGATGATAAAATGGAATTTATTTTTTTTAAAAATCATTATTTTTCAATCCTCAACTCGCCAGAATAATTGAATTTTGCGATTCACACGTTCACCCTCCCCGTTTTTTTCTGTTCAAATAGGGTTTGAGCTACACTCGCTGTACTGTTAATGTGGTAAACAAATGCCTTTGATACTATCAATGATAGGCATGAAAACTGTCACTAAAAGACCGAAATCGAATTTGTGAGCCGATTAATCACCCGGTATCTTTGCTACGTCTTTCAAATACCTCTCGTAATATAGGTACATGTACTTCACTAAGCGGCGTGCGCCAATACGTTTTTTGAATGCCTGAAATGGACTATAAACCGGTGATCAGAAAATGTGGATAGGTCACGGGGTCATATGCTTTTATAGCTTTCTTTGTCTTTATAAGAAACAGACTATAATAAATATAAATAGAAACAGCCTCGGCCTTGACCGTTGTTGACATCAAACACGCACTGTTGGTAACTATTACTATTAGTTGTGAACTTCAGTGAAGCAAGGCTATAACGCGTCATGTACGCACGCCTACTCTTGGAGGCTGAAGGTTTGGTTAGTTTGAATGCCAACCTAGGCTACTTGTCAGCTTGATCGTGGTATCGCTTTCACCCACCGTGACAAAGCGAGAGGAAGAGGCGCGGTTACGGCTTGTTTTGTTTATTGTCACTACGTTACCGCTAGTGGTTTATTTTTGTTTGTTGTTGTTTTCGGTTAAGAGGACCGATCCTAATCTGAGGACCGGCTAACCGAATAACCGGTTAACCGTTAACAACCTTACTCTCAACTAAACACAAGTAATTTAAAAATAAGTGCTTAACTATGACTTAAGTTCAGAACTCTTCATTTTTTAAAAAGTACAGAACAAAATATTGAAATTATTCAACAAGTGCATGTTTTTTTGTTCATTGTAATCTTAAATTCAATTTTTTTAAAGTTAGAGGTGAAATTTTGAAATTGTTTCAGCACCAAACAGGTTTCCTTTTAATTTCATGACCATGATTTAATGCTTGGACCTATTACATCAAAGAAATGTTAAAAAGAATTGACTTAACGTTCAAATAACAGCTATTACCTGTTTGAGAAACACACCATAAAGTGCATAACTGAGCAAAATTTAACAGAGGGAAAATAAAATCAACAATGACTGACAATTTTTTAATGATTAAAATACACTTTATACACAAAATGGACAAAGTAATAGTAATAGGGTTCAAAAATTGTTTAAATAACACATACTGAAACAAAGAACACAAAAAGAGCTAATAACAAAAACGCACGCAACAGCAACAACATGGTAAATAAAATCCCTTTAAAAATTAATTGACAGGCTTATTACAAATGTATTGGTAAAGATATCTTACATGGCATATAAATGAATCTCAAAATCTGACACGTTTACATAAAGGTAAATATATTTGGTTAAATTAAATTTACACATACACATAATTTGATATTTTATGTGGGCTTAAACAGGTTTAAGTTCTAGGCTATAACCATGGAGCCCACCCAATGGACCCTTGAAGATTTGTCGGTTTAATAAATAAGGAATGGCTACTTCAATTCTTCCCAAAATGTTAAAAACCTTGAAATCAAAAATAAAATTGTCATGTTAAAATGAATTTGCTACAATACATATTGGGCATACATTATTAACCCATTCCCTGTTCACCGTTATTGAGAATTTCGTGATCTAAATTATAATTTATTAGAAGCTCTGCTACAGTATTAGATTAATGGCAGTAGTATCAAATATGTGTTAATTTTGTGCTGAGCCATTCAATTCTCTTCGGCCTTAAACTGTCAAACTAAGTTTTACCATAAAAATTATCCATTTTCATAAAATGACAGCAAAGACTGTCACAAAAATATCTAACTAAATATCATGCTGACCTGCAAAAATGTATTTCTAGCTTAATACTACAGACAGTAATCAAATTGTTTCTGGTGCTCGATAATGACTGTGCCAATGATAAAGGATGCATGCAAATATTTTATGGAAAAGAAATGATGCCAAAAACCTTTAATTTACAGAAGGTAAGTTATTTTTATACATCAAAATTTCTATGGTCAACTATTTTTTGCATAAATAAAAAAAAAAAAAATAATGAAATTTCAGAAGTTAATTGACCGAAAATATGAAAACTAAAACTAAGGACTATTTCTTTTGTAAATAGAAAGATATTTGTACGATTATTTAAATTTATTCAAAGAATCAAATATACGCATTTTATTTAAATTTGCTAAAATCAGGTTTAAAATAAATTTTTATAAAATGCATGTTCCCTTAATAATTTCTTAAGATATAAGCATTTTCTAATGAAGGATCCTATCTTTATTTGCACAAACCGTTCAATAATTTGAATGGCATTAGTTTATTTCCATTGATAAAATTCAAACCTTCAATTAGCATTCTTTTATACATCCACAATTTATTTTACAAAGTTAAGCAGTGATGACACTGAAATTGACAAAATAGAAGATGAAGTGATAGCTTTTTTAACTCTTCAAATTCCTCATGTAGTTCTAATCTTTCCTGGTACATAGTTTTTATCTATGACAGGCTCCTGAAGAAACATGTGTAAACACTTTTCATTTTGTGCAAGTGGATGTCCAGCCACTCTGGTGGAAAAGAAATGTAAGCATTATTATAAAGTCATCAGTCTACTGGGTTTTTCTTTAGGCATAACCAAAGAATTAATTCATCCAAAAATTTTAATAACAAACTAAATTCTTGAATTTATAACATACTTGTTGATAAACTGCTCAAGTCCTTTTCTCCTTTCCTCTATAAATTCATCTTCAAAAATACCATCGTCTCCACGGAAAGGTAACTGTCGTTTGAGCGCCTTACCAGGTAAAGGTGGGACAACAATCTAAAAAGTAAAAAGTGAAGGATAATATACATGCAGGTTTTTTAATTAATTTTCAATGATGCTAGAATAGGTTTAATATTTTTTTTTTTAAAGAAAGTAACAAATCAGTACTAAACTTCAACATTATTCTATCTCCTTGTACTAAACTTCAAAATTATTTTATCTCCTCGTACTAAACTTCAACATTATTCTATCTCATCTGTTAAACATGGTAAAAACAATAAAACATTAACCTTTTTTTTTTAATGAAATAATATACATTAGAGTACATTAAAGAAATTAAGCGTTTTTCTATGTTGTCTACACTCACTTTACTGTCACGTTCTAATTCATTTCTTAACCATTCAAAATCACTGTAGCGTCTACGCACACTTGATTCTTTGAGCTTAAAAACTGGTAGATTTGTCTGTGGTAAAGAAATAAATTCACATAATAATAAAAATTGCAGAACATATTTAAAAATAATTAACTTAGCCACTGAAAGTATTACACATTACCAGAATTTGTTTTATTCCATATACCTATACCTTTGCATATTGAAAGTTTTAATTTTCTGAAAACCTATTGTGTATATTAATTTAACCATGTGGATTGTCAGATCATGATATTGTTAGGGTAACCAATACAATAAAAACTAAAATAAATGAGATGCCTAGAAGAACAATCTATATTTGGAATAAATTTAATTTAATAAAATTGCACCAATCAGCGGCTAACTTCAAACAAAATTTCCTAAGTAAATTCAGCTCAGATAGCCCTAGAGAAGAAATTTGGAAGGATATAAAACAAATCTAAAAACTATCATGATGAGAATTTCCAACAAAACTAACTTCAAATAAAATCAATAACTGCTGGTTCAATTCTAAATTTAAAAAGTTATGCAAGCAAAAAGAGAACTTATTTAAGAAATTTAAGGCTACCAATTTAGAAAGGATACACAAAAAATACTTTAAAATTAAACACTTGACACAAAAACTTAGCTGTAACCTCCAAAATGATTATATAAACAATGTAATTACTAAAGATAACAATAAAAACTTATGATCCTTTATCAAATCTAAACAAATGGAGCCTACAGGTATAGCCACACTAAAATACTCAAATAATAAAACCTATATGAGACTAAAGCTAACATCCTTAACACATATTTTGCATCATCATTTTCTGCCATAAGCGACAAGTTTTAATAAATTTAAATAAAATGGAAGAAATAGGTAACATAACTGTAGATGAGATAGGTATACATTCACTCCCAAAAAACTTTAAAATAAACAAAGCTACTGGCCCAGATGAATTGCCTGCCAGGTTACTAAAAGAATTAAGCAATGAACTGCCCCAAATCCTTGTAGTTCTTTTTCAAGCCTCTCTAAAGCAGGGTAAAGTGCCCCAGGATTGGAAATTAGCCAATGTAACTCCACTCTTTAAGAATGACGATAAATGAGACCCGGTAATTACAGACCTGTATCACTTACTAGTATAACCTGTAAATTACTAGAACACATAATGATATATAGTAGAATAATTAACGACCTTGACAAATATAATGCCCACATCAACCCGGCTTTAGAAAAAACAGATCATGTGAAACACAATTAATAGGTCTAATCGATGAACTATCAGATGGCTTAGACAATAATGATCAAATTGATACAACTTTACTAGACTTCTCAAAGGCATTTGACAAAGTTCACCACCTTAGTTTACTATAAAAAAAAAACTTAAATACTTTGGAATCTTGGGTCACATACATCATTGGATCCAAGCCTTCCTTTTGGGTAGGGAGCAAATTGTAATAATTAATGCATCTAAATATGCACCAATAAAGGTTAACTCAGGAGTTCCACAAGGAACTGTACTAGGTCCCTTACTCTTTTTAATTTATATAAATGATTTACTTAACAACATCTCAACAGGAACAAAAGTTAGGTTATTTGCTCATGATTGTATAATCTATAGAACAATTAAGTCAGAACAAGACAGCAAAATTTTACAAAAAGACTTGGGTGAATTAATAAAGTGGGAAACTAACTGGAATATGTCTTCCACCAAGCAAAGTGTCAACTGCTAAGAGTAACTTAGAAAAAAAACAAAAATAAATTCAAAATATTTCATTCATGGAAAGAACTAACCCAAGATGCAAAATACTTAGGAGCCATAATAAATGAGAAACTAACTTGGAATCCCCATGTCAATGAAGTTATTAAAAAATCAAACAAAACCTTAGGTTTTATAAAAATAAACTTTTACAAATGTAATAAACATATAAAACTAAAATGCTACCTCACCCTGGTGAGACCTATACTGGATATGCATCTTCTGTATGGGACCCATCTACCAAAGAAAACATTGATAAACTAGAACAATTTCAAAAAAGAGCTGCAAGATTCATTACTGGAAAATATTCAAAACTGACAAGAGTAACACCATTAGTTAAATCATTAAACCTTGAAACACTAGAGGATAGAAGAACCAAGAGTAAATTAGTAATTATACATAAAGCTTTTAATTCTAATTTAGAAATACAACACAGAGATAACTTAATACAACCTTCAGATAGAAATTAGGATAAAAACACCTTTCTTATTCCATATGCAAGAACAAAGAGATACAAGATTTCTTTCTTCCCGTCCGGAATTGGGGCATAGAATGGGTTGCATGGAGAAACCAGGAAAGTCAACACTTTATCATCATTTTAAAATCTTTTAAGAATGCGGGACTAAACACAAACCATAGATAAATGTAGGATGCAATAATCTTCTATATAGAAGGAGCGTGTGTAACAGATAAGATAAGAACTTTGCAAATTGAGCGATAACACTAGCAAGGGAAATGGCCACCATTGCCAGAAGCTGAGTATGTCATCTTTCATGCACTGAAGAGTTTTTACTTTCTGTGATTTTGTTTCTAAAGAGAATTCTATGAGGCGCGCATTATCGCGCTTTGGCAATAGAGACAAAGCGTGCATTACTGCGTCATCTTTCACGCACTGAACTGAAGAGTATTTACTTTCATTTCTAAAGAGAGCACTATCAAGGCGCGCATTGGCGTTAGGGGCATTAAACATTAAATTAGAGGACATTTTGATGATTTTGCCAGCCATGGCCCACAGTCACAGACAGTCTAATTTTGTGACTTGTAACTTTTACTTTGTTAAATGATAAATGTTAGTGTTAGGTTAGCCAGCCCAAGCCTTAATCGTGTACATATCTAATTATCTCAGTCATTAAGCCTGAGTTAGAGCAAGAGATAGAATATTAATAATTTAATAGTAATAGAACTAGTTGATTACCCAACCAGTGATTTCTGATGAGCCTTGAGCTCTGCTACTGGCTACTGCTAGCTTGCCAGGCCTACCTTCATTCGCACTTCATAGTCTGTGTAACGTTTTTTAGCTACGCCGTGTGTTTGAGGGTCAGACACGTCAATTTCTAAAAAGTTAGCAGGTGGTGAGTACGCGTCTTCAAGTGTTTGCTTTTTGGAGGAAATTCTAGCTGTAGCCGTAGGGGTGGTCATGATTTCAGCTTTACTTCCACAACGGAAAAACAACCCCTACACAATTACTGATGACTCCCCAATGTATGTACGTTGATATTGATGACGTTCATAGATAAAGTAGAAGGGAGATAACTCTAAAATATTTTCAACCGTCAAACAAGAGAAAAATCATTAAAAATTCTAAAATAAACTTGCTCGACCGATAAATTTAACTTCTTTTCAAACTCTACCTTGAATCTAAAATTTAATCGAACAATCTTATCTTGGAAATTTAATAATGTGAATTAAAATCATAAGAACATTTTTACACATTTATTCTCCGACTGAACCTAATATAATCCTCTATTTAACAATTCCAAAATTTAAAATAAAAAAAAAAGAAATTAATATATTTTATTACATTCTCAATATTTCAACAATTGAAATTTTATAGAAATAAACACTTACCAATTTTGGCTAGACGCAACACACCAAGCATTGGGTGTGCCAATGTTCCCTAAAAGCTGACCGACTCCGCGCAGTATTTTTGAATTATCGCACATCAAATTTTGTTAATTTTAAAACATTGCGCAAAAAATGATGCTCTGTAACTTTGCACTTGATTTTTTTTTCACACGAACCTTAGATGGAAGATTGGTTATTGCCAGAATTAGGACTTACAATCGACTTAATTAAGCGACGTATTGTATATTTTTTTTAATATAAATTTTACCGCACACTGAATCGGGTTGACGCCGAGGTTGTAGCGGTTTGAAGTAGGGAATTCCTGCACTCCTTTTTAGGTTCAAATATATGGAGGCACATCTGGTCATGTTTTCGTTGCAAGTACAATTAATTTTTCTGGGAGATATACAAGAGTCTTAAATTCGGGTCTTTTGGCGCCTTTCCATATTTACACCACAAAGATAACTTAATAACCATCAGATAGACATAAGGATAAAACACCTTTCTTATTCCATAAAAAATATGCATGAACAAACACAGACAAATTTTCGTTCTTACCGTCCAGAATTCGGGCGGGGATTGGGTTGCCCGAAGAAAGCAGGAACACCAACACTTTATCGACATTTAAAACTCTAATAGAAATGGAGGACTAGTCACAAACCATAGATAAGCGTAGGACGCAATAATCTTCTATATATAAGTAGCGTATGTAACATAAGAAACGATTTTCGAAAGCTTTGACGTACGCCAATTTCAAAACGTGGTGTCCCCAATGCAACAGGAACACGTCAAATGTTTGTAGTATTCTTAGAGATGTGGGGAGTAGACTGGGGAAAAAATCTTCAAGGAAGGATGTTAAATATTCAGACTCTCCAACTCCATGTTGTTCAAAACTCAGGTTTGACAATGGGTTGTTCCACTATTCCAGTGTTTAACAAGTTGTATTTCAACTCTACTGACATCGAGAATTTGGGTAATGTGTAAACAGGGTATGAGTGAGCCTGACATGCAGTGGCGTCGCTAGGGGGGTGCGGAGGGGGCGGGCCGCCCCGGGTGACACCATCAGGGGGGTGACACCAGACCGTAAAATTCTATATATTCCCGTTATTTGGCACTGGAGAACTCGGAGGATTTCTATGGGTTAAATCATGAGGGGGTGACACCATGAGCTACCGCCCCGGGTGACAGCATGAGCTACCGCCCCGGGTGACACCATGAGCTACCGCCCCGGGTGACACCAACCCTAGTGACGCCTCTGCTGACATGTTATCCAGCTTCTCGATGTCAGTAGGGTTGAAATACACTTGTTAAAAACAGCGAACGTTATAGCCGTAAATCTGCAGTCTCACCCACATTTTTTTTTTTTTACATCTAGAAGACTATGACAGACTGTTTGGGTGTATCTCAGAAAGATCACAGTACATAAACTACCAAATTATGCTTATGCCCAGAGCTATCGATAAAGTGACAGCAACTAGCTAATGAAAAAAGTATTTGATGCTATGCGCTTGACATCATTTCAAGGTCCTTCCCATTTAAAAAAAAAAAAAAAAAAAAAAAA
>MUZC01000043.1:998234-1022028 GCA_002072015.1 Radix auricularia
AAAAAACTCCAATTCTTGATGGCCCCACTGTGCAGCCCTTAACCAGGTTATATTCTCGTCATTTCCAAACATTTAATATAATATCGTGAATGGCATCAACCCCTCAACATATATAAATAGGAGTCTTAGTCATAATGATCGACGCATTGATTTTGGACCTTTCAACATTTTGGACCCTTAAACTTAAAACTCCAAACTTTCACAGGAACGCGATGGCACATCTTTTCAATTCTCATGAAATTAATTTGAATATAATATTGAAAATATTTTAATATTTCATCACATTTTATTTTGAAATATTCATCAAAATATAATTTTCGTAAAGCAAAATTATGGCATATTTTAAAATTAAAAAGTAAATCGTTTAGTGTATTTATTTAACGCGAATATTTATTTGTGTGGTTGATATCTAGACCTATATCTATATACATACATATAATATAATAGTATAGAGTATAGACTCATTTGTCTGTCTGTTCCCTAATAACTCAAGATTTAGATTACGAAATAAAGTGAAATTTGGTACGCGTACACAAAATTATATGGGGAAGGTTTTAAACATGTTTCGTTCCATAAATTCCCACTCATGTGCGCTGGGGGCCCAAAACATTTTTTTCCTAATTTGAGCTATATACAAATTGAAAATCAATAATTCTCCTATTTCCCGAGTAGGAAGAAGCATGAATTTTTAGGATATTGTTGAGTTCACTTCCACAATAGTAACAGGCAAAATATATTTAAATTATCTTTTTCTGGGGGACGGAGGCCCAAATGTAGTTTTTTCCTTATATGAACTATATTAAAACTGAAAATCTTATATTCTTCTATTGCCCTTGTAGTTACAAGCACGGAACTTTAGAAAGTTGTTAAGTACACTCTCCCGGCGATAATTTTCGAAACATATTTTTAAAATTCCCACTCATGGGGTGCCGGGGGGCCCAAATGTATTTTTTTCTTAGAGTAAAAACCAACTCATCACTAATTCTCCAATTTACCGTGTAGGTAAAAAATGAAACTTTTGGAAGTTATTGAGCACACTATTCCGACAATAATGGTGAATAAGACTTTAAAAATGTTCACTCATGAGGGGCCCAAATGTCCTTTTTTCCTTAAATGAGATATATTAACAACATTCAAATATAAAAATAACTTGAAATTTACTATACGTACACAACATAACATGGGGAAGGTTCTTAAACAGGTTTCGTTAAAAATTCCCATTCATGTGGGGCCGGGGCCCCAAAACGTTTTTTACTTACATAGGCTATATACAAATTAAAAATCACTAATTCTCATATTTCCCGAGTAGCCAGAAGCATGAAATTTTAGGAAATTGTTGAGTACACGTCCGCAATGGTAACAGGCGAAATTATATTTAAATTATCCCTTTCTGGGGAACACGGGCCCAAACGAGTTTTTTCTTAATATGAGCTATATAAAAACTGAAAATCACTATTCTTAATTTCCCGTTTAGGTAGAAGCATGAAACCTTGGAAAGTTGAAGCATATGTTAGAGGTGTAAAAAAAATAATTAAATTATCACTCCCATGCGGGGCGTGGCCCAAATTTATTTTTTCTTATACTTATATAAAAACGGACGGATTCTCCAATTTACGTGAAGGTAGAAGCATGAAACTTTTGGTTAGTTGGTGAGGAGGCTCTCATTACGATAAGTAACAAATAAAAATTTTAAAGCTCCTGCTCATGTGGGGCCGGGGGCCCACAAACTTTTTTCTATAATATGGGCTTTATAACAATAAAAAATCACTAATTTTACTATTTCCGAGTAGGTAGAAGCATGCAAATTTTGGAAGTTGTTGAGTACACTTTTGCGATCGTAGCAGGCGAAAGAATATTTAAATTATCACTTTCTGTGAGCATGGGCCCAAATGTAGTTTTTTAAAATACTAATATAAGCTATTTAAAAAAACTGAAAATCACCTATTCTACTATTTCCCGTGTATGTAGAAGAATGAAAATTCGGAAAGTTGTTAAGTACACTACCACGATGAAGCAGTCATAACTGGTGCGCCAGTCTCTTGGGATGGCTGGTATAGACTTGCAGACATTATGCTTTTCTCATGTGGCCTGCTCCAGAGTGGGCAAAGAAGAAGATCTTTTTGCACACACTCCAATTGGAACAGCCAAAAATGTTATATATCACATTGCTTTAAGATAAATGTACCCTTTCATTGCATGCAAATAATAAGTTTTATACGCTTCTACAGAAAAACTTATTTAAAACCCGTGAAAAGCCGGGTACTTGCATCCAGTGCATCTAGTTAGTTAATAGGGAACGCGGTGGTTGGGTGACAGCGCACTCGACTGGCGCACCGATGGTCACGGGGTCGAATCCATGCTAAGGCAAGGATTTGTTCCCAAGGCCTAGGGCATCCCTGAGTCACACAGCTCCGAATGGGTACTTAACACTGTTAGGTGGCTGTGTAATGCGTGGAAAACTCTTGCCAACAGATCATCCATCATGCCTGTGGACACAATTATATCTTTATATCTAAGATAGAAGATAGTGTTCAAGATATTAGCTTATCTGTTACAGACGCTCCTTCTATACAGAATTGTTTCCCATGTACATGTATCATCTCTAGACAGAGGCACTTGTAGGTATTTGTGCTTTTATGGCATAAGTGTAAAATTGATTAAAGGATATTCTTAAAGGTTTCACAATAAATTAATTAATACATGATCCCTTTTCATTGTTATTTTAATATCTGTTAACTTTTTTTCTCCTCCAAGGTAGCCATAAGCGTACAATTCAGTTTTTCAATTCATTTCTCAACTTTCCTAAATTTGTGCACATGTTACCAGCAGTAGAATATAATCGGTGCTCTATTTTACAATTAACGTGCATTCATAAAAACTGATGCATAAACAAAAATTATTACATTTAAATAATACAAGCAACAATATTCACTTGAACAAGTGAGCTTTTCCGTCTAAAAATGTTGAGTTAGAGTGATACAACTGTCCTAATTTAATAATGATTTTTCTATCAAATAATGACAGGTTTTATATTCTACATTAGTTAAAAATTGGCGCATCTAACCTATTTGAAATCGGATAAGTATTTATATATAACTATAAGAGGATTTTGACTGTTAGCAAGCCAAGCGTTTAGTTAAATTAGTTTAACAAAAGTAAGTTATGTAGATCACAAATAAAAAAAAAAATTAGGCATAAATTAAAGGTTTTAAAATACTTTCATAAGTTATAAGTATAACAGTTAACAAAGGGACAAAAGCAACAACACATATTAATATATTTATAAATTTATTGCCAGTTGCCCTTCATTAAAAACAAAAAAGAGAATGAGTTCAAGTCCCTTTAAAAAGCAAAAATTAGTATTTATATTAAAAATGTTACATTTATATGAAAATGAAAAAAATAATTATAAAATGCTTTGAATTTATATAAGAATCTTAAATTATTCTTAAAAAATTAAAGAATCGTGTTCTAATGCAACACAGTTCAGTTCAGTTCTAATTATTATGCTTCATTTAGAAAAGTCTAGTAGTAGTTTTACAGTGCTTAAGTCCACATTATTTGGCTTCAATCTTTGAAATACATTGGGTGAGTAATTAAATTAACTTAAAAAATGCATGTAAATTGAGACTGCTTTGAAATTTTTAAAATATTATTTTTACAAATTTTTATAGATTGCAAATTCCTTACAATTTATGTACTTTTTGAAACCGGTTTCGGTGTGATATTGGATGTCGGTAATTAAACAATACTATTTAAAACACCTTAATTACCGCAACAGGCCGAAATACTTAAATTAATAAGCTGTAGGCCTGTAGTTGTAGCCTGTAGGCATGCGGCATAGGTTGAAGTTCTAAACACAACCACTTCAGTGACATAATCGCAGCATACATAAATTCGGCAAGTATCCAAATAGAAGTTTTTAAAATATTTTTTATTATTCTTAGTAAAATACTAATTGGTCTGATCGCCAATCAAATCAAAATACAATACATATTTTGGGTAATCCTGCAGATTTTACTCGTATATTATTTTAGTATTTAGAGACTATTACTATTACTAATTTACTATTACTCCACTGTTACAGAGTAACTATCAATCACTTACGATTTTTTTAATACAAAGTGTCGGCTAAAACCTATATCTCCGACCGGAGCGTCGCGTCTCTTCCCGTTGCTATGAAGGATAATTGTTATTTTAATTTTAGGGTTTGGGTTAAATATAGATTTAGAATTTTCGGAAAATTCACGGGGCTCGCACTATTTTTTCGGGCCGACGACGTGTCATGTCATAGCAACGAGATGGCCGCCGATAAGGTCGGCCGGTCGGAGATATAGGTTTTTACCCAAAGTGTCTACTGCTACGACAAAGTAACGGCAGACAACCCTGAGGGATGTGGCTGGTGCTACGACATGTCTTAACGCCAGCAACATCCCCCCCCCCCGGATCGTCTGCTGTTAATGTCGTAAACAATTAGTTGCATTTCAGTTATTAATTATGCTAATACTAATACTAATACTTGAAAACTAAACTATAGTCTATAGTTCTCATAATAAAATATCATGATTACTAAGTAAGCCTATGAATCAATTAATGAGTTTTAAAGGTTAAAAAAAAATTTAGATTCATCAATTAAATGAAAAACTCTTATAAATTAAAAAAAATGAATTTTCTCAACAGCTTCGCTAGACGAATGGATAGTCGGGTTAGTTTTGTAAATGATATGACACTATTGATAGAGGGATGGAATCCCGCTGCCGTCAAGTTTTTTATATTTTTTTAAATCAGGAGTGTGCTGATAATTTTTGCTATAATTCTAATTTTCGGCTCTATATAATACATAATCGGTCACAAAACGTCCATTTTGTTTATCTAGCAAACTGCTTGCCAGATGTTTTTTTTACCAATAAATAAACAAAATGGCTGCATCACGCTGAGACTATTTGCTGTTGAGAGTCAAAAAAATGCCTTGCCTTAGCGCCTTAGAAATTAAAAAGACTCCTAAATTAGCGCTGTATTAGCTGAAATACAACATATAATAATGCATTTAATAAATTAAAAAACGTAAGTTCTCAAGAGAAAATTAAATTTTGCTCTTTTAATAGTAATAGTAAACAGTACACTAGTTTTTAACTGATGTAAATGTAAGTCCTCACGAGAAATTGAGAAATTTAAATTTCGCTGTGAAATAATATACGTGTAGGCAGAAACTGCAGGATTACCATATTATTTTTAAGCTAGCTATATAATCATAATATAATTATCATACTACTGCTACTACTATTAATTATCCTAAATTATACTAAATGAAAATGGCAGTTGGTTAGGGCCTAGGCCTAGTCTAAAACTAAACAGTAAACAGTCAATGACTATACTTAGTCTATACTCTATACTTTGCAGCAGCAATATGACCAATGCATTGGAAAGCAATAAATATTTATTAAATACTAAATAAACAAAAAATTGGGTAATGAAAACAATTAGTTCAATTAGTTCAGTTTATATTTAAATTTGAGTGTAATTATTTTTTAACTAATATTTGGACAAAAAATTTAAATTGGAAATAAAAATTATTTTTTATTCAAATTCAAATTTAAGCTGAAATTCATTGTTTTCATTACACAATTTATTTGCGTATCTTGTATTTAATTTAAAAGCTTTAGCGAAGTCCTATTTTACATGATGCATTAAAAATGTTATTACTTATAAATGCTGCTGTAACTTGTGACTAGTGGTTATAGTTAAAACTTAATTTTGTATCATTTGAATTTGCACGTCGCCATTTAACCAAAATATATTTATTTTAGAAATACAAAAATGAACAATCTATTTTAAAAAATATACTTTAAAAAAAATAATGAAATGATAATGAAGTTTACTTAGTGATGGTAAATTAGCGTTATGCCTGACGGTCCTAAATAATGCCTCATTTGTCGCTATGACACATGACTTAGGATGCGCCCAGGAAAAAAGTAGTGCCAAACAAGAGAATTTAGTGGGGATTCTCAAATTTCCGTGTTTTTAGCGACAATGTAATTTTGAAAAACAGCGGAAATGCAAAAAAAAAAAAAAAAGAGGTATGAGTGGAGATTCTTAAATTTTAGGCTATTTTAACAACATGCATATGTTGTAAAAAGAGCAAAAAATGCGATAAAAATGAAGAAATAAATGGTACACTTTTTTAATTACATTTTAAAATTCTTTCATTTGTTCATTACTGCCGCATGAGCGCTGTCACGTATATTCAAATAAATATTGAATTGCTCCTCCCCAGAACAGAATCTTGTGGACTGAGACCGTTTTATTTATACAATCTTATACCCACTTTCTTTACCTTAGCAGCAAGGTAGATAAACAAGGTGGTACAGACGCTCATGTCAAAATAAGGATTGGAAAGGCAAGAGTAGCATTCCAACAATTCAAGAATAGCCTAAGTGATTATTTTGAATTTTATTCAAATTCTTTTTGGACAGATGACAGATGATTTCATTTAATGCAAGTTGAAAAAATTATCTTAGAGCTAGATACTAGAGATGGAGTCAGTGCACAGAGAGAATCCATCAAACAATAGCCAGCCTAAAAGAAGTTCACAGAGAGAGAAAGTGCAACAAGGTATTTAATTTTATTATCATTTAGAAAACCAGTTGGCAGCTGCATATCCTTTGACCATCCCTATTACTATTTTTGTTTTATTTTTATGACTTTCACATTCATAGCAATATTATTATTATTAGGCAATATAATATAGCCCATGACTTGAATCGTTTACTAAATGTGTTATCTGCATAATGGTGCCAATAGCCTAATATTTTTTAGATATGTTTTTGATATTCATGTTGAACTTAAACCTTCACTTTTTATTCTTATTTTTGTGTCAAGGCAACCAAGTATTAAAATGGTGTTTAATATTTTAGGATTGTGGTGTGTGGATTTTCAGTTAGATTAGATGGAATGTGGCAATATCAATGCGACTATTAATGTAAAGTACTATCATTATAACTTTGAAAACAAAATGACACCTCTAAACAAAAAGAAGACTATATTTGGTATATGAATAATTATTATAAATATTTTGTGTATGATTTATATTAGATTTAACCTTGTTTCATATTATTAAATATCAAAATTTGGATATATCAAAGATCTAATAAAATTTGTGTTTACCTTGTAGGTAGGAAAATGTCAGTGAATCGTCCAGTCAAAGAGCACACATTTTTAACAGATGTTGCTGATGTCAGAACTATGGAACATGGACTTCTTCAGTTGTTGAATGATTTTCACTCAGGAAAGCTCCAAGCATTTGGTAACTACTGATTTTAAGACTCTTTGTTTTTCATTTTAATTTTTTAAAATATGTTCCAAAGCTATCTACACTCTAAAATATTTTTTTATTTTTATTAAACATCTGCAATTATTGATGACCTTTCATGGTCAAAATTCTTTAAAAACGTTCAAGTTTTTGTATTATTTAATTATTGCTGTGACTTACCTACTTGATGTAAGTTGGCTCACAATGTATGAGACATATATTTTTGTGTGTGTTCCCTTTATGAAATCTAGATGCTTAGAAAATTATACAAATATACTATACACAATCTTGTATATATCCAAAATGAGGTTCACTAAATTGTTTTTAAATTGTATATTTGAAGGCATTTTGCATATGATCAGGCAAATACAGTTTTGAAACGTGTAAAAATTAAATAATTTAATTCTTGCATTGCATGACAATTAATTATTTTAATTTGTAATATTCTACCAGACCTCTCAACGGGGTAAACATTACATACAATTATGATACTAGATGCTATTGCAATTAGGATAATTTTATGTTACCTCAGTTAAATGTAAACGTATTTGCACCTAACATAAAATAATTCATCATTTAAAATTTTTCTGTAGGAAATACTGCTACATTTAATAAAATGGACGCTATCCGAGTGCAACAAGAACAGCTGGCCAAGACCCACTTTGAAATGGATCTTATTCCAAGAACGACAGCAAACAGGTAGGAAGTGAAATGGATCTTATTCCAAGAACTACAGCAAACAGGTAGGAAGTGAAATGGATGTTATTCCAAGAACTACAACAAACAGGTAGGAAGTGAAATGGATCTTATTCCAAGAGTTACAGCAAACAGGGAGGAAGAGGAAACGTTTTTACAAATTAGTATAAAACTGTCATACAAAAAGATTCTCTGTATATATTTTGCCATTATTTGATGAATTTTTTTTAATGTGTTGAAATTTTTTCTAAAAATTTTTTTTATGCTAGTTTAAAAGTTTCTTTTTTTTGTTTGGGCTGTTAACGAATAATAATTTGAATTGGCATGAGATTGAGTACATACTAGCTAAATAATATTGTTACCATTATTTTAATCAATTTGTTTTTAATCAAGTATTTATGCCCCAATTTTGTAGTATATTATTCAGAATACTTCAATTTAAATTATTTTTTAAATTAAATTTCGACAATTATTTTTTAACCATACTTATTATAATTTAAAGGTCTGTTAAAATACATTGACCGTATGAAGACATCTGTAGAACTACAATATTCATCACAGATTTCATTTTGTGGTCATTGAAACTTTGAATATTTTATTTGTTTTACTAGACTCAGCACTGAAGAGTCTCGAAAAGAAAATAATGAAAAGATGGATAAACTAATTGAACAGGTAAATATTAAAAAAAAATTCTCCAGCAAATATTCTTAGGTTTCAAGTGAAAGATATCAAAAAAATTCTACTTCCTGGTAGTGTCAACCAATGTTCCCTATGGGCTGCTTAGCCTTGCACATATTTGACCTCTGATGCACAGCAGTTTAGAAATACCATGCAGCTAATTTTGTAAAATATTGCCAAAAAGATAGATGCTTTGTACACAAGTTTTTTTACTTTGCACACTGACCAAGGAACCTCAAAGGAACATTGGTGACAACCAACTGATAACTTTTCCATACAATCACTACAAAGTCCATTAATGTTTTAAACTAATAATGTTAATGAATAATATTAAGATTTGGTTTGTACTTTGTCCCCAGCTCCACAGTTTGAGTGTATCAGTGTATCCTTTATGTGTTGTTGTATGTGAAGATATTTGATCAAGACCTAGGTAAACAAACACTAATAGAATATAAAATCAAGACCTAGGTAAACAAACACTAATAGATTATAAAATCAAGACCTAGGTAAACAAACACTAATTATAGATTATACCCATGAAAAGCAAGTCTTTTTAAAAAAATTGTATGTAGTTGCACTTAGAGGTATGACAATAATTCTCAGTCCTTATTTTAGTTCCTTTTTTTTTTAAAGTTCATAAAAGTAAAATTGAATTACATTTGTTTTTAAGAAGTTCCATCTTTTTTTTTTGTGATGTGATATACACCAGGTTTATGATTCAATACACAGATAGTAGAATTAATTATATCTATCATTAACTCTTACTCCTATATTATTACTTGATAAGTGGGGTAAGTAATTTGTTTAATTCAGTGGTTGGCAAACTAAACAAAAGCACAATTTACCCTCAATTCAAATAAAAACATTCACCTGTATCATAAACTTATTGATTTTTGTAAATTGCTGCATGCTTCTGTGGGCCCCACTGAACTATGTGGTTTGCCCACCCTGAATTAAGTGGTTTGCCCACCCTGAATTAAGTGGTTTTCCCACCCTGAATTAAGTGGCTTGCCCACCCTGAATTAAGTGGTTTGCCCACCCTGAATTAAGTGGTTTGCCCACCCTGAATTAAGTGGTTTTCCCACCCTGAACTACATGGTTTGCCAATCCCTGGTCTAATTTATAAAATGTTAATGAGGGTGTCTGCTAGCAGCATCCTACAAAATAGTATTTTTTGGTGTTGAGGGTGTAAAAAAAAAAAAGTTAAAATATACAAATCATATAGACAAATTTTTTACTATAATCCCGTATATATGAGACATAACTAAAAGTAAATGATTATGTTCAATATCATACGCACCGCGCGACAAACCCCTGTGACATTGAGGGCTGGAGTGAACCTCCAGTTACCCCTGGAGGTCAATTATAGCAGACAAGCTATACATGCTACACAGAGATAAAATAAAAATTCAATTTAATTTAATTACAGTGCATTTGATCAATCTGAAATTCTGATACAATACATTGTTTGGTGACACAAGTCTATGTGCAAAATTTCATATGGGTCATTTTTTACTGTTGTTTTTCTGCTGGCGGGACCACGACAAGACAGTGAAGTTAAAGAAGGTACTTAAAAAGATTTTTAAATTTTACAATTTTTATTTGGATTAATGATTGTTTTTTTTAAAAATGTTCTTTTTATTGGTGAAATGGAATGTTGATGATTTTTATCATCCTTGACAAAAACCAAGTCAAACTCTACAGACAGATGTTGGCAAAAAAGAGGTACAAAGTGAAGAAGACTGACTGCCGGTTTGAAAAAAAATGCAGACATACATAACAGACCAATAAGGTTGTGCTTAAATCTTGACATAATTACTGAGATGTTTGTCCAAATTAAGTTCTCGAGAGCCAGTGGTTTATGTCATTGCCAGTCTTGTCATACCTGTTATTAATTGAACTGTGGTTTATGTCATTGCCAGTCTTGTCATACCTGTTATTAACTGAACTGTGGTTAATGTCATTGCCAGTCTTGTCATACCTGTTATTAACTGAACTGTGGTTTATTCTAACGTATTGTATTTTATAAAGAGTCATGTCTTGTTGTCAATAATGCTTCAATCTGTCAGATGTTTTCAATATATTGTCCAAGGACCAGGATCTGTTTCCTTAGCCTCTTGGTCCCCAAAGCTATACCAGGTAACTTTCTTAACAAAATATCTCTCAATTTGTTGAAGTTAAATACATTGTAAGAGACTACATAATTTGAAATGATATAAATCATTCTAACGTCTGAAAGTGACAACAATTCATCTTGCCAATGATGTTTTGGGACCAAGTTTCCCATTATTTAATTTTACAATACTTTTGAAAAGGAATCCATTTTCAATGCACATATTTATAATTAATTATATGAATAAAATTCTTGGAATTTTATACAAACTCCTCCAAGATATTTATTTTAATGAATTGATCATTTTATCAATTTTTATAAGATCAAGAGATCGTTTAATAATTACCAGTATTAGCATGTGTCATGAGAGTCCATTTGTAAAATTATTTCCCTTTAGCTTGAAATAATGTCATTGCAGCCTCATCACAAAGAATTTCTTATTGTCATCTTATTTAGGACCAAAGCTGACAAAAATTTAATATTATATCCTATTAGAAGCCCTCTTCCCTCTAGATTTCCTAGTATTGAAAATAATATCCCCTTAAGAAGTAGACTACATTCCCTAGATTATAATATAATTAATAGAAGCCCTCTTCACTCTAGATTCTCTATCTCCTTGCCACAAATTTGCCGTTGGATCACCTCTGCCCTCAAAATTCCCTCATTTCATTTCATGTTGAATCCAATGATAATTAATGATTCACATGATGGGGGATTGAAATATATTATCAGAATATGGTAGAAAGTTGTTAAAACACATATCATTCTTTAAATATGTGCCACTTCTTGACTCTCAGTTAAATGAATGTCTCTATGTGTTCATGTTGAGCTCAATTATAAGATCATTTAAAATCACTATGATCCGCTTAACTTTTTCTTTTTTTACATGACGTCTCTTTTGAAGACTCACAAATCATGAAAGCATGTTAATTTAAAAAAACAACAACCTTCTTTTCATAAATTTATTAGTTTTTATTTTTGAGATTAAACCATAGATCTGTTTATCTGAAAGTGCTGTTCTACATACGCCGATTTTAACTTTACCCTAATACACACAACTGAAATAAATGTCATGTTTTTGTAGCTTTACAAATATGCCCGTATATATGCTAGCATATTTCTTTTCACCCAATCTCACCTGTATGCGTCTTTGTATAGAGACATACCATCCCAGTCATGTTTAGTCATGCATTCCATCTTTGCTGTGATTTCCAGAGAGTATCATTTTTGTGGGACTGTCAGAGGTGATGTTAAAGATAGATGGCACTTATTTAAAAACCATCAAGTTGATTAGAATCAGTGCTGGTGTCTAATGATCCCTTTAAGCTGTGAGATATCTGACCGATGCTGCGCAGCAATTGTAAAAAATTGATGCTGTGCAACTTTGCACACGGCCAAAGAATCTTAGAGGGAACATTGCTGTTGTCTCTCTTCCTTCATCTCAACCTTTAGTCTTTATAAATTCCGCAAGTTTTTATGAGAATGTAAATCTTTTTTTAAAAGTAATCATGTATCACACAGAGCCTTATGAGATCTAATTTTTTTAAAAAATGTAAGAAACTGGGTGTGTTACCATTCCGTTGTCACTGTTCCCTCAAATGACCACACATATGTGCAATTGATTTTTTTTACCTGCATTTTGTGCTTATGGAAACATTTACAACAATTTTTAATTGTGATAATGTAATCCTAATTTTTTCTAAAATAATTGTTGATTTTTTTAATAAAATGTTCTTGAATTAAAAAGCTTTATAAATACATGTATACAATTTTCAAAAACAGAATTATTTATCTGTATATTTTTAAAAAAATTACTAAATTAATACCTAACTTTGAAAAGTAACTAATTTATTCATTGAAAAACACTAAATCAAGGCATTAAAAAATATTTGACCGATGACATCCAATAAAAATGCTTTTTATTATTTTATCCTTACAAAATAGCGATTAGAAAAAAATTACTTGCCATTCGATTCATATCAAAACCTCATCACATTTCAAACATATTGAATGCAATATTACTTTCTAGTCTATTTATTTTAAGGCTACGAATTTTTATTACAATAATTTACATATTTGCTTCAACTTATGCAACTATTATTCTGGTCTCTCTGTTGGTATTAGCCTCAAAACCAAGAAGTTTTACTTACAATTCACCTATCATAAATAAAGATTATCCTCATTTTATCCAGATAGAGAATGATTAAACTTCTTGGTACAGTTGTCCAACAAAAACAACAAAAGGTGCATAACATTTATCATTGTGCTAGAGGCTTACTCTCATCTGCAACAAGACAATCAATTAATTACTCGAAAGTGGTTCAAATGCCTTGTAGTTTAGATTAACAATTTTTAATATTAGATATTCTTCTGTTATTCCAATATTGAAAATATAGCCAAAAGTCATGCTATCAAATGCTAGAATACACTCAATTTTATTTTAACTTATGATATCATATAATTATGATTTGCTTAAGTATTAGTTTAATTATATTGATTGAATATATTTTATTAATTTTGTAAAGCTCCTTTTAAATAATTTAAATTATTTTAATTAATTTCTTTGTGTTGCTCAATGCTATTATTGTATGATTGCATAATTTATATCGCTTTATAAATGATAAATGAATCTTTTCTAAAGTCTATTCCAGTTTTATATTTAACTTTTCTAAGCACTCCAGGTTGTTTTTTTAGTACATTGGCTACACATTTTTGAAACTTGTCAAAAATTGTCCATAGGAATGAAAATTTATGTATTTTGCTTTAACTTAAATATATAACATTTAATTCTTGTGTATTTCCTTTCTTCCTTTGCCAATAACATCCTGCTCAGGGTTTGTCATATAGATTTATTTCATGCTTATTTTCAAGTTGATGCTTACTCCATTTGATAAATTAAAATTAATTATTACCTATATCCATTCCATAATTTAAAGTCAAGATTCTATTTATTTTCTATGCTATATTAAGCATCACATTAATTTTGTAGTAAAACAAATTAGCTTTAAATTTTATTTTTGTTATAGATGTCTATGGAGGTCAAAATTATTACACATATCAATAGATGTCCAGATATGGCCAATTAGAAAGCTGAACGTTTTGTCCCACTGTCTTTAAATCCCAGTTTTCAAATTTAAAAAAAATAAACATTCTCTTTCAAAACAGATGCATTTGTGTTTTTCTTTATTAAGGAAGTATTCTAGTATTATAAATAACCTACCCGATAGGTGCTAAATATACCTCCAGGTGCTCCTCATAGACTTGACAGAATTAAATATTCATTCAAGTAACACTTTTAAAATATGCTCAATCTCATCTCCCTGAGTAAAAAACATTGTACTTTGTTTTAATGCTCCTAAACTATATAAATATTTTATAAATAATTACTTTTCCATAAAAATATTATGGGCAGTTCATTAAAGGGGCTTTAATTTCTGTTCTGTCAAACCATGTATCTCATATGATATAATATAAATACAAGATCCAAATAAACAACATAAAATAAAATAAAGTCTACAAAATTTAATTAGCATGAATTTATTTAGTATTTACATTTTATGATTCCCAAAATATAGATTTTAAAAAAGGAAAGTTCTAAAATCATAAGAATATATACATCCCAAAAAACTCTGAACGAACAACAAAAGATAACTATAGGAAATTCACATTTTTGAAAACTCAATAGCTCAACACATTGAAAGTGAATGGTTGCCAAAATTGATGAGTTATGGAACTTGGGATGAGTACAAAGAATAATTTAAATGAAAATATATCAAGATATATATGGAGTGAAGACATCAGTCAAATTCATATTTTAAATGAATCAATATGTACATTTATGACTTTCAGATTTTAAGTTAAACTTCTTTACTTGGTTTCCATGACTTTTTAGCATTTTTCTTAATAAATTCTCAGGTTTAAATAAATAGTATGACAATATTATTAATTAAAACAAATCTGATTTAAGAGTTTGATAATGTTAAATGTTGAAATATTTGAAAATAAAAACCTTCATTGTTTTAGAAATTTCCCACATTGTCATTCACTGTCACTGGTTGAATGTTTATATTTGACCTAAAACTCTGAAAACTAAAATAACTAATGCAAGAAGGCCATGGAATGAAAAATGCTTTGATGAAATACTGATGTTTATTGGGTAAAATTCTTACAGAAAGAACTTGGAGTTGGGCAGGACGGAAGAAGGTGAAACTTGACATTATGTGTTGATACACATGGTGTGGTCCAATTACCGAGTGTTAAACTGAAAATGTGTGAGGCTACAACATTCATAGATGAGAAATGAATTCTCTTTGTCTTATTGGCAATACACTTAGGCAGTGAGAAGAAAACAAATCTGCAGAGATAATGCATTTATAAGTGTTCAAATTTTTACTAGATCCTACTACTCTAATCCAAGGGCCCTACCAACCTCAATATTCAGCCTGACGAATGACGAAGCAAAACAATTTCTGTATGATTTTTAATGCTAATATAGAGTGGAATTATATTATATATTAAAAAAACCCACAATTACTGATATTGTTGCTTTCTAGTTTTTGCCAACTCAGAACGACCAACATAGAACAGCGATGAGAGGTGATCAAAATATCATCTTATTCATTTTTTCCTCTGTTCATATTGGGATAAAAATATCATATCTGTAGTTGGGTTTTCTCTCCTGAATTTCAAATATTTTCATCTTCTTTAAAGCTTCCACTGCGACAATTACTACTTCTGTAGACAGCTACTATTTGTGTAGGCAGCTACTACTTGTGTAGGCAGCTATCACTTTTGTAGGCAGCTACCACTTGTGTAGGCAGCTACCACTTGTGTAGGCAGCTTCCACTTGTGTAGGCAGCTACCACTTGTGTAGGCAGCTACCACTTTAGGCAGCTACCACTTGTGTAGGCAGCTACCACTTTAGGCAGCTTCCACTTGTGTAGGCAGCTACCACTTGTGTTGGCAGCTACCACTTGTGTAGCCAGCTACCACTTGTGTAGGCAGCTACCACTTGTGTAGGCAGCTACCACTTGTGTAGGCAGCTACCACTTGTGTAGGCAGCTACCACTTGTTTAGGCAGCTACCACTTGTGTAGGCAGCTACCACTTGTGTAGGCAGCTACCACTTGTGTAGGCAGCTACCACTTGTGTAGGCAGCTACTACATGTGTAGTCAGCTACCACTTGTGTAGGCAGCTACTACTTGTGTAAACTTTCAATAAATGCCTGAGAGGGGGTGGGGCCAAAACTCCATTCAAATAATAGTACCCACAATCTGAACTATACTCCCAAGTATGACATTAAAGTAAAGCAGAATTTTAAAAACATGCACAGATTGATGCAACTGATAAAAGAAACAAATAAAACTTGAACTTGAAAGCTAAACAAAATATACATTCCAAAGCACAATTTTTGTAGTAAGCAAAACTCTGAAGTCTTCAATTCACAGTAATGAAGTTTGAGCTCATTGACATATTCTACCATGTCATAAATGTAATCAAGTCATCAGTCACATATTTGATTTAAATCAATTCTATTTCCTTCATAAATTATTTACAAGATAATATGCCTGCAAAAGTTTATAACCCTTCTTTACCACTCCAATTCCAATAATCTCTTAAACACATACAAGGTCAAGGTCATGGCACTGGCGTGTTTCCATCACTTCAAACTTTGCCATCTCTGGGTCTATTACCTCCTCATGGCTTGAAATTGTAATTAACATATTATCCTTACAGCTCTACTCTGACCAATTAAAATGTCAATGATGTTCTGTAATTAACATATTATCCTTACAGTTCTGCTCTGAACAATTAAAATGTCGATGATGTTCTGTAATTAACATATTATCTATTATCCTTACAGTTCTGCTCTGAACAATTAAAATGTCGATGATGTTCTGTAATTAACATATTATCCTTACAGTTCGGCTCTGAACAATTAAAATGTCAATGATGTTCTGCTTCCAAAGTTTTAGTAACAACTGATAATTGTATTAACACCCTGGACTTTGGCTTGAAATAAGTTCAGCTCATGCCAGCCCTTTGCCGTTACTAAGTCCAACAGACAACAAAGTTAAACTTTTTCAAACTCTACAGAAAGATTGGAAAGTTATATATATATAAATATAAGCATTTTAAATCCAATTTTGGATTATTTCTATTAAGGGTTCATTTAAACTGGAACTTTGGGTCACAAAATAAACTTTCACAGCAAGTGTTTAAGAATGTGTGTCAAAAGCCAAAGAAATTCTTCCATTCTTTTCTATGGTCCAGTAGTCCAGGGCCAAATTATACCTCATATTTGTTATGGTGTATTGGTCATTGAAGATCTTGTGTCCATGATAACTATAGCTTGCCTGAATTTGTAGTGAATGGTTTCCCTCCATCTGAATGACGTTTTAGTTGAGCAACTGATAAAATAGGTGTCCGACTACCGCCAGGACTTGGAGTACGAGATCGTATAAGTGCCCTGGAGCGGACAGGTGTGTCCTACAAATAAGACAGTGATATATTAGCAAAAAATCATGTAAAATTTCTTCAATAATTTAAAGAATAATTTAAAATATAAAAAAAATAATATACTTGCAATAAAAAAATTCCTTAAGTAGGTTGACTATTTTTTTCTTGTTGAAATATTTCTTTGATAAATTTTTTTTACAAAATAGTTTCTTTTAATAATCAAACTGTCGCATAAGACATTTCATCAATCATTAAATGATAATGGAGGTACAAATATTAAAATATAAGTAAATAATCATTTGGGTTTGAATATTATATATATATATATATATATATTTCACAGCAATCATGTCTCCCTTGCCCCTTCCCCACTAAACTAGATAGACCCAATGTTACAGGTGCATGATTCCTATCAACATCAGATTATTTGTAACTTCAGTAACATGTGTTTCACATGGAGCAGTAAGTGATTGAGATGTAAATAAAAACTTTAAAATAGTTTTCTTCTACTAAAAAAGCTATATAAAGTATTATTGGTTATTTAAGTTTTAGGTTAACTTTATCATAAAGGCTTTATAAAAAAAATCTACAACAAATAATAACATGCAAAATATATATTTTAAAATAAAAATGAATTAAAAAAAAAAAATAATTTATTAAAACGCAGTAATTATAATTGCAAGTTTAAGTGAACATATTTCTTTGGTCTAACAAAACCCCAGCCAGATGACAAAAATCCAGATTCATCAACTTTTAATTAGAATTAGAAAATAAATTGATCATCTGATTGTTTTTCATGAAATCATTTGTTTTTAAATATTAGAGAATTATTGTAGACTAAATTTGTTTTAAAACAAAAGCTCCTCATTTAATGAAGAGTGCCACTAAGGAGCATAAAAAAAAAGTAAAATTAAAATAATAAATGTCCTGGCTATAAAACTACATTACTAATGAGTAATAGAATAAAAAATATATTTACCAAATATATAAAAATAATAGGTTATCATGTTAAAAGAACGCTATGTACTTAAAATTATATAAGAGATCAGTTTTTACTCAGATACACTTTCCTAAAGTACTAAATTTAATCTTTTTAATAATTTTTTTCAGTAAACTATTGTCTTTTAGTTTTGATTTTTGTATACATATTTTTTTTAAAAAGTACTCAATGCAATAATTAATAACAAGCTACGTAAACATTTCTAAATGTTGCTTTTTGAAATATACAACTTTCAGCATAACCATAGTGTTGTTGGGACTTGCTATTTAATTTTGAATTGATTATAATTTCATAAATCCATTAGAAAACATCTAAAATACAAGAATGAGATTTTAAAAAAAAAAGTGTACAGCTAAATAATCAAAATTATTTTTAAAATGTGAAGTATTAAAAAAAAAAAAATCAAACTTTAGTAAAGTTGAAAATTTGAAAAGGAAATCAAGATAGCACACCATACCAATGGCCTTAATTTGTGTCACAAACAACTGCCTAAAGGGAGGACGAAAGATCAGTAAATTAAGTGACATGCAATGGAGGAAAACAACAGAGCACTAACGTTACCAAGGTGAACAAGGGTGAACAACTGAGCATGTACAATATTTCACAGCTAATTGTGAGACTGAAGTCAAAGTGATAGCAACATTAATTCAACTCCTCACAAATTGTTAGCTAGCAATGATATTTACTACTTTCTTTGATTTATTTTGTTGCAAAATGTAAATTAATTTGTTAAAAATTTTAAACTTTACTCTTGTTTTATTACATGAGGATATTGCAGACTAATAGTAATAGGACTAAGATGTTCAATTTAGAATTTCTTATTGCCATGACAATCATCTTAAACCCAAATAATTTTATTTTTTTAAATTTACTTTTAAAAAAATTATATCATGAACAAAAATAAGAATATGGAAAAATCAATAATTTCATGTGACTTTTCAATAAATCTCTCCAGTTTAGGATAATTGAATTGATAAAGCTTTTTATCCCATGTTAAAAATAATAATAATAAGATCTTTAACTAAATTTTCCTAATATAAAATGCTCACATACATACACACTTTGTTCTACAAATAAACTAATCCTAGTTTTGTACTTACAGATTGAGATAGAGTTGGGTTTTGTTCATCAGCTTTTGGGGAAGTCTCCTGTAAGAAAAACATTTTTATTTATTTATTTATGTAGTGTTTTAAAAGTGATTCATGTATTTAGAAATAATAATATGTACTAACGGTTTGGAGTGTTGGTAATTTTTAAAAACTTTTTTTTAAAACTGTCATGAAAAATTTGAATAGATCTTAATTTTTAATTCCAAATATAATCTCAAAATGATATTCTCAAATTATTGAGCACTACCTCTTGACATTCTACTTTGGCAGATAACCTACAAGTAAAAAGATGTTTTTAAATGAGTCTTGATGTGGGACTTCAAATTTAGTTTCAAAATTTGTCAATAACAGAAGTCATGTTTTTCAATAATCTTTACTAGCTCTATATGAAAGTATTTTTATTCCCACTGCTATAGTTAATGAATTCATGAGCCATATCATTTGAATATCAAAGAGTTAAAAGGATAAAAAAAAAAAAAAATCCATGTTTCATTGGTACACATATGTGATTAGGAAAAGTTGCATATTTTAAAATTCTGGTTTTTTGAAATGATTATTATAAGAATGTGTCTGACCTCATTAGAGGACGGTGAGGTCTTCGTGTCCTGATGTTTAGAGGGGAGCAAACCATGGAATGACTGGTTTCTTCTGACACTGGAGCCATGTTTTTTTACCAGCCCGCCCTCCATGATGATCGGGCTGTGAGTGGGTCTGGCGTAGTCAGCGCTGGGCGGGACCCAGTGGTCAGACGGAGTCCTGGAATGCAGCATTTAAAATTTTTGGATCTCAGATATTCCGGAACAAAATTTATTTTCAGAAAATTTTTAAAATAAATTCTATTTACAGCAAATAATAAATATCTGAAGAGACAGTCACATAATGTGTTCCAAAAAATTAAATGATTGTTTCATAAAAATAATGAATTTAAGACTTCCGGCAAGATGAACTTTTTTATGTTCAATTCCAGACTCCTTTACCTTCTATGTTGATTCCGTCTTGGTTGCCTGTTGTCATCAGAGTGACTGCCGGATGAGCTGTCACCACTTGGCACACGAGGGGGAAGCTGTGGCCCGCTCTCTGCATCACTCTCGCTCAAGTTGCGACTGCGACCTTTCCTCTCATCGTCAGAAGGAGGCTTGGAGCTCAAGTCCCAATCTTTCTCCTCGGTGTTGGACCTCTTCATGGTCAGAGTTTCCTTCTTTCCAACCACAGAGTTTTTGGTGATGGTTTCGAGCTTGTGGAGAAGTTTGGACATCATGCTGCTAGTAGATTCCTTAGTGGTCTCCCTTGTTGATGCAGTGGGTTGTGCCCTTCGGCTTCCTGTATTTGAGCATGACTTCTGGTCTGAATCCTGTTCGGTGTCTTCTTTGATGCTTTCCGGCAAGGATTCTGCACTCGGAGACCTTCGAGACGAATCCCCAAAAGTGTTGCTGGATGTTGAGTCAATGCTGGAAGACCTTCGGTTTGTCTCCAATCTTTGCACCTGGTCAGTTCGGCCAGACTCTTTCAATTTCAAATTTCTGACTTTCTGCTGCTCCAACAACAGCTCAGCAATCGACATTCTTGGCTTCTCTTCACTGACACTGACCACTGGGCTGTTAGGTCTACTCCCTGAAGAATGGCGGTGGCGGCCATCAATGACCGGTCTGTTGGGCAGTGGGACATTGTCTGGAGGAACCAATACACCAGCCTCCTCTGACTTGTCTCCTCCATGTTCTTCAGGTTTATTTTTCTCCTCTGTCCCTCTTATTTGAGCCTCATCTGACCTACATTCCAACGCCTGGTTGATGAAATCTTTCCTGTGTTTTCTCCTCTGACCTTGATGTTTTCCGGAAGAGTCTGAGCTCCCATCCCCTTCCCTCCTTCCCTCACTTGATCTTTCTTTATGCCTGCTCCCCGTCCTCCCCACATCATCCACAGGCACCACTGTTACTGTAACCTCCTGGCTACCAACATCATTGCCAGACTTCTCACCTGCCTGTTGGTAGTCTCGGCTCTTGGTTCTCTTGTGGCCCCTACTACCGCTGCCAGGACTTCCGAATGACATCCCGCTGAGAGCAGACTCTGTTATGGCATTCAAGCTTTCCAGGTAAGAGCTGCCCCTGTCCACGGTGAATGTCTCCATTAAGTTGGGGGACGATGGCTTCAAGGATGACCCTTCACTCCCAGGTTTAGGGGAAGATTTCAACTTAGACTCGCCGTCTGAACCACACGATGGTGAAATGATGGGAGATGTTTTCTTAGAATGAGACGGTGACTCGGATTTATGGGAGCCACTTGGAGGCGAGTCTTTTCTCCACTGAGATTCTCTCTTAGCTCCTGGCATGACCGAACTCATCCCATTGTTGATACCTCTCTCGACTTCACTACTTTTATTGCTAGTAGATCTTTGTTTTAGATCTGAACTGAACCCCGTATCCAATCTGACTTGACCTGATTTTGGTGATTCTGGTAATTGCCTGGACGTCTCATGTTTAGTGTTTGGTGATGCTGTCTGCACAGTTTGTTTCCTATCACCAGGCGTTGGGCTCTCTTTCAAGCCGTCGCCTTCAGTATGCAAATCTCTGCTTCTGGTTCTACGGTGCGTGTGAAGTTTGGGATGTGTGAAAATCCCCACATGTGAATCGTCCACTGTGGAGTTATTGCAGTTGATGTTTTGAGGTAACTCTCCTGGGCTGGTGAAAACATTCTTCTCAGAGGAAGAGAGATGACTGGATGACTTTTTGTCCAACCGCGGTGACCTGCGATGCTTCCTGTGTTTTGGTTTCAACTTTTCCGTCTTTTGTGTAGAATCGACGTCTCTGTCGCTGTCATGGGAGCTGTCTGTGCTGTCTGGGTATTTCTGTCTCTCTGGCCCCGAGGCCAACTTAGCCATGAGAATATTGGACTCAAACGACTCACCAAAACCAGACAAAGCTTTAATGTAGAACCTGTGGTTTAGAAAATATCCTGAGTAAACAATTTGAAATGGTGGTCAATACAATACAACACCAGAACACTGTAACAATACATACAAACTACACTAGAAACACTGTAACAATACATACATACTACACTAGAAACACTGTAACAATACATGACTACAACACTAGAAACACTGTAGCAATACATGAATACAACACTAGAAACACTGTAACAATACATGACTACAACACTAGAAACACTGTAACAATACATGACTACAACACTAGAAACACTGTAACAATACATGACTATAACACTAGAACACTGTAACAATACATAACTACAACACTAGAACACTGTAACAATACATAACTACAACACTAGAACACTGTAACAATACATAACTATAACACTAGAAACACTGTAACAATACATAACTATAACACTAAAAACTTTATTATGATTCCTTCTTGGGCTCTAGTCTAGACTTAATAATTTGAAGCTGCCCCTAGACAACGGTTATGCCTTCAAGTTAAAAAAAAATCAATTTGTATGTGTTAGAATTGTGGATACTTCATTTTGAGTATATTTCCTTGTAATATGTAAAAATGTACCAGATTGATTCCCAGAAACACTTCACTTGATCAATAAACAAGGTTTACAATTTAGAAAAATAAAATTTTGAAGTTTTAGCTAACATAAAAAAAATTAAACTGAAATAAAATTGTACTCTGGTTAAAGAAAGTAAAGATTGCTTCCACCATAGTGTTGGCAAGGCTCTTTGTTGGTGAGAAACTTCCACTATAATCTGGCTTAAGTGTATTGATCTATGCAGTGAATGTGAAATTGGTTGGGGGGCAGGGCAGAAGATGAAAGTGAGGTAACATTTATGAGAGCACAAAGAAATTTTTTTTGCTACTTCCTGTCCGTGGTGGCAGTGGTCTACTTACTTGTATGAGGTGGCAGTGTTCCACTTACTTGTATGTGGTGGCAGTGGTCTACTTACTTGTACGTGGTGGCAGCATTCGACTTACTTGTATGTTGTGGCAGCATTCTACTTTCTTGTACGTGGTGGCAGCATTCGACTTACTTGTATGTTGTGGCAGCATTCTACTTACTTGTACATGGTGGAAGCATTCTACTTACTTGTACGTGGTTGCAGCATTCAGTCCTTCAACAAGAGCAGACGTGCAGTGACAGATGAATGCTTTGAGTTTATCATTGACGTACACCCTGTAACCTGCAGGACATGAACCAACAAGCTGTCTTAGAAGTTAGGACACAATCCAACAAGCTGTCTTAGAAGTTAGGACACAATCCAACAAGCTGTCTTAGAAGTTAGGACACACACCAACAAGCTGTCTTAGAAGTTAGGACATGAACCAACAAGCTGTCTTAGAAGTTAGGACACACACACCAACAAGCTGTCTTAGAAGTTAGGACACACACATCAACAAGCTGTCTTAGAAGTTAGGACACACACCAACAAGCTGTCTTAGAAGTTAGGACATGAACCAACAAGCTGT